>CM034314.1:87508541-87850461 GCA_019925795.1 Dendrobium chrysotoxum | reverse complement strand
CCCCACATCCACCTCAAATTAAGCCTTATGTGACCCTACCTTATGAGAACCCCAAGCTTACCTCCACTCCCAAAATATTCCCAAAATACCTCTAGTGGAGAAGGTTGACATAATTCTGAGTGATGACATTATTTCCACAAAAGAGGGTGGATGAAAAAGATATCTGATAAGGTGGAGAGGTAAACCAGAGTCAGAGGATACATGGTCAGAGCGCGAGGAGCTACGGCAGATCGACCCAGGTGCACGAGAGTTCTTGAGACACCCACTTGACGGAGTCGAGTTTTCTCCCACCTGGAGAATGATGAGGACATTGGAGATCAACGGCTACGATCTGGAGTTTTTTTTTGTGTTTTATGTACGAGTTTATTTATTTTTTCTGTTTTTTTCTATTGTACCCCTATGAGGGGAGTTTAGTGTGTTGTAGCCCGAAGGACATTTTAGTCATTGTTTCTTTTCTTTTTCATGAGGCCTATTTATAGGCTAACTCTCTTGTATGATGATGATGATTATTGAAACGAAATTCAGCTTTCTTGTTTTTGATCTCTTTGTGAGTTCTTAAGAGGAGAAACCCTAAAAGAGGGCCACGTATCACCCGTCAGCCGCCGGTGGATTCCGGGACTCGCGGTTAGTATCTTTAGTACTTTCTTTCCCCTTGCCTTGCCGTTGGTTCAGTGTCTCCCAAGCTCACAACCGCCGGCCTCCACTTCAAGCCCAAAGCCCCACCGCCGGCTACCCTTCCTAAACCATCTCCACCGTCGGCCTACTCTCCCATCCACCTACCCCATAACCGGCCCCATCCACCTTCCCACCGCTGACCCTCCCAATTCACCCAACTGTCGATCCCATCTCCTCCACCCCTCCTCTAGCCGCCGGCCTCAATAAACCCGCCCTAGCCGCCGCCAAGCAAACCCAAAGCCTAAGTTTCAAATCCCATTAGCCACCTCAATACTTTCCTAAAATATCTTTCTATTCGTTTGGAAACTTCTTGATTTGAATTCAAAATTATTTGAATTTCAAATAATCCCATATTAATGAATCCTATTTTTGGAAACCCATTCAATCTCTCAAATATGAAATTGATTCAGATTTAATCATATAATTAAATTGATTGCATGAGGATCACATACATTGAATGTGGACAGATTTTTCTCTAATCCCTTTGGGGCCGCCCTTCCCTTTCCTTTTATTCTCCCTCAACTAAACCTCTCTCCAATTCAATTAACCCCAATAATTGCTCCTATTATTTCCCCATCCAATCCCAACCCAAGTAGCCGCCCCCTCACAAACCCTCTTCCATGTTGTTTTTATTTCAAAATCCAAGATCTAGTTCCAAAACCTGCTCCAGCTTGCTGTCCTGGAATTTGGCAACTCCAAATTGACTGTCCGGGAAATTTCGGCCATCATTATTGCTGCCAGTCTTTTGTTTCCAGCAGAAGGAACCTGCTGTTCTATATCTCAGAAGGCCATATGCTAGGGTGCAAAGCACCCAAGACCACGTAGGAGCTGCCAAGTTATTTCCAACAGTGCAGTTTGCTGTCCAGGGAAAATCTGCACCTGTTTCTTGCTGTCCAGCCAATTGGGAGGTCTTCAAACGTTGTCCGGACGTTTCAGATCGCTGATCACGCCTTCAAGAAGGTTCTCGGATGCCACCTGCTTCCTTCCGAGCCTTCCTACAGCCACTGGAACTTCGTATCTTCTGATTATTTGGGTAAACTCTCATCCAAATCTTTTAATCTCCTAGTCGCTTTCCGATGGTGGTTTATAAGTGATTCATAAAAGTTCTTGTCATTCTCTCCGCTAAAGCCTAGTAATTAGAAGCGTTGAGTAAGGGATCTCCTTGTAGTGACTAATCTTATTGTTAGCATTGGAATTTACTATTGAAAATCATTCATATAGGCAACGTTGGATTAAATTGAATATTTTACGATCTTAACTTCTATACATGTGATTTAGCCTAAGCTTATTTTCACCTTATTGTTTTATCTTAGCGTTTAAATCAACATAAGTTTTATTTAATATTGTTCTCTAAATATTAAGCGTGCAAATTTCCTTAATCTTATTATTTTGGCATGTATGTTTTACATCATGCAAGCTCTCACGAGCTTCTATAGAAAACCCCTCATACATATCACAAGCAAAATACATAAGAGACGTGATTAAGTATGAACACATATGGGCAATGCTAGAAGATCTGCATTAAATGCAGCTAGCCCGTGGATAACAATAGAAGACTTGTGATGGACACAACGATTGTGCTTATAAGTCATGGTACTGGATAAATATGTTTACTCGACTTAGCGGTAGTTGCTACGAGAATTAAAAAAAAGGCCATAAGCAAGTATACCAAACCTCTACAAGCCATGGTGATTAACACGTAATGATTGTATAAATGTTCTTGTAGTCGATATGCGGGGAGAGATAGATGACAGATACAAGTTCCTACGAGTCATTGTAGAGAAACCCCTCGTATATGCAAAGTGCCTACGAGCTATTGTAGCAAGGATATCGTAGTGTCTCTACCACCAAAACAACTATCTAATAGAAGACAAACACACTCAAGTGGTATGTAGCGAAGGTTGCAATATCCCGAGGTCAGTTCACTTGTAGACAAATACGACCATTCCCTATGAGCTACAATAACCGATGGAATTATTTGTGGATAACAACAGTGGATATGTAGTAAGTGCGGTAAATCTTCTGTGGACACAAGTACATATATTCTTCGCAAACAAAGATATAAGGCTACAGCACATTTAAATACCTACGAGCCATCCTAGGAAGCCTCTCATGTATGCAAAGTGCTATCTAAATATTTATATACAGAAGGCCCGCAACAAACCAAAACTCTTATGAAAGCTAGCAAGAGATTAGTTGGTGCACTACAATCCACCTGTAGAAAGCAACAAGTAGTGCACGACAATATACCTGTACAAAGAAACGGGCAAATAATCACAGTACGACGCCACGCCATCGAATCTGCAACACATGTATGAGCAGACAGAAAGCGTTCATAAGCCTTTAAAAGAAATCTCGAGCATCTTCTAAACAAAATCACTTGCGCAAATGGATCATATTTAAATATTTTAAAATACCCCTTATGTATTAGATATGATCCCTTAAACTAAAATACATCCCTGCATGTGCTCTGACAAGCATGTTAAAGTTATAAATACAAAAGCCTGAGAGTGCTGCGCAGGGTTAAATGCTCATTCTATATTCAAACCAAACACCCGCATACCACCACATATGATTCTAAAATCCAATGGTCCGATGCTGTGCGGGTCTAAATTCAAGTTTCATCCTCCTCGAAAGGATGGGAGTCGACATGACTTGAATTACAAAATGCCTCCCAAATTCCTACAAAAATACAAGTGACTTTAATGTCGCCCCGATGATGGTGGTGCTGACAGGAAATCTCAACCGGAGGGGTCAAATCTCAAATCTAACAAAAGTCTAAATCCCTAAAATTAAATCTATCACCTAAAAATTTAAAACTAAAACTCATCCATCTCCCGCAATCGTTTGTCGGGGGTGATAAATTTGAAATTAACCTCAGCTCACAAAGAGCAAATGCATGTCGGGTGTATCGCTAAGGTTCATCCTCAAATAGTCTTTTGCCAACACGGATGTGGCACGTGCCGTCTGATCAGGTGGTTTTGCCGCGAAATGACACCATTATATTACGATCACGGCTGATGTGGCTTGCTTGGGAAGGGAAGTAGTTGGCTTGGGATAGGGAAAAGTTAGCTTGGGAAAGGGAGAGGGCTGATGTGGCTTGCTTGGGAAGGGAAGTAGTTGGCTTGGGAAAGGGAAAAGTTAGCTTAGAAAAGGTAGAGGGCTGATGTGGCTTGCTTGGGAAGGGGAGTATTTGTCTTAGGAAAGGGAAAAGTCCAAGTAGTTGCTTTGGGAAGAGAGAGAATTTAATGTAGCTTGCTTGGGAAGGGAACTAGTTGGCTTGGAAAAAGAAAAAGTTAAAGTAGTTGCTTTGGAAAGAGAGAAAAGTTAAAGTTGTTGTGGGTTTTCAAATGTCATAATTAATTGAGATAAATGCTCAATTAATATGAATAAATTACAAGATTGGGAAGCCCAAGGGCCTAGGGTGTTGGGGAGAAGATGGAGGCGGGTAGAGTGGAAGGGAGGGAGGTGGTGGTGGGTTGAGGGCAGCAAGTTGCTGCAGCAGTGGGGGTTGTTTGGGCGGCTAGGGAAGGAGAAGAAGAGATAGAGAGGGAGATGATATCAACCAAGAGCTCACATGCTGTTGGGTATTTCTTTGCCTTTCTCCAAAGGACTTCAAACACAAACTAAACTCATCATGAGAAGAAGAAACATATAACCAGAAATTTTATATCAAATATTCACCATCCTTACAAGAGAACAATGGGCCATATATATATGCACTAAAATATGAAAGGACTAGAAGACAAGAAGGCCCTTGGCCAAACAACACAAAAGCTCCCTCAAGAAAGGGTAAAACTGTAATAAAATAAATAACACCACATAAATCTCCTACAATATATGAAAACCAAAAAATAAAGACTCAATCAAGACCGTAGATCTTCGGCCTCTGCGTTGATAAACCCTTCAAGCTCTGATGTCCCCATCATTCTCCTAGGGTGGGAGAAAACTTGACTCTGTCGAGTCAGCTGTATGTGAACTCTCGTATCGCTCCAACAAATCCGAGTTGATCCTCTGCAACTCCTCACGCTCAAGCCATGTATCTTCGATCTCCGGCTTATTCTTCCACCTAACCAAATATCTTCTTCTTCCTTCATCCTCAGTAGAAATAATTTCGTCATTCAAAATGATATCAATTTTATCCGCTTGGGGTGAATTGGGTAATTTGTGTAGTGGAAGTAGGCTACGGTGCTCACTGGTTGGGTTCACACAAGGCTCAACAAATGGGTTGGGTGGGTTAAAATCAGGTCCCTCATAGGCTACTAGATCCTCTATATTAAAGGAGAGACTTATGCCAAAATCTGAAGAAAGGTCTATCACATAAGCATTGTCATTAATTTTCTTCACCACTCTAAAAGGTCCAGCACTCTTAGCATATAGTTTTGATGAGGACATCGATCAGAGATTGCGACATGTATACCGTCGACGGAGTCGTAGATCGACGGCTACGATTCAGAGTCTTTATTTTTTTGATGTATTTTATATTTTATTTATTTTCATGTCAGTTTTCCTAGTTTACCCCTGTGGGTCGTGTGTCGTTATTGTAGCCCTAAGGGCATTTGAGTCTTTTCTATTTTCTTATTGTTGGGACCTCTATATGGAGGTCTCTTTACTTTGTAAGGATGAATGATGATTAATGAAATTTCAGATTTTTGCTTCTAGATCTCTTAGTGAGTTCTTGAGAGGAGAAACCCTGGGTGGGTGAAAGCAATACCCATTAACCTTTGGAGGATTCCAAGGTTCGCGGTTCTTTGATCTCTTTTCTTTCTTTGTTTCTACATCAAAATCCTCCCCTATCTCCTCCACCCCGCAGCCCTCCCCATTCTCCTTTTCCCCCTCCCTTATATTTTCCCTAAACCGCCCCTACCCCAACCCGCCGGCCTCCTTGGGCCGCCCAAGCCGCCAGCCACCACCTTCCCCTCCTATCCACACGCCTAGCCGCCGACCTCTCCCATTGGTTCATAATTTGAAATTCAAATTTCAAAACCCCTTGCTCTCTTTCCTAAAATAGGATTTGGTAATTAGGAAAGTTTCCTAATGAGAATTCAATTGATTAATTGGATTTTCAAATACTTTCCTATTGCTTAAATCTAAGATAGGAAACCTTCCAATTTAATTAAATCTGAAATCAAATCAGATTTAATTAAAATCTTTATTAATTTCCTTGGGGCCCACTTACTAAACCTAAAACTCCCTCTCTCCCTCTCTCTTTGGTCAGCCCCCCCTAATCCTCCCATTAATTTAATTAGATCCCTTAAATCAAGGATCTAATTAATGCAATTTCCTCCCCAACTCCCCTCTCCCCTCTCAATGTCGCCAGCCCCATTAATGGGCTCTCCCCATTGATTCCTATTGAGGCCCCTAATCCCACATTAATTTGAATTCAAATTTCAAATTAATTCCCTCCAAATCCACTTAAATCCGAATTAATTTCAGATTTCTAATTTTTCTCTAATCCAACCCTCCACCTAGCCACCCCACCCTCCCTCTTCCTCTCCCTACCCGAGATCTATCCCTCCCCCTCCTCTCTCCCTACTTCTCCCCTACCGGTGGCCACCAAGGAACACTACTAAAACAATTCTCAGCTCATGGATGGCGGACCCCGATGTCGATTTCAGCTTCTCTTCTGACGAATATGGGCAAGTAAACATTCTACATTCACCATTCTTTAATCTGGGATTTAGCTTCGACTACACCGTGGAAGAATACGTGGATCGCATCCTCTACACATTGGCGGACGCTGTCGACGAATAGCTTCCATCTGATCCTTGGCAAATCATCGAATGATACACCCCTCTTCCTCCTCCACCGCCGACCACCTTCTCCTGGATCAAGGCCATTGGTGTTGCTACCGTTATCATGGCATCGTTCAGTATTCTGAAAGCCTCTCTTCATTAAAGCGTTACAAGAAGTGTCATCGGCCCCCCCTTCCTAGTGGTAATCTCATTCTTCGTATAGTTTTTTTTGTCTCTCTCCGCTAAAGGCCTAAGAGTGAAAAGTGAGGAGGTGCTCAGGTGAACTTCTTATTATTAAGCGTTGGGTTTTGTTATGAGCATGTAACATTGCTATTATCTTTGGATTTTGTTTGAACTGTTTGGTTAATCTCAAGGGCTCTTCTATGCCTAAGCAAGTTAACTATTTTAAATTCCTAACCTATCTTTATTGCAAGCAAAAACTTTCTATTGGCATGCTTGATCAATTTTATTATGATTTCTCAAGTAACTCCTTGCTTATTTCACATCAAGTTTCCTAATAGCCCCTTTCGGGAACCATTCTGGATGAATCTGAACCATCACATAATCACCTACTTCAAAAGTTTTGAATTGCTTCTTAATGTCAGCTTGAAGTTTGTAAGTTGCATTGCTTTGATTTTATCCTAGTTAAAATCTCTTTATGCAAAATCATGCAAATGATGATGCAGACTCACTAACTCTAGACCTAGGGCTCATGGAATCAAATCTATAGGCTGCCTAGGTTTAAAACCATAAACTATTTTAGCTGGACTCAGACTCGTGGTGCGGTTCATCGAGTTATTGTAGGCAAATTCAGCAATAGGAAGTTTGGAATCTCAATCTCTAACATGCTCACCAACTAGGGTCCTTAAAAGGTTTCCTAAACTCCTATTGACCACTTCAGTTTGGCCATCAGTCTGAGGGTGAAAAGCTGTGGAGAATTGAAGTTTTGTACCCATTTTCAGCCATAAGGTTTTCCAGAAATAACTTGTGAATTTGACATCCCTATCAGACACGATGATTTTGGGTAACCCATGTAGTCTAACCACTCATTGAAATAAAGCTTGACAACAACTGAGGCATTGGAAGTCCTAGAACAGAGTAAAAAGTGAGCCATCTTGGAGAATCTGTCTACTACGATACAAATGTTATCATTCCTAGATTTAGGTTCATCCTTAGACTTTGGCTAACTAGGCAAGAGCTTGATCTTCTTGCCACCATGTTCAAACACACAAATGTTTGAACGACCATAAATATGGGCAACATTATCAAAAGCCAGGGGCGGCCCAAGATAACCTGACCCATATCCATAATGAGGATATCACACCAAACATTCTCCTTATAATCAGAAAAGGAGATGGGTATGAGGCTTCGTTCCTTTACCTCCAAGGCAGTGGAGTTGACACAAGCTACCTTATATGGACTAGGGTGGGGAACAACAGACAAGGCAAGGCGGGTCACCAAGCTGGAGGAGATAGCATTGATGCAATTGCCACTATCAATGATGACTTTGCAATTTTATCTTTCAATTTGGTGTAGGTGTGAAAAATGGAAGTCCTACGCCAGTCATCAACATCGAGGGTGTGACAGTGCACATCTCACCACACATAGGGGAGAGAGGTCCCATTTTTGGATGCAATGCATGACATCAGTATCATCCTCATGCTCCTCAAAGAATTCACCATCAGCATCTACTTGGTGAATGAGGTCAGCCTCAGGCTCAAGGTCTTCCTCAGACACTTCTTCAATAATGGAGACCTTATAAGGGCTAGAGCACTGGGCGGCGATGTGGCCATATCCATGGCACCTGAAGCACTTAGTTCCGGGGTGGGATTTAGGTGACTCCACCAGGGGAGACTTGCCCTTCCGAATAGGCCGAGTTTGGGGTGTGTTAGAAGGTGGTCGGTTGGGATGGCTAGGAGTCGGCCTAGGAGAAGAAACATGTGAGGTCGATCCACCAAGAGGCCTAAATGGGCGTCTAGACTCATTGTGACGAACAGTATGATTTGGTCTAGATTCTTCCAGATCCAAGACTATGCTATAGGCACTCTCTAAGGTGGTGATGTTCCTCGCAAATAATTCGTTGCGGAGATCTTCGCGTAACCCTGCACGAACATGAATAGAATCTGTGCAGTAGTGGTGGTCTCTCCACTGCAGCGTATCATAAAACCATCAAATGTTGCGATATAGTCTTTTACCGATTTACTACCCTGGGTTAACCTGTTTCACCTATCCAACAATCTCGGGAAATATGATGGTGGGAGGTATTTTTGCATCAGTTCCCGCTTCATAGTTCTCCAATCAGTGACAGGATTGTGGGCTCCGAAAATTCGGCCCGGCCTCCGCCCGCTTTGTGCTTTCTTCGAGGGGGGAGTTTTAACGAACTAAGTTCCGAGGTAAATTTTGGAAGGCAGATGGGTTTGTAGATTAGACGCTACCCAGAGATTTCGCCCTCATTTTGCGAGGACTTTATGATCTGAGTTCTGGTTTTCCTATAGGCGCAAGCCCCTATAGTTAATTACCCCTCCCGATAACGAGAGAGAACTTTCGATTAAGGCTAGTCGTCAATCAGATACGTAAGGATACGTGTATCTGGCATATAGTAGCAGTATGAGTTGGGAATTTGAGGATTTCAGAATTTAGAAGATTGGAAGATTTGGAGATTTGAAGATTTGATATTTTAAAATTAGAAATTTCACCATCTTGCAGTTAAAGCGGATGGTGGGGGAATGGATGATGGACCCGATCGAGATCCCATGGTTCTGTCATCCCGGGCCATCGTGGTCCCTGGTCTACTTAGTCAGAGGAGGTAGTCGACCCAACCTGACAGAAGGATCCTTGTCGGCAGCCATGGGTTGCTTCGTCCAAGGGTACCTTGTAGACCTGGGGTGAGTGTTTGTCTAAGGGGACAAATTTGAATCCACCTTAGCTAACAGAGGGCTTTGTGCCCTATCGATCATATCCTATTGATTCATATCTCAAGGATTTGATGCCATTGAGGAGCATACGGGCTCTGGCCATAACCATAATATAATTGTGCTATTTGGCGGCGACCACCTGGTTCAGAGGGCCCCGAGTCATAACCGTTTATCCTGCAGTGCCATTTGGCGACAAAACTGCCGGTTAGAGGACTCGTACCACGTCCTTACTGGCAGGAGATTGTTTGAGAATGGATCCTAGTGATATTTTTGACTAGGCATTAGCTCTATGTGAGCTGAAGTAAATTTTAAGTTTGTCCACCTCGACAAACTATTGCGGAGAGTGGATGTGTTTTGCTTTAAGTGGTTGATTGGTGGATTTCAATTTTAAATATTTTGGAGTTTGGGACTTTGGGAATTTTTGTGGGGTTTTGTAGTTTTGGGTATTTGGGAATTTTTTGTGGAGTTTTGGAGTTTTGGGTATTTGAAATGATCTGTGTGGACCCCTCCGGTTGAGATTTGCATTCAACACGGCCATCATCGGGGCGTGGGGTCATTCATATTTCTGTATTTTGAACCTTATCGACTCTGTCTAGTAACTGACAGAGGATCGGGTTTCATAGGCTTTATGTCCTTGTTAGTGAATTCTCTTGATTATAAGCCTTGAAAGCCTAATATGAATGTGTAAAATAAATATCTCAGTCGACCTCGTGACCGTATATTTATTTAATAGTTCGAGCCGTGTTAACTCCTATCTACCTGAATAGAAGGATCGGGCTCGAACTTGAATTCACTTATTGACCCGCGTAGCATCCCTAGACGTCACGTGTGTACCAATAACACACTCGCCGGGGCCCATGCGGGTGTTTGGGGGCATTTTATAAATATTTATTGAACCTTGTCTACTCCTATCTGCTTGCATAGGAGGATCGGGTTCAAATTTATTGACCCGCGCAGCATCCCTAGATGTCACGTGTGTACCAATAACACGCTCGCCGGGGCCCATGTGGATTCAGATTATATTTTCTCCTTTTAGTGTACCTATGTGTATACAAATTAAAGTGCACACGTGCGGGGGTATTCTTGGAATATTTGTACACGCCTTCTGTCCGCTTGCATGAAAGTTGCGGATCCGGTGGCGTAGCACTGGGTTTCGTTTGGAGATTTATACGCCTTCTGTCTGCTTGCATGGATGTTGCAGATCCGGTGGCGTTGTATGATCTCCCCCACTACTGTTTGTAGGCAGGTAGATGTTTTCATTCATGGATTGGAATTGACTTCAGGATACTGCATTTACTGAAGTCTTTCTGCATCTACCCATAGATGATATATGGTGCGTACATCTATATTCGTAGGAGACTAGCATGTATTGCAGATCTTCTACATTTGCCCGATACACTCGCAACATCTCAATCACCACTGTTGTAGATGTTATTTGTACTTATGTCCACAAGGGTTCGTTATACTTACGATATACCCACCATTGCTACCCACAAGTGCGTCGTATCATCGGTCTTTGTTCACGAGAAATGATTATGTTCATTACAATCTCTCGGACATAATTGTAGAAGAGCTATTGTGCTTGCTTCATATCCACCTTTCGCCAATCTCAGGTGGTTTGATGTACTTGCTTGTAATGACGGATCTTCCATTATCAATTAACAGTGTTGCCATCTCCATCTTGTAAGGATTGTCGTAGGAGTCTATTACACCTTCTTCTATCAACATGTATTACTTCTTGTATTGGAAGCTCCAATAGTGTATGTAGGATACACATATGCACTTGCAACCATCTATTATCCTTGTGGGTACAATGCATTTGACCTCGTAGGGACTGTTGTGGGAGCTCATTGCATTTATCATGATTTTCTTGCATATATTTGTAGGATGATAGTTATTGCTATCCAGGCCTTTGATCTTTGTCTTTGGAATGAACACTCATATTATAGGTCTCTTTGTGCAATTCAAGTTCCAGTCCAGGTCTTCGTCATTTGATTCAAGTTTAGGACTTCTGCAAATGTTCAAGTCTTCTTGTTGATTGGTTCAAATTGAGTTCAATGTAAATTTGAATCAAATCCTCACTTGAGTTCAAATCATATTATGCTTGATTAATATCCCAATTTGTCTCAAATTAATGTTCAAGTTCGTATTGGGTTCACATTCAAGTCTTTTGCAGCTTAGTTGGGTCCCTCATAGTCATATTGAGTTCAACCTTTGGTCTTCAACTTGTTCACTTGAGTTCAAAACACAAGTCCTTTGCTTGAGTGTATATTCACTACACTTAGTTCTTTTGGGTTTGAGCTTCTTTATTGTTCAAGTCAAGTTTGAATTCAACCCTTCTGTCATCTGATTCAAACCAAGTTTCAAATTATTTTGAATTCAGCTCGAGTTTGTCATTCACTTAGGTTCAAATAAAGTCCAATTCTTATTGTTTTGGATTAAGTCCTCTGTAGCTTTGCAAGTTCAGATCAAGTTTGACTTGAGTTTACATGTTCGAGTTCAAGCCCCAAATCTTGTCCAAATATGAGTTCAATTCAACATCATTTAATTGTCTTTGATTTAGGTTAGATTTTATGTTCATTTGAGTTCAATCAAGTTCAAAGCACAAGTCCTGGTCCTCTTCCTTTGAGCTCGAATAGGTCCAAGTACAGTCATATGATCACCCGAAATTTCGGCAGCATTCCGGCATCTCCCCCGTTTAGGGGAAATTATGGAAAACTGGGCCTTTCCCACCACGCTAAGAAAAGCGTGTATGGTAGGTGCCCTCTTTCGAGGACACCGCGGCCGTGTAAAATCTTCAATCCCCCACCACGCTACGAAAAGCGTGTATGGGTCTTCGACAGCACCTGTTTGAAAAACACAGTTGTTTCCCCGCGAGCGGGTACTTATGAATATCCCCTTCTCGCCATAAGCGCCGCATCGACTTTCCATCCACCATGCTACGAAAAGCGTGTATAGGCGGTTTGCCGGCGCGCCGCGAATGCCGAAAAAGAGATTTGAGGTGATCACCCACTTCGTCGTAGGCGCCGCACCGGGTTCCCTTTCCACCACGCTACGAAAAGCGTGTATAGGCGGTTTGCCGGTGCGTCGCGAACGACGAGATGAGCTCTCGAAGTGATTACCCGATTCGTTGCAAGCCTCGCGACACACTTCCTCCCACCACGCCAAGAAAAGCGTGTATATGTGGTCGTTTTGTCGCGCTGCGAGCTTCGAGGCGGGCTCTCGGAGTTTTAGGGTTGGAGGGTTATACCTTGGCGACCGGCGGTGGTTCGTGGCACGAGGTACGAGGAGAGAGGGAAGAGCACTTGCTTTCTATATAATTAATTATAAACTAAGTATAACTAATTATATGTAATATATAATTCATTACTTCTTAGTTCATAACTAATTACAAATCCAATGTACTTAATTTATAATTAATTATAAATTAATTATAAATAATTATAGGTAATTCATAATTAATTATAATTAACTTAAAATTAATTATCAATTAAATACATTTAATTTATGATTAATTATAAACTAATCATAATTGATTATATTTAAATCTATAATTAATTACACTTATTTTAAAATTAATTCTAAATCAGTACAATTATAATTACTCATAATTAATTATATTTAATTATAATCAAATATAATTAATTATACTTTAATTATAATCATATCAAAAGAAAAAAGAGCAGAATTTCTGTTACAGATTGATACAGGATTTGTGCTAAGTCCTTCCAAATAAGATTTGATCGTTTTGTAAATCTTACGGCAGAATAAATCATTCATTTCCCTCTTTTGTCTGTAGATTTACGGGATTCGGCCGAGAGAGCACGCGAAAGGGGAGAAAATTACCTTCACAGTGAGCTAGCTCCCCTTCTTGCTTCCGATCAAAATGTCTTAACTTCCGATTCGATAGGAAGGAACGCGGTTGGAGGAGGGAAGAAGTCGAGCAGCAGCAGAGGTAGGCCGGTCTCTCCCTCTCTCTCTCTCTCTCTCTCTCTCTCTCTCTCGGCGGAACAGAGAGGCCTGTTAGCTTTTGACGATGGGAATGAGGAAGAAGGTCCGGCTAGGGTAGTGGTCGGGCTAGGGTGAAATCGGCTAGGGATTTGGCCGCAGAAGCTCGTGAAAGGAAGAAAATTACCCTCACTGCCAGCGAGCTCCCAGTTGTTGCTTCCGATTAGAATGTCGGAACTTCCGATTCCAACAGGAGGGAGCGTCGAAGGAGCGAAGTCGGACGACCACGAAGGAGTTGAAGAAGCGCCCGAAATGGAGAAGGTTACCCTCGCAGCAAGCGAGCTCCTTCACTGCGGTCAGACTCCCGTCGCAACCTTCGATCAAAGTGTCGTAGCTTCCGATTCGACCGAAAGGGAAAGTCGTTGGAGCGAGCGAAGTCGACCAGCAAAATGGGAGAGCCGAAGGAGCGTATGGGAGGGAGAAGATCAGCCCCGAAGTCTTCGTTTGGCTCCGTATTTAAAGACGTGAAGGGGAGGCTAGATCGAGATGAGCTGCGCATGGTCAGCTCTGAAACGGCGCCGTTGCAGGGCATGGGGTACTGTAAAGACGGCGGGAGCAGCGATTTGGGTGAGATTTGGCTACAGGTAATCATTTTTACCCCCTTTTTATTTTGTTTTCTTTGTCTCCACGTTAGAGGTCAACAAGGATATTCACATCGAGATTTCCTAAGATTTTCTAGATTAGTCCAATATTGACTAGCTCTCCCAACAAGCTTCATTTCAGCAAATCTAACTTTCCGCTCCTCAGAAATATTATACCACTTGAAAAAACTATCCATACCCTTGATCCAATCCAGGAATAGCTGGGGATTCAGCTTGCCATCAAATGTGGGAGCATCAACCCTAATATTTTTTAGTAAAGGAGCATCAGGATCATGCATGGGATCATGACCACGGGAATGCTCACGGTATGGCTGACCAATAGGGGTAGGGTGGTGTCCATGTGGGTGTCCACCATGTGCCGAGGACACTCCTTGGCCGAAAATAGGGTTATGACTAGGGGGGGGGGGGGGGGGGGTTTGGTCATACCTAGGTTGTTGTGGAAGAGGGGGGACATTGGGGTATCCAACATTGGGGTTCAAGTCATCACCAACCATTGAAGGAATTTTAGACGGGGTGTAGAGTGAAGGCATACTCCTTGCCTTATCTAAATTGTCAAGCCTTTCCGTAGTGAGGCGATGGAATTCGGTCGCATCGGCTTGGTTTTCCTTAACAACCTGAGTTAGGGCGCCAATTTGAGTAAATAAAACGTCTAAGGTCCGCTGAATTTGTTCCGGGTCCATGGGGAATACACTAGGTGACACTCCAGATGTTAAAGAAAAGTGGACAGCACCTATACTTTGCAAACAAAATGACACACAAGTAAAGGCCAATGATATGTTGATGTAGAAATGCAACTAGAAGCTAAAATGAAGGTAAATATGATGGATCCTAGCACATGCAACTAGGGTAACCATGCTCTAATACCAAATGATGCAGGACTAAGCGACATAAGTCATGCAATTAGAGATTTATGCTAAGATAATATCAAAGATAGCAAAATAAACATCATAAAACATTAAGAACAATAAAAAAATTTGAACTATTAGATCATGTGATAGCAAGAAACTAACAAGTAAAGGCTAAACATTAAAAATAGGTGAATCAATTTAGACTAGCTAACATGGGTTGGCACAAACCCAACATTTAATTAAGGGACTAGTCACTAGAGTTTTTGATCGCTCAAATTTAAGTAGGGTTTGACAGATTAATCAACACATATGAGATGATGCTACTATAGATGAAATGAAAAAATCAATATTTAGTTAGATGAAGAACAAGGGGAGGATTTGATACTTAGCTCATGAATGGGAGGAATGGATTCCTTGATGAAATACCGGCAAGTTCCTCCTTGGCTTTCCCTTGAAACCCTTGCTCTTTGTTGAATCGATGTCCTTGTTGCTTTAGAAGAAGCTAGGTTTCCTTGGAAAGGTAGAATAGTGAGGGGAAAAGAAAGTTTCAGCTATATAAGGATATGGAAGTGGAGAAGTCAGCTTGGGAGGTGAAGATGTGGGGTTGGTTGCTTGGGAAAGAAAGAGGGATGATGTGGCTTGCTTGGGAAGGGAAGTAGTTGGCTTGGGATAGGGAAAAGTTAGCTTGGGAAATGGAGAGGGCTGATGTGGCTTGCTTGGGAAGGGAAGTAGTTGGCTTGGGAAAGAGAAAAGTTAGCTTGGGAAAGGGGGAGGGCTGATGTGGCTTGCTTAGGAAGGGGACTAGTTGTCTTGGGAAAGGGAAAAGTCAAAGTAGTTGTTTTGGGAAGAGAAAATTTAATGTAGCTTGCTTGGGAAGGAAACTAGTTGGCTTAGGAAAAGGAAAAGTTAAAGTTGTTGCTTTGGGAAGAGAGAAAAGTTAAAGTTTTTATGGGTTCCCAAATGTCACAATTAATTGAGATAAATGCTCAATTAGTGTGAATTAATTATAAGATTGGGAAGCCCAAGGGCCTAGGGTGTTGGGGAGAAGGTGGAGGCGGGTAGAGTGGAAGGGAGGGAGGTGGTGGTGGGTTGAGGGCAGCAGGTTGCTGCAGCGGTGGGGGTTGTTTGGGCGGCTAGGGAAGGAGAAGAAGAGATAGAGAGGGAGATGATATCAACCAAGAGCTCACACGTTATTGGGTATTTCTTTGCCTTTCTCCAAAGGACTTCACACATAAACTCAACTCACTAAGAGAAGAAGAAACATATAATCAAAAATTTTATATCAAATATTCATCATCCTTACAAGAGAACAATGAGTCATATATATAGGCACCAAACATGAAAGGAATAAAAGACAAGAAGGCCCTTGGCCAAACAACACAAAAGCTCCCTCAAGAGAGGGTAAAACTGTGATAAAATAAATAACACCACATAAATCTCCTACAACATATGAAAACTAAAAATATAAAGACTCAATCAAGGCCGTAGATCTCTGGCCTCTCCGGTGATAAACCCTTCAAGCTCTGATGTCCCCATCAAAATAACTAAAACTAAAAAAAATAGAACCTAAAGAATCCTGACCAGCATCATACTCCTGATTCTCTGCCCTGACCTAAAATCATTTAACCATATATAATGAGCTAAAAAGCCCAGCAAGTCACCAAAACCTATAACTGAATTCAAAGCACGGTAAATGAACAATATGCATATCAGGGATCAAATCATAGCAGTAGCATACATATGATTATTGAATCAGTGCAGAAATCGTAAAATTTACATATAATAAGAATAGAATCTATAAATAGTAAAACACTATGGTACGGAAGCCAGTAAAATAGTAAACTAGTATGAGTGTTAAATCTATAATGCAATCATCGTATCCGTAATATCAATCAGTATAGAAATCAGATAAAACATCAAATCAAAATATCAGTAAAGACTGTTGAAATCAAATCAATGTAGTAAAATAATATAAGAATGTATACATGCTATCCAGTTGTTCTATATTAATATTATATCAATATCTTAATCACATGCTCAATATATTTTGTAAATCACGTGCTCAATGAATATATCATGCTTTTTGTATAAATAAATCAGTAACAGTGTTAATAATAAATCCATACAGAAATATGAACAATGCCTCAATAACATTCATTTCAGTAGTCATACTAAACAAATAAAAATTCTGACTATCACGGTATTTTTCAGTATTGTATCAGTGTCAGTAAATCGTTGGCTTAGTAGACAGAGTCGTCACTCTTTGCCCTTTGGGGCATTAATCATCTCCTTATAACTCTCAATCAGTGTATCACATGAATCAATAGAGGATAACATCATACCATAGTATTTAAAGGAAAGTCCGTCGCCCCACCATTATGTACAGGTCAATCAGTCTCCAATCAACTGGTCAGTCTTTACTTATTTTTTACACACACATTATTATCACTGTACTATAACAGTAATAGCGATCAGTTATTACTCAATCACATATCAACATTCATTTTCAATGCATTATAGTAAATAAAGCATAATTGAGTTTAATTTAGCAAGTGCAGAGTGTCCTAATGGTAGATAACAAAAATCATACTGAGCAAAAATTTACATTTCAGAATTTAACTAGATTATTAAATATTGCATAAAATAATATTCTGAAGCTTTATTTGAACTGAATCACTATTTATAGACTTCAAAATAAATTTCTGAGTAGGCAAAAATAGCTGTATTTTTAAAATCACCCGGCAAAAAAGCTAAAATAAATTCTCAAAATATTTATAATCTTAATCTCTATAACATATAAAAAGTTACAAGGTAAAAGTTTTACCAATACCAAATTATCGTCATTTTTTGGTAACGAAAATACAAATTTGATCAGAAAAATATCATAAACATAAAATCTTTGAAATTAGAAATAGGATAGTGATTCCTTACAGCGAGACGAGCAAATCTTCCAACAGGCTTGATGGACAAAAATCACTTCGCGACCTCTAAATCTTAACTTTTTCTTTCTCTCTCTTCTCTTTCTCTCATAAATTTGTTTTTCATTTCTTTGTTGCCAAAAATAAGAAGGGATGAGGATTTAAAACATTTTAGTGACTTAGGATATTTTTATTAAAATAATAATTAAATATTATATAATTAATTTAATCAATTTTTCAGTATAAAATTCATAGAAATTTTTTTGGGGCTTCAAAAGTTATAGAAAAATATCTATAAAATAAATTATTTTATTTAGAAAATATTGGTGAAATTAGTTTACAAAACGGACACCTATCGGTCCCAAAATTCACACTTGTATCAACAGGTGTCAATTTCTTAAGAATTTTTACCAGTGTTAAAAAATTATGAAAAAAAATCGTGTAATTAAAACATTACAATATCAATGCTATGACGAAGACGATTTGTGATTTGGACCTATAATGACTCCTAAAAAAATTTATTTGTCTGGATCAAAATACAAGCTATTACATCTAGATGAAAAATCTGCAGCATATGACTTCGAACTTGCTCCCTCTTAAAGAAGGGTAAAATCTTCTATCACTGGTGCAATCATACGTTCACGTATCTAGCGTTCTTACTGTTAACTGAGGAAGAGTTTGTGTTCGTGCTGTTAACAAGGAGACCAGGTAGAAAGCAGCTGCAACTTGTGTTGTACGACAAGCTTTCCTGTGATTGGAGAAAATAAAGGATATATTTAATAAGGCTTAAAGCGAAGGAAACTTATAATATATATCATTTTACATCATGTATTACTATTGATTTCCCTTATTCCTTTTGGCTACCTGCTGTTACTAGTAGAACTGAAGACATAGGTAAAAAAAAATACTCGAGAGATGAAGTAGATGATGTCTAACTATTTTACTCATGTAATTATATCTAGAATTTGTGCATCTCTTTGTGTGTTCATGAATGTAGCTTTACTGAACAACAACATAAATCTCCTTTGTCCTATTTTGGTGTCACTCTTGTTGACTTATATTTCTTTTGGTTCGATCACAGTTGTTATTGTTAACAGAGATGTATAAGGAGACAAATACATAGCATAAAACCATGTACAGCTGTCCTTTCTAAATTAAAGATATGTACGGACTTCTACTGTATATCTCTATAAATACTCGTGTATACCTGTAAGAAAATCAATGAATACAATATGCATTTCTCTGCTTTAGTTGTCTATTCATTTCATCTGGTTCTTTCCTTCTTTGCCGCTTCAAAGCACAGCACCTTTCATGGTATCAGAGACCATTAAGGAAGATTAGCATTTTTTTCTTTTTTTTTTCTTTCTCTCTTCTCTTCCTCTACCTTCGTATTCTTCCTGTTCGTGCGTATCCATGGCCGGTTCAGTCACTTCTTCCCCTGCAAATGACCGTCTCGCTTCTAACACTTCGCTCATTTCGATTACTATTCCTACTCAACTTAAGTTCTTGATGAATAATATCAAGAATCTGGTCCCCCACTCTCTCACAGCAGACAACTACTCGTTATGGCGGTCTCAAGTCGAAAAGGTTTTTTCCGCCAACGGATTCAAAGGTTTTCTTGATGGGACTTCCGTGCAACCTTCGTCTGAAGCCCCTGATGATCTCGTTTCAATCTCTCAGTCTCCGAATGAAATCTGGAACCTCATCGATCAGAACCTTGCTGCCGCGCTCTATTCCGTGATCTCTCCTTCCATTTTACCATATGTTCTCAATTTGACACACTGCAATGAAATCTGGCTAACTGTTGCCAATCGACTTCAAGCCACGACGAGGTCTCGAATCATCCAGTTAAAGAACAAACTGCATCATCTGACTAAGGGCGACAAAACCATGACACAGTACCTTCTTGACATCAAATCCAAAGTTGATGCTATCCAAGCCACTGGCATTACCATCGATCCTGAAGATGTGATTCTGTATACGTTAAATGGCCTTCCATCTACGTATCAGTCGTTCAAAACAGCGATCCGCACAAATCTTCAGCCGTTAAAACTTGACGATCTCTACAGTCTTTTATGCAGTGAAGAACAGCTTCTTGCTCATGAAACAACGAAAGATCTCCAATCCTTGCATCTCACGGACAACTCCGTTGCCCTTGCTGCACCTCGTGGACGAGGACGTGGACGATACAACTCGACTCGTGGAAACAGAGGTCGTCGTTCCTTCCCTCTCCCCGGACGCAATGACAAAAATCCTCATCGCAACACCACCTGTCAAATTTGCAACAAAACCGGACATTCAGCTATTCGCTGTTGGTATCGCACCGATCCATCCTACTCCGAAAACCAATCCAACTCGGCTCTCTTCTCGGCCCCGGATACTACTCGCAATGCTGACTGGTTTCTTGATAGCGGAGCCTCCTCCCATCTTACAGCTGATTCCTCTCAGCTGAGCATGTCTGAGCCTTATACAGGCTCTTCTCAAGTAGTTCTTGGTAATGGACAGCAACTCCCCATTCACAATACAGGTAAAGGCCTCCTACCAACACCCTCAGGTAATCTCTATCTTCACAAGCTTCATCATGTCCCTAACCTTTCATTCAATCTCCTTTCGGTTTACCAATTAACCTCAGATAACAATTGCATTGTCTCTTTCTCTTCTCATGGATATCAAATAAAGGATTCGAGGACTCATCGTCTTCTTCTTCAAGGGCCTTGCCATAATGGTCTGTGCAAGGTTCCAGCTCGCGTTCCCACCTCGCAACTTGCCCTGCTTTTTGTCAAACAAATCCCGGACCTGTGGCACAACCGTCTCGGGCATCCCGCCATCAATACTTTACAACATTTAGCTACTTCTAATTCTCATATCTGTACCTCTATAAATAATATTTGTAATACCTGTTGTCTTGCCAAGAGCAGACGTTTACCTTTTCAGCAATCTACTTCTTCTTCTACTGCTCCGTTTCAACTATTGCACTCCGATGTTTGGGGTCCATCTCCGGTACCCTCTACACAAGGATATCGCTATTTTGTTTCGTTTATTGATGATTACACGAAATATTGCTGGCTTTTTCCCATTACTCACAAATCCGCTGTTATGAATGTATTTGTTAACTTTCATAAATACATCAAATGCCAATTTAATACTAATCTTCAAACGATTCGTACAGACGGCGGAGGTGAGTACATAAACAATTCGTTCACTAATTACTGCACACATTGGGGCATTCAGCATCAATTCACATGCCCATATACTCCAGCTCAAAACGGTGTGGCCGAATGGAAAAATCGCACATTCTTGAAACTGTTCGTAGTCTTCTCATTCATTCTAATGCTCCCTCCCATCTATGGGTAGAAGCATTACATACGGCTATCTACTTAATCAACAGACTACCCACACCTACTCTTCACAACCTCACTCCTTTTCAACAACTTTACAACAAACCACCCATTTATGATCATCTCAAAATCTTTGGGTGTCTTTGCTATCCTTGGCTCAGACCGTATGCCAAGTCAAAATTATCTCCTCTCTCGTCACCCTGCGTATTCATCGGATACGCTCAAGCTCAAAAAGGATACCGCTGCTTGGAAACTATCACTAATCGCGTCTACGTCTCTCGGCACGTTGTCTTTAATGAAAAAGTTTTTCCATTCAAACTATCTCAACTGCCTTCCAATCAACCCGTTCACTTATTTCTTCTCACATTCCTCCTCTTCTACTTGTGCCCACACCACTATCTCCTCATCCGGACATCTCCAGCCCAATCTCCAGATTGCCCTCTCAATCAATTTCTGTTACTCAACCCATTCCCACTCCTCCAATTCTTCCTACAGTTCAATCATTCCCCACGCCGACTTCATCTGCTACCACTATCATTCCTCCGACGCATCCTATGGTTACTCGTCGTCAAACCGGTCATCTTAAGCCGAAACGCATTTTTGATCTTTCTCATCATATCTCTGATCCTGATCCCACCAATTACACTCAGGCTGCAAAACACGCTCACTGGCGATCAGCCATGTCTCAAGAATTTCAAGCCTTACAATCACAAGGTACATGGGATCTCGTGCCTCCTTCCCCTAATCAAAACACTCTTGGTAGCAAATGGACTTTTAAAACTAAGCATAATTCGGATGGCTCGGTTGCTCGTTACAAAGCTCGCCTCGTCGCTCTCGGCTGCAATCAAGAATTTGGGCTAGACTACCTCGAAACGTTTAGTCCTATCGCCAAAATACCTACAATCCGCATCCTATTAGTCCTAGCCTTACATCATAATTGGCCAATACGTCAACTAGACGTATCAAATGCTTTTCTACATGGCTCCCTCTCTGACACTGTCTACATGAAACAACCTATAGGGTTCGTGGATGACAATTATCCTACTCACGTTTGCAGGTTAAACAAGGCCATATATGGCCTCAAACAAGCTCCACGCAAGTGGTTTGAAACACTTACAAGTTTTCTTCACGAAATGGAATTCGTCACCAGTCATTCTGATTCTTCGCTACTTATTTACAAGAAGAATGGTATTCTCTTATACTTCTTAATTTACGTTGACGATATCCTCTTAACAGGCAACAACATTGAATTCATTGCAAATCTTCTCAATCACTTGAATTTGCGTTTCAAAATGCGTGACGTTGGAGAACTGACAAATTTTCTTGGTCTTACAGCTAAACAGACACCCACAGGCCTCATCCTACATCAATCTCTCTATGCTGAACGGATCTTGTCGCGTGCTGGTATGCTCAACAGCAGGCCTGTTTCTACTCCCACGACAACAAAGAACACTCCATCACCTGACTCCTCTCAGTTCTCCAATCCAAAGCTATATCGCCAACTGGTGGGGGCACTTCAGTACCTTACCCTCACTAGACCGGACATCACGTTTGCTGTCAACAAGGCATGCCAGTACATGCATCAGCCAATGGTCTCGCATTTCGAATCACTCAAAAGAATTCTTCGCTACCTTCGCGGCTCTTTGCAGTTCGGTCTCTCCATCACTCTTGGACCTCTCACACTTCATTCCTACACCGATTCAGACTGGGCCGGAGATCATCACGATCGCAAGTCTACCACCGGATATTGCAACTTCCTGGGCAATACTCTAATCTCATGGTGTGCAAAGAAACAATCCACTATCGCTCGATCGTCAACCGAAGCCGAATACCGTGCACTTGCCACAACGACGACTGAAATCATATGGCTTAGGTGTTTGCTTCAAGAACTGGACTATTCTCAACACCAGCCCACTATACTATACTGTGATAATATCTCCGCTATTGCCTTGGCCAATAATCCGGTTTACCATGCTCGAACCAAACATATTGAGATTGATTGCCACTTCATTAGAGAACACATCAAAAACAACTCCATACAAGTCCATCACATCTCTTCCAAAGATCAAATTGCTGACTTATTCACCAAATCCTTATCCATCTCTCGTTTCAAATATCTTGCTAACAAACTGATCGTCCCAACAGAGCCATCAGTTTGCCGGGGTATGTTAACAGAGATGTATAAGGAGACAAATACATAGCATAAAACCATGTACAGCTGTCCTTTCTAAATTAAAGATATGTACGGACTTCTACTGTATATCTCTATAAATACTTGTGTATACCTGTAAGGAAATCAATGAATACAATATGCATTTCTCTGCTTTAGTTGTCTATTCATTTCATCTGGTTCTTTCCTTCTTTGCCGCTTCAAAGCACAGCAGCTTTCAGTTATTGCTCAGGTGTGCACTTTTCCAAATAGTTTGCATTAACCTGATTCTTAGATCATCTTTTATTTCAAGGCTATGTTTTTGCACCTATTCCAAACCCATCCACTTTGTTGTCTGAAGGAAAATGACCATGTATATCTCTGCCTCCCCGTTGCATGTGTCACCCACACAAGCGGTGTTTGTGCATGCTTGGACATATACATGATTTTGTTTGCATGTATGTTAAAATGTGTATGCATGCTCATGCATATTTACATATAAGCCTATTTGACTGTAATTGTGTTTAGTGTTTGGAAAAATGTTCTTTGTCATGTCATAGTGAATGCTGCTATGTCCCCTTTTCAAAATGTAGGGTCAGTCTCATTCTTTCTTCCATGCTGCTTTCTACTAAGATATATTGTAGGCCCTCTTGTTTACTGACTAGGTTTGCTTTTATGCAGACAATTATCACAGAAATTAACCAACAAATTGGAGCTGCTGGTATTGTTAGCCAAGAGTGCAAAACAGTAGTTGCTCAATATGGTCGACAAATTTTAGATCTGTTGGTGGAAGAGGTATGAATTAATGTTCTTATTTCAGATAAATATTTACATTTTCTTTGTTTGATCTGCATCATTTTACATGGTTGCAAGCTAGCATGTTCTAATATTGATTTACATCTCAGGTACAACCAACGAAGATATGCTCTCAAATTGGTCTCTGTACCATTGATGGGATTTATGCAATAGGGTGAGAAATCAACATCTGGCATGCTCTTTAGAACTCGTCGTCATCTTCACTGTTTTATGTTTTATGGTTTATGGTTTTCTTTCTAATACATTAAATTCCTTAAATGAAGTGTTGGTATTGAGAGTGTTGTGAAGGACAATGAGGGTAAATCTTCACTTGGTAGGAGATATGCCATGTGCTCTGCTTGTGAGATGGCTGTTGTTTGGATGCAAAATCAGCTCAATCAGAACCAGGCGCAGGAACTCATATTGAACAATGTCAATCAGGTGAAATTTTTTTTTTGATTACTTAGAGAAAGAATGTGAAATGAGTATATACGTGAGAAGGTTGGAGTAACTCCTATGATAGATAAAATTAGAGAGTCATCTTAGATGATTTGGTCGCATAAAATATTGGTCTTCTAATAATCCTGTTAGGAAAATGGATAGGTTAGATCCAGCCTATGTTAAGAAAGGTAGAGGTAAATTTAAAAAGATTTGATTAGACATTATTAAAAATAACCTTTTTTACTATATTTAAACAAGAATTTAATTTTTAATAGGACACAATAGAAAAAAATGATTCATGTAGCCGAACCCACATAGTGAGATAAAGTCTTGTTGTTATTGTTGTTGTTGTGTTATGCCAATAGTTTTTGAAAAATTGCAGTTGTGCTACCGGATGCCGAGTCCTTTGGGAGACTCCTCTGTTGATTGTAATGCCATCTCTTCCATGCCAAGTGTTTCTTTCACGATTGGTAGCAAGACATTCGACCTTACAGCTGAGCAGGTAATCCTATATGTTGGCACTATTTGTGTACCGAGCTGTCATTGGCTGATATTTTGTACAAACATCAGTTATGATAGTGAAATTTCCTCACAAGATTTTTTTTTAAAATTTATTTAAGGTACATAAATTTACTACCTGAATGTACTTTTTTAAAAATTCTAATGCAGTGAGCATTTTTTTCTTCATTTGGATCCTTTTTCAGTATATTCTGAAGGTAGGGGAGGGAGCTGATGCCCAATGCATCAGTGGCTTCACAGCCTTGGACGTGCCCCCTCCTCGTGGCCCACTTTGGTATGTTCCTTATCTGCCTTTCTTCCCTTTGCGTGTAGAGGTTAGTATATGATCCAGTTTGGTTCCAAAATATTTGGAACCAATCTCAAAAAGAAATGAAATCGAACCATACTGTTTGGTTTTTGGATTAAAACGAGGAAACTAAAATGATTTATAAGGCTAGGAATCAACTTTTTAATTCTCTATAGATGAATCAAGAAGCATCATGTATGAACTCATTCGTTTTTGCTCAACTTTTCTGCATTTTTTTTATTTCAAAATCTTAAATTCAAACCAAACCAATTGGTTTATGCAAATTCGCAAACCAAACTGAAAACTGACCTGACTGAGTCTATAAATTCTTCGTTTGATTCAGCTTTTTTAATTTGGGTTCGCTTGATTTACTTTGGAACTGATGTATATCAGCTACTAAGTTCCTATGGTTTAATTTGGTTGCAGGATTCTGGGTGATGTATTCATGGGTGTCTATCACACAGAGTTTGACTATGGTAACCTTAGGGTTGGATTTGCCAAAGCTGCTTAAGATGCAAACGCTAATAATACTCTTAGAGATGTGTTGAAGATAAGAGAAATAAAGCATTGTTCCTTTTCCAATGTCAGTGCTGCAAAATAAGGATTGTAAATATGCTTTCTGATATCAGTGAGAACCTTAAATTATCCCTTAGAAATGGATGGTAATTTGATACTAATCATTGCTGTAATTTGTTTATTGGTTTATGATCACATTTATTATAATAGTGATGATAAAGTCCTGCTTAATCATCTGATACACCAATTGAAGAGCATATATGTGGCTGATGCACTATAAAATAACAATTTTATGAACTACTGAGGCTATGTCTGTTGCTGTAACATTTAATTCATATCAAGCTCTTGGCTATGAAGGTTGCTTGAGCTATTACACAACCAACAATAATGTCTAATTTTGATTTATTTTGCTAATGATCTTTTGCAACTAAACCATCAAAATATCCATTCCTACATGGGAGGAGCAGACATATTACTGTGAGGCATCACTTCTGTGATTTATGCATGGATGATGTTATTAATTTGGTAATTTTCGAATCACAGCTGTTATATATATATTACATTGATCTATCTTGTGCTACGATGATTTTTAGAATAATTTTTATCATTAAGTCAATCATTCTCTTGTAATTTCATTCTTCTTATTGAGATTAAGGTTTTGTTTGGTACGATTTTTTTAAAGCCTTCTAAAGTGGCTTTTCAATGCAAAAATTTTTAGTTCAAAAAATTTTTGTACAAAAAGTCGTTTTAGAAAGAAATAAAAAAGATGTTCCAAACGAAGGCTAAATCTTGAATCTTTTGATTTATTCATAACATTTATCATCATGAATTGTGATGCTAAGTCGATGCTCGCAACTTCAAAAAATAGGAGGTTGAAAAGGGGGGAGAGTTTTTACACCCTAAGACCTTCAAAGAGAAATTATTTAAGGGATTAGAAATGAATAAGGCTTTCACTTTTCAATCGAAGAAAAAAATTGTTAGAATACTTAAATTAAAATTTAATTAGAATAAAATTTAATCACATTATTCTTCTATACCAATTCCTTGATAATATGATCAATCAACATTAGAGCCCTACATTGGATACCCATACCCACACCCACACCCACACCCACCCTCATATACACCCATACCCAATGAGCATGGGTGGGTATGGGTGCTCATGATCTCGTGGGTGGATACTTAATATCGGGGGATAAATTGATTTACATTACTAATCACTGTATGTAGTATATTACAGTAATCCTCACCACGCAATGCGCAGCACTGAACTACGTTGTGACCACAATAAATTTTGATATGCGGCTTGAAGGTTTGTAGTCAGAGCAAAGAGCAACAAGTCTTAATGTCATTAGTTCGAGGCGGATTGCATTAAAAAAGCGTGGAAAGTGGGTATGTATGGATGGATATGACATCCCGAAAGTCATCATGGGTGGGCGTGGGTGGGCAAAGCCCGCCCGTACAAAACGTGGGTACCCAACCAAGACCCATTTAGGGCTTTGATCAACATGCTACACCCATTTCGCACCTTCCACGTATCAATGGTCTCTCACAAAGCTAGTCCCAGCTCCAGCCACGTGCAATAGCCACCTCATCAAGCTGGTCCCAGTACAAGTGCGTGAAAGGAGCAAGTGAGAAAGACCGGTACGGCCAGCGCTGATCTGGCAGGTCCACGCAGATAGTCAAGTCCACGTGAGCCGCACCGTTCGTTGCGTGCGGTCCGGTCACCAACTCTCCGCATTGTTAATGTTCACCCTTTCTCCAATCGAAGCCGGAAGTGAGCCGGTTTCTTCTCCACGGCTCCACACCAGGCTCGCCGATGCGATCGCTCAGCGCAGTGGAGTTGATCTCGCGAGCGGTTCGACCACTAATTGACTGACTCCCTCAACCACCGTCTTCCCGCCATCTCCGGTCTCCCGCCCCGACTCTTCCCGCCGCGTGGCGGCAGATGCAAACC
The DNA here is from genome assembly GCA_019925795.1 of Dendrobium chrysotoxum. NCBI lineage: Eukaryota > Viridiplantae > Streptophyta > Magnoliopsida > Asparagales > Orchidaceae > Dendrobium > Dendrobium chrysotoxum. The sequence continues at coordinate 87,822,759 of CM034314.1, read as the reverse complement.
CCACATGGATCCAAAATCTTCGTTTCCTTTCTTATATAAATCAAACGAAGAAAGATCACAACAACAACAACATTCCAGTTTCTTCTTCTTCTTCTTCTTCTTTGCCTATTCTTCTTATCCTTTCAAGTTGATGCATGGAGGATTGTGGAGGAGGAAACCGGGGAGGGCTTATTTTGGACTTAACCAGTCGGTTCGCAACGGGAGTTGAGTCGCCGATAAGTCTCAGCTCAGCGGCCGGTGATGGCCGGAGAATGGTGGTTGAAATGGACTTCTTTTCGCAGGAGAAGAGCTGGGCAAGGCCTGAACCGGAAGTAAATGTTCCAAATCTTAGCATCAAAGAGGAGGACCTTACTATCAATGTAATTAAGCGGTTTGAATGAGCTCATTATTGTTATTATTTTATTTTAGGTGTTGGTCAGGTTTAATCATTGACTTCTTATGGTCTTTGGTATATATAGACTGGGCTTCATCTTGTTTCCGCAACAGAGCTGTCGACCGTGGAAGATGGGATATCGGCGACGATGTCTGAGCAGAACAAGGAGGAAGGAAAGAGCGAGGTTGGCATTATAAATCTTAGAGTCTTAGAACAAATAATTCAATCAATTAAGTTGTATGGATGCCCTGTCTGCACTGCTTTTAAATAGTTAGCTTTCTTTTTTCTCCAAATTTTGCAGTAAAGATCGCCTTCTCTTTTAAAATGTTATTGAAGAACTCGAAAAAATTTCATATAATTAATACTGCTCCCAGCTGTGGAAATAATGTGTTCATTCATTTTCTCCGGCTTATCATGTGCACTAATATAGTATAAATCAGTGCTTCATAGCCGTTAAAGCATACTGACTTAAAAAAATTGTCGATCAGATGGTAGCAATGAAGGCCAGAATGGAGCGACTGGGGGAAGATAATCAAAGGCTTAGAAACATTTTGATTCAATTGAACCGCAGCTACAATTCTCTTAAAATGCAATTACTTGCAGCGATGCAGCAAGATAACAACAGAAATGGAGGTACACTGGGCCATGAGGTAACAACTGTGGCTAGGCAGTTCATAGACCTTGGCCCTGGGTTAATGGCGCCGGCGGCGGGGATAAATGAGGATTCTTCGACGGAGAGAGTGAGCCGTAGGTGGTTTGTATCGCCGGCGAGCGAGTTGGAGGCAGCTCATCATGACTATCTTCTCAAGAAGAAGTGTTGTGGTGATCATGACGGAAATGGGATTGTTTACATGGACCGTGGGATCAGGTGCGATGGCAGAAGCGGCCAAGGAATGTTAAGAGATTTTAGACCTGACGAAGGTTGGCGCCCAAACCAAATGGGCATGCTGTCTTCTACGTCCAAGAGTTCTGAGCAGCAAGTGCGTGAGGTTACTATGAGAAAAGCTCGTGTTTCTGTTAGAGCCCGCTGTGAAGCGCCCATGGTAAGTATCTATCTACGTGCTTCTTAATTTTGCTTATCTTTTTTTATCAAACTTTTTATTGGGATCTATGATATCAAAATTATTTATGAATGAAATTTTTGTTGATTTTCATAATGATGTAGTCTTTAGTCAAATCTGTGAAAAAATTAAGATTGGTGGGGTGACAATATATGTATTTGATTACAAATATTTGAATGTCTAAATGATTTTTAAATGGAATTTATTATCTTATGTAATTGAGCCATCCATCAAAAAAAGGATTCTTTCAATTAATGGATAAATGATTCTAAATATTTCTGATTGACTCTTGACAATACATAATGGAAAAAAAAGATTCATGTAGCCAACTCCACATTATAGGATAAAAATTTGATATTGTTGTTATTGTTGTTGTTGGGAATCAAGATTGATTGAGGGATTAGTAATAACATTGAGAGGGTTGGAGGATGGAGGTGGTCGGCACCCAAACCCTGTTGATGGAAGCACCAAGTCTTCCTTAAGTCACTGTCAACCTTCAAGGGCTAGGAAGACCCTTTAACCACCTCTTAGAGGATGGACTTTAGATTCATATACAAAAATAGATACACACGACCATATGATTCTTCATCAAAGAAATCATATCATGATTGTTTTATGAAGGTCACGAAATCTCTAAAGAACTGTCCACCATCGAGTGGAATGACAGAATTCTTGAGTGAAATTTTATGAATAAAACAATTCTTTCATGTCGACTTAATTATGGTATACGATAATCTTTACGCTTACGTTTATTTAAAAAGGGTGGTGTCAATGTTTAGAGAGATTATTACGTGCGGAGATCGGACACATAATCATTCGGATTTGTCTCTGTGAACAGTAAAAGCGCAATTTGCTGCGCTTTTACTGCTCACAAAGACAAACCAGACATATCTCCGCACATAATAATTCATCCAACGTTTATATTATCAAAGAGAATTGAATGGCAGGATTTATTAACTATCTCTCTCTAATTATCTTGGTAATTAATGGAAATAATCACACAATATTATACGCACGTAACTAATGATAATCTGAAATTTTGTTATTTAGATCGCCGACGGATGCCAGTGGAGGAAGTATGGGCAGAAGATGGCGAAAGGAAACCCATTTCCCCGAGCATATTTCAGGTGTACAATGGCTGCAGACTGCACTGTTCGCAAACAAGTAATTACTTGAGATTACTATGAGTTCTTTTATTTGTTTATTTATTTTTGAATAGATCTGATTCTGATCTCTATATTGTTACATTCATCCAAAACTTAAATGATATAATAGAGGAAGCCCAATTCCATCCAAACCAATTGACAGAATATTGATTTATCATTACTTTTTTGTTTCATAAAGCTTAATTCTTCATCTTCTTTTGGTAAAAATAGGATTACAAAGTATGTAATATAATTTGTATTTCTATGAATGTGAGGAAAATGCTGGAGATGTAGTAGTTGGATGGTGTTAGTCGGACGATAATTCTCGAATAAAAGTTGTAGGATGATGATAGTCGGATAATGATAATCTCATGATGATAGTTAGATGATAGCGGTTGGAAGACAGTAAATGAATTATGATTGAGCGACGGTGGTCAAATGATCATGGTTGGGAGATGGCAATGGATCAAGCAATCGTAGTAAGATGCATGCGGTAGCTGGCAGTATGTCGACCTCAAACGTCAAATAAAATTCTAAAAGTTTTTCAGATCTCTAAGCTCTCACCAAACTGAAGTTTAGGTTTCCTTCATATGGAGATTGTGATTTATTTATTGCAAATTTATAATTGACATTTAATTAAATTTAGTTAACATTTTAAAAAAAAAATTGTCAATAAAACTTCGAAGTGCAATTTTAATTAGTTAACTATGAGTTCAAAATTATGTTCCCGCAGGTCCAGCGATGCGCCGAGGACCGCACGGTCCTCATCACCACGTACGAGGGTAAGCACCACCACCCTCTCCCGCCGGTCGCCATGGCGATGGCTTCCATCACCTCCGCCGCCGCCTCGATGCTTCTTTCCGGCTCCATGCCCAGCCCTGACGCCGCCCTCATCAATCCCAACTTGTTAGCCCGTGCCGTCCTCCCCTGCTCCTCCACCCTCGCTACCGTCTCCGCCTCCACCTCTTTCCCCGCCGTCACACTCGATCTCAACGGCTCCCCCACCTTCCCTCTCCCTTGCCACAAAACCCAATCTCCCGAGTTCCAAATCCCGCAAATCTTAGCCCAATCGCTCTGCAACAACTCCAGGTTCTCGGGGCTGCAAATGCTGGCTGGCGCCGCCGGCGATCAGAAACTACAATCGCTTGCCGATGCGGTGAGCGCAGCGACGGCGGAGATTACGGCAGATCCTAACCTGACGACTGTGTTAGCGGCGGCGATTAAGTCTATTATTGGCGGCGTTGGAGATGGGGGTGGAGCTCGGCAGGCAGAGAGTCCTGTGGCTGTTAGCAATGATACAGAGCTACGAAGTGGTTAATTAGTTTTATTTTTTATTTTTTATTTTTAAATCTTTGTTAGTCTGAATAATTTATTTCTTGCTGTAATTAGGCATTGGAGGTGAGAGTACAGAGGTAACACCGTTTGAGTTATTGTGAGGAATTGTTGTGAAATTCTTCAAATATTTTTTTTTCGTAAAATTTTCTATTTACAATACACAAGATAAGACTAAGGTTTCCTTGAGTTAGTTTTCTGGCTGCTTTATTTTTTCAGACAATAATCATATTTTATTTAACTATTATTTTCTTATCATTTTTTAAATATTTCTATGATAAAAAGCTATATTTTACAATCATGATCAGGGGCAGAACCCCTTTGATCCGGGGGGCAATTACCCCCCTGAAATTTTTTTTTTAATTATACGATTTTTAGGTAATTTATCCTCCTCAATTTATTTTTTAGCCTTTATTATAAGGGTTTTTAGGCAATTACACCCCCCCCCTAAAAGTTTTAAAATATTATGCTCTTTAGGCAATTGCCTCCAGTATAATTAAACATATTGTGTATAGATGTTATCATTAGGGAACGATGAACCAAATACAAAGAGAAATAGTAAATCAAAATTTGTTCCGGTGGTAGCTGAAATTTGCCCTTTAACCCCACAACATATTTATGAACAGTGACTTATAAGTTTGCCCGCCCACCCCCCCTGAAAATTATGGCTGGTTTCGCCCCTGATCATGACAGTGAATTTATTTTCTCTACAATAATTTCACAATCAACATTATAAAAGACTATAACTGTCCCAAGCAGGCCGTAAGATTTTATTTGAGACAGCTTTCTTACCTCTTTGCTTTTCAGACCGCAACCATAATTTTTATTTGACAACTATTTTTTTCACTACTTGTAATAAATTTTATGTTAGTAAACTATTTTGGCTTCATTTGGGATGGCTATTTTACTACTTCCTAAAATAGTTTTCGAAGTGCATCTACTTTTAAAAAAGTTGTGTTCTCTACATCAATTCTACAGTCCTCTTTATAAAAATTACAGTAATCCCAAACGGTCTTTAAAGGTCGTTATCCATCCATCAACTAGACTTGATGTTTTTAATATTCTGCTGCGGGCCTATGTGTTCTAAGAAGACACTAAGCATATTCTTTCAACTTGACAGTTTCAGACAACAGCTTCCATACAATTCTCTAAGTTCTTCGAGTGTTCTCGGTTAGAAGGTCATTATTGATTGGTAATATATTATAATGAAAAGATACATTGCTCCCACGTATGCATTTTTATTTATCTTAAAAAATATTTTTTTAATTTTATATATAACATCGGAAGTTGCGTGATGAGCTTCTACGTAGTACAAGAGCTTCCCTCTTTAATAATATATACATATATGTACTGTCAGTAGAAGGACGTTCTTGCAAAGATCACATTATGATCTCTCCAAAGCATTTCCTCTAGCAGAGGAGAGGGGTAAGAATTTACTTAAGATTTACAAAATTAAGATATAATCTTAGGATACTAAGTAATAGCTATGTTACAATAATTAAAGTTTACATAAGCAAGGATTTAATACTAATAACTTTATTAATGATACATCCTCCAAAAATTATCTTGATCGGGCACGAATCTCAAGGCAAAATCAAGGCGGAAACTTCCAAAATTAAAATTGGGACCATCCGAACTCCGATTTCAGCAAACTTACAGTCGAACTGAGCGTCTCAGAAATACAAACCCAACGACACCAAGTTCGACCCAATCCGAGCCCAAATGGGTCCAAATCAAGAGTCCGAAGCGCTGTTGGAAGGTTCAAACCATAATTTGGATTACCAAACGATCTCCGAATATGACATGCTTATAGTCGAATCGAGCGTCTCGACGAGACAAATCCAACGAGCCCAAGATCGCCAAATTCTGACATCATTAAGACCTTCAAATGTCCATAGAACGGTCTATAATCAAGGGATTCAAGATCGGCCGTCCATTCAACCACTCCCTAACTACCCCTGATCTTCCACCTATTTATGGGTCATGCCACTCATGAAAATCTATAAATAGAGCCCCCTCTCCTCTTGAGAAAGAGACCTAATCCTAAGGAGAAAAAGAGAGAGTTCTTGCCTCCTTGCTCCTCCTCGACCACCGTCGGAGTTCCGCCGGACCACCGCTTGACGCCGTTGCTCCGCCGGACCACTACCTGAGGCCCTGCTCTTCGCCGGACCATCACCTGAGGCCCTGCTCTTCGCCGAACCACCACCTGAGGCCCTGCTCTTTGCCGGAACACCACCCGAGGCCCTGCACTTCGCCGGACCACCACCTGAGGCCATGCACTCTGCCTGACCACCACCTGAGGCCCTGCTCTTCGCTGGACCACCACCCGAGGCCCTGCACTTCGTCGGACCACCACTTGAGGCCCTGCACTCTGTCGGACCATCACTTGAGGCCCTGCACTCTGCCGGACCACCACCTGAGGCCCTGCTCTTAGCCGGACCACCACCTGAGGCCCTGCACTCTGCAGGACCACCGCCTAAGGCCCTGCTCTTCGTCGGACCACCACTAGAGGCCCGCACTTCTACCGGACCACCACCTGAGGCCCGCACTCCTACCGGACAACCAACTAAGGTCCTCCTGACCTCTGTCACCAGACTACGGTCTTTCTGACCTCCAACGCCAGCGACTACGATCCTTCTGACCTCCGTCGGCCGACCAACTAAGGTCCTCCTGACCTCTGTCACCAGACTACGGTCCTTCTGACCTCCGTCGCCCGACCAACTAAGGTCCTCCTGACCTTTGTCACCAGACTACGGTCTTTCTGACCTCCAACGTCAGCGACTACGGTCCTTCTGACCTCCGCCGCCCGACCAACTAAGGTCCTCCTGACCTCTGTCACCAGACTACGGTCTTTCTGACCTCCAACGCCAGCCAAATACGATCCTTCTGACCTCCATCGCCCGAGCAACTAAGGTCCTCCCGACCTCTCTCATCAGACTACGATCTTCCTGACCTGCAACGTCTGTCAACTACGGTCCTTCCGACCTCCGTCACCAGACAACGGTCTTTCTGACTCTGGTCTCCCGCCAACTACGATCCTTCTGACCTCCGTTGCCTACCAGCTATGGTCAGCCGACCCAACAAACCTGTATATCTTGATTCCCACCATGTAATACAATTTATATAATGTATAATGGCCATATTAGGCCAAGTCCTTCCCCCAAAAAGAGGGCCACATTTGTAATCAACTGCAAAGACTAGTGGATTCATTCAACCTGGGCCAGGCCCCGTGATTTTTCCCCCTTTTCAGGGATTTCCACGTAAAAACTCTGGTGTCTCTTATGAGTACTACACCCTCTCTCTTTCATCTGATTGTGTGCTGGATTTTTGTACAATGCTAAGACGCTAAGCTTTATATTTCTCTACCACCGCGAATACTCCAGGACGCAACAGTTTGGCGCCGTCTGTGGGAACGTGGTTCCCGACTGGGGGGTAATTTTTGCTCCAACCTCAAAAGGTCATTCATGCCAGCTTCCTTACATCAACTATCGCTGCATCAATTTCATGAAATCAGATACGGACTGGGGGCAACCTTGACTACAACCGTGGTCAAGAAAATTCCTCCAATACTTTTAATGTCAAGATGATATTTCAAGCAGGAAACTCCAAGCAAAGGCAAGGATGCTTCCAATAAATTTCAAGCTGTTGCAAATCTGGTTTTGATGATGACAAACATGTTTCTAGTGTGTTTTTCTTGGCTAATCAGTTTCAGGCACAAAAGACCGCAAGCTACTCAAGCCAACTCAAGATCGGGTCCAAGTGTGTCAAATGTATGATTTTTTCCTTTTATTGAGTCAATTGTAATGTAACTGATTCCCTAGCTAAGTAACCTTGCACACACACACTCAGGGAGAGAGATTGAGTGAATTAGAGTTTCTGTTAAATTTTTGTTCAGATCGTCCTGGACGATAGTATCATCGTCCTGGACGATCCAGTTAAAACAGAAACCCTAATTAGGGCGACTAAGTTAAGAAGGACTGATTGAGCCGATCGTCCTGGACGATCTATGGATCGTACGGGACGATATGCCCAAATCAGAAATTCTCAGCCGCCAGATTAAGTTAGGCAAGTTTTATTTTAAGTATTTTGGTCTGATCGTCCCGGACGATACGTGTATCGTCCTGGACGATTTACTACAATCATGCCTAAATTAGTCTGGTAATTAAGAAAAGCAATTAATGTTTAATTGATACGATCACATCGTCCTGGACGATCGCAGGATCGTCCCGGACGATCGTGATCGTCTTGTGCATTTCAGCTGTACGTCCAGAACTATGTACAGGACGATTTGGGGCCTTTTTGAACTAATCGTACCGGACGATTACCCTATCGTACGGGACGATCAAGTCATTTTTTGGTCGTCCAGCACAGATTTCTCTGGACGACCCGAACTGTCTTCTGGACGATTTCCTTCAATTTGAACTAATCGTCCTGGACGATCGCAGGATCGTACGGGACGATATGAACAACTTTTTCTACTGATCGTCCAGAAGAGCCAGATCGTCCAGGCTGAAACAGCTGAATTTGAACGGATCGTACAGGACGATCTACCGATCGTCCTGGACGATCTTGGCCGACAAGTTGAGATTTAGGGCAAATTTTAAGCCCTCCTTTAAAAAGAACTTTTTCCTAGATTTGGAAAGATCTATCTTTTGCTGCCTTCCTTCCCTGAGAAATCCTAGAGAGAGAGAGAGTTGGGAGAGAGAGAAGAGATCTTGTGAGGGGGAGTTAGTGAGGGATTCACTAAGGTTGCTCCAAGCACGGATCAGAGTCGTCTTCTCCGCTCGTCGTCTGTCGTCTAGTCGGTGTTCTTCGTGGGAGGATCGTTCGCAAGAAGATCCGGGTTCTCTGCCCGCTTCAGGAGGAAGCGAAAGGAGTTCGTGGGTTCTCTGCCCGCTTCAGGTGGAAGCAAAAGGAGTTCGAAGGTTCTCTGCCTGCTTCAGGAGGAAGCGAAAGGAGGTCGGGTTCTCTGCCTCACCGTGTGGTGAAAAGGATGTGTTTTGTACAGGCTTCTCCGCCTTGCTGTGGGAGCAAAAGGAGAGTCACTTTCGTTTAGTGCAATACCCGGAGGGGAGGCTCCGGGGAGTGGACGTAGGTCAAGTTGACCGAACCACTATAAAATCTGGTTTGCTTTTCTGATTCAGTTTTGCATTTTACTTTTCAATATAAACTGCTTGGGTGATTATCGTTGGTTGATCTTTTCGTTATTGTTTACTTGTTTCCGCTGCTAAGTATCGAAAAGATTTTTGTTGTTATCGTGAAATTTTTAAATAACCAATTCACCCCCCCTCTTGGTTAGCCTCGGGACTAGTTCAGTAGGGCTTAACATCCCTTTCGAACTTTCAAGTGGTATCAGAGCGGGATTCAAAATTTCTGTTTAAAAACTTTTGAATTTGATCCAATGGCTAACTGTAACAATCGTAATACTGCTGAAGGTTATTCTATAACTAGACCACCGTTGTTTGATAACATTCCATTTGATTTTTGGAAAACACGCATGTCTACTTTTCTTCAGTCTATTGATTATCGCATGTGGATATTAGTTAAGGACGGATACGAACCACCTTTTCGAATGGTTAACAATGTGAAAACTGAATTGCCGTTTGCTGATTGGACATTTGATGATCGTGATTTAGCACAGTTAAATGCCAAATGTTTGAACTGTTTCTTTTGTGCTTTAAAATCTGAGGACTATATGCGTGTTTCTACTTGTACAACGGGAAAAGAGATTTGGGATAGATTATGTATAACATATGAAGGTACAACTGAAGTCAAACAGTCTAGGTTAAACATCTTGTTACATGATTACGAACTTTTTCGCATGAAACCTAGTGAGACTATTTCAGAAATGTACACAAGGTTCACTCAGATTGTTACCTCTTTGCATGCTTTAGGTAGAGAACTTACCAACTACGAAAGAGTGAACAAGATTCTTAGATGTTTGCTTGCTTCTTATGATGCTAAGATTACTGCTATTACTGAATCCAAAGATTTAAATACTTACTCTATTGACAGCTTACTTGGATCACTCATTGCTTACGAGCAAGGGGTGAACCAAAGGCAACTTGATGCAGGTGAACGCAAGAAAGAGAAGACAGTGGCACTAAAGGCCAAAGATTCAGATGCTAGCACTTCCGGGTCTGATAGCGATGATGTTGCCTTAATCACAAGGCAATTCAAAAGCTTTCTAAGGAAGAAACAGAAGAACCATCAGAAGTGGAACAAGGGTAAGTTCAATAAAAACTTTAAGGGTTCATCTGAATCGGTTTGTTTTGAATGCAGGAAGCCTGGACACATAAAGGCTGATTGTCCAACACTTAAAGCTCACTCAAGCAAGGAGAAGGGTGAGGAGAAACCAAAGTACAGAAAGGACAAGAAGCGGATTCAGAAGGCGTTCTGGGCAGACTCTGCATCCGACTCTTCTGAGACTGAAGCTGAAGAGGAGGAAACAAACTTGTGTTTGATGGCTGATGATCACCCTGGTCAGTCCGACCAGGAAGAGGTATGTGAGCTTACTTACGATCAGTTATTTGAAGTTTCTGAAAAGATTCATACATCGTATAGGAAGCTTAAGAAAACCCATGCTAGTTTGAAACTAGATTATCTGACTTTGCAAAAAGAGCATGAAGTGTTGATTAAGGATCATTCCACCATTGATAGCAATCACATGTCTTTACTAGATGAGTTTGATGAACTGAATAAAAAGCATTCTGATTTAATTGTTGAGCATAACTTGTTAAAAACAGCGCATGTTGAATTAGAACTTGCTTTTAAGAAAGTGAATGATTTGGCATCTGAGTTAGAAAGTACTGATAGTGCAAAAACGTTTGAAATTGGAAGTTTAAACAAACACATTGAGTTTTTGAAAGTGAAAATCAGTTCTTTTGAAAATAACAAAACACCGCCTACTTTTGAACAATTTTATGCACCGCCACCTTTTAAAAATTCTGTTGCAAGTTCTTCAAAGCATGTTTCATACACTACTAGGAAGAGGCACTATCACTCACGACGTTTAGTTAATCCTTTTCCTGGTGTTAGATGTTTTTCATGTGGCATGTTAGGACACATATCACACACTTGTACTGTTCACCGTAGTACACATTGGGTGTGGAGACCCAAACTGCCTGTTGCACAGCACAGCACACATGCATCGCATTCTTCTTTTCATAAGAAGGAACCCAAACCTGTTTGGGTTCCTAAGACTGACATTTGATGATTTTGTAGGTGTGCTCTCACACAAGACCTCGTGAGAGCATGTGGTACCTGGACAGCGGATGTTCTAGACATATGACTGGAGATGCAAATCAGTTCATTTCGCTGGAGGCCAGAGCTGGAGGCAAGGTTACACTTGGAGATAACACCACCAGGAAGGTGGTAGGCACAGGTATAATTGGTGATTCAAAGAACTTTATGATTGATAATGTTTTGCTTGTAGATGGACTGAAACACAACCTGCTGAGCATCAGTCAACTCTGCGACAAGGGATACAGCATCAAATTCTTGCCCACTGGCTGCATTTTAAGCTTAAATGATGAAGTTGTTTTGCAGGGGCAAAGGATCAACAACGTCTACAAGCTGGATGTAAGTAGCATTAAATCTGATAATTCAATTTGCTTAAAAACTGCTGCTGATGAGTCTTGGTTATGGCATAGGAGATTGTGTCATGCCAGTATGAAAACCCTTAGGAGAGTCACCCAAAAGGACTTAGTTAGAGGTGTGCCCAAGCTTAAGTTCACTAAGGATCACCTGTGTGATGCCTGTCAGTTGGGGAAGCAAGTCCAGTCCTCTTTTCACTCTGTTAAGGACATTAGCACCTCTAGACCTTTAGAAGTTCTTCACATGGACCTCTTTGGACCCATTAGCACTGCCAGCTTAGGGGGGAGAGTCTATGGTTTTGTGATTGTTGATGATTATTCAAGGTTCACTTGGGTTAAGTTTTTGTCACACAAATCTGAGTCATTTGATGAGTTTAGATCTTTCTCTACTTGGATTCAGAAGAAGTTAGGATGTGAGATTATTACCATCCATAGTGATCACGGAGGGGAGTTTGAAAATGAAAGATTTGGAAGTTTTTGTGAGAATCATGGGATTAGTCACAATTTTTCAGCTCCTAGGACCCCTCAGCAGAACGGGGTAGCTGAAAGGAAGAACAGGACCTTAGTGGAAGCCGCTAGAGCCATGCTTGCCGAGTATTCACTTCCAAAATACTTTTGGGCTGAAGCGGTGAACACTGCCTGTTATGTGCTGAATAGGGTGAATGTGAGAGTCAAACTGAACAAGACACCTTATGAGATCATTAAGGGTAGAACTCCAAATCTGTCCCACCTCCATGTCTTTGGCTGTAAGGTTTTCATTCTGAACAACGGGAAGTCACCCTTAGGAAAATTTGACCCCAAATCTGATGAAGGAGTGTTCTTAGGATATTCAAGTGTGGGGAAATCCTTTAGGGTGTTCAATAGGAGGACTTTGGTGGTGGAAGAAACAACCCATGTAGTGTTTGATGAATCTGATCCTAAGGAGTCTAGATCTGAAGTAGAAGATGAAGAGATTGTTGAGGTTACCCAAGGAGTTGGAAATACAAATTTGGAGGAAAGGGTAGAACCTCAAACCCCATTGCCTAGAGATTGGAGATATTCTTCGAGTCATCCTAAAGAACTGATCTTAGGAGACCCTTCTGAAGGTGTTAGGACTAGGCATGGACTTAGGAAGGAAGTAAACCATTCTGCCTTTATCTCAATGACTGAACCCACCAACATCAATCAAGCCCTGTCGGATGAATTTTGGATTTTAGCTATGCAGGAAGAATTGAATCAATTTGTAAGGAATGATGTTTGGGAGTTAGTAGAAAGACCTAAAAATCAAAGTATTGTGGGAACCAAGTGGGTCTTTAAGAATAAGATGAATGATTCTGGTGTGGTGGTGAGAAATAAGGCAAGATTGGTGGCTAAGGGGTATAATCAGATAGAAGGGATAGATTTTGAGGAAACTTTTGCCCCTGTAGCTCGATTGGAAGCCATTAGAGTGCTACTAGCCTTTGCCTGTTATAAGGGATTTAAGCTGTTTCAAATGGATGTCAAGAGTGCCTTTTTAAATGGGGTAATTAAAGAAGATGTTTTTGTAGAACAACCCCCAGGTTTTGAGAGTTCCCAATATCCAAGTCATGTCTATAAATTAAAAAAGGCCTTATATGGATTGAAACAGGCACCCAGAGCTTGGTATGAGAGGCTTAGCACATTCCTGTTAGAAAGAGAGTTTGTTAAGGGGAGCGTAGACACCACCCTTTTTCTGAGGAGATTAGGAGATGACTTACTCATTGTCCAGATCTATGTTGATGATATAATTTTTGGATCTTCTGATAAATACTTATGTGAAGAGTTTTTCAAAACAATGAGTAAAGAGTTTGAGATGAGTATGATGGGAGAATTGTCCTACTTTTTGGGGTTTAGCATAAGGCAAATGGATGATGGAACTTTTCTCAATCAATCAAAATATACTAAGGACATTTTGAAGAAATATGAAATGGACAAAGCCAAGCCAATCAATACTCCCATGCCCTCCTCAGTTCAGTTAGATAAGGATTCAAATGGAAAATCTGTTGATCAGAAGAAGTATAGAGGGATAATAGGTTCACTGCTTTACCTGACTGCTAGCCGACCCGATATCATGTTTAGTGTCTGTCTTTGTGCTAGGTTTCAGGCTGATCCTAAAGAGTCCCACCTGACTGCTGTTAAGAGAATTCTTAGATATCTTTTAGGGACCCCAAACCTAGGAATTTGGTACCCTAGGCACAGCACCTCTTTTGAGATCATTGGATATTCTGACTCTGACTTTGCGGGGTGTAGGGTGGATAGGAAGAGTACCTCTGGGACTTGTCAATTCATAGGACAGTCATTAGTCTCCTGGTCCAGTAGAAAACAGAACTCAGTTGCACTTTCCACTGCTGAAGCTGAGTACATTGCCTTAGGAAGTTGTGTGGCCCAAGTTCTGTGGTTGAAACAACAAGTCTTGGATTTAGGAGTACCCGTTGGCACAATTTCTGTTCTGTGTGATAATACCAGTGCCATCTGTATCTCTAAGAATCCAATCCAACATTCTAGGACCAAACACATTGACATTAGGCATCACTTCATTAGGGACCATGTTACAAAAGGGGACATTGAGCTACATCATGTAGCAACTGAAAATCAGCTGGCTGACATATTCACTAAACCACTGGCCTTTGACTCATTCAGCATTTTGAGAATCAGATTAGGAGTGATTGATATAAATGCTTGATTCTGATGACTGCTGATTTATGATCTTTCTGATTGGTATTCTGATTTCTGTTAGTTAAGTTTAGTTTTTCTTTTGATTTCTGATTTCTGTTAGTTAGTTTTTGGCTTTGATTATTTACTTTCAGTTGATTTTATGTCTTTTGCTGATTTCTGTTTTAGCCTTATTGTTAGTTTGATTTAAGTATTTACTCTGATATGATTTTATACCTATTTTTTTTATTCACTAGCTCATATCTTGCACTTACTGTTTTATGTTTTTCAAAATCTGATCACCGCTCACTACTTCTGATAATCTGAATTTCTGACTGGGAGTTTTTACCTTGTTTTGATTTGGAAGCTGGTAAGCAGTGATTGATTCCATTGAATCTGTTAAAGGGAAGAAACATTGATGATTGTTTCTCTTCCTCTAACTCCTTTACTGGTGTATGGTTTCTTTTGGATAAAAATCTTCTTCAAAATTAAAATGTTAGTTTTTTTTGAAATAGAGATTATTTTATCTTCCTACAGTAATCTGCCTCATATCAATAGTGTTTTTCAAAGTCTGGAGTCATTAGTTTGATTTTCTAAAACCAAGTGATTGCATTTATCATATGATGTGTGGTTTTTTGTTTTGTGAATCATTCTTCCCTACTGTGGAGAGTCATCTCCTATGTCTGGAAGATAGATTCACAGCTGAGACTCTTTAATGATTATGAAAAGGAGAAAGCTTACAAAAGATGCGCAGTGCGCCAACCAAATTGAAAAAGAGGCATAAAATGAGCCCAAAACTGAAAAGATGCGAAAATGCCAAATACACAAAGTGTATCAAAAAATCAAAAGATGCGCAGTGCGCCAAATAAATTGAAAAAAAAAAAGAGGCACAAAATGAGCCCAACCTAAGCTTTTTTTTCTCTTTCAGATCTTTAAATGTCTTAAAAAAAAAAAAAAACTCGTGCGTCACTTAATACGTTCAAAAAGCTTGAGTTTGAAAATCTTGATTTCTGATTTTTTACTTTGCAACACTATTATATCAGATATTTTTCTGGAACGAGGCTTGAAAGGATCTCTTTTCAAATCTAATGTCTTTTCTTCTGAATCGGATTTTTGTTTTGAAAGAGGTTTACATCGATAAGGTGCCCGGGGTCGGAGTTACGAAAGTCGATTGTTTCAACCTTTTCTGGATTTCAGCGTTGTCAATCGTTCTCTTATTGGTTTTTGAATATAAAATCAAGGAAAAATTCTGATTTACTCGAGCAGATTGATCAAAAAAAAAAAAAAAAAAAAAATACTTCTATGTGTTTGTTACGTAAGTTTTATTCGTCTTTTTGTGATTTTGATTTCACTGTCGTGTTGTTGTTCTGTATTTGTTTTATTTTATGTTTCATTTCCGTGTTTATGTTTCTCCCTCCTCCTTTTTGTGATGTCAAAAGGGGGAGTCAGTTGTAGTCGTGTCGTGTCTGTATTGTTTGAGCTGTTAAATGAAAATTTAAAAAAAATGTTTGTTTTGTTTGATTTCTTAGTTTCATTTTATTTTCAGACTACTTTACAAATGTTTGCCATCATCAAAAAGGGGGAGATTGTTGCAAATCTGGTTTTGATGATGACAAACATGTTTCCAGTGTGTTTTTCTTGGCTAATCAGTTTCAGGCACAAAAGACCGCAAGCTACTCAAGCCAACTCAAGATCGGGTCCAAGTGTGTCAAATGTATGATTTTTTCCTTTTATTGAGTCAATTGTAATGTAACTGATTCCCTAGCTAAGTAACCTTGCACACACACACTCAGGGAGAGAGATTGAGTGAATTAGAGTTTCTGTTAAATTTTTGTTCAGATCGTCCTGGACGATAGTATCATCGTCCTGGACGATCCAGTTAAAACAGAAACCCTAATTAGGGCGACTAAGTTAAGAAGGACTGATTGAGCCGATCGTCCTGGACGATCTATGGATCGTACGGGACGATATGCCCAAATCAGAAATTCTCAGCCGCCAGATTAAGTTAGGCAAGTTTTATTTTAAGTATTTTGGTCTGATCGTCCCGGACGATACGTGTATCGTCCTGGACGATTTACTACAATCATGCCTAAATTAGTCTGGTAATTAAGGAAAGCAATTAATGTTTAATTGATACGATCACATCGTCCTGGACGATCGCAGGATCGTCCCGGACGATCGTGATCGTCTTGTGCATTTCAGCTGTACGTCCAGAACTATGTACAGGACGATTTGGGGCCTTTTTGAACTAATCGTACCGGACGATTACCCTATCGTACGGGACGATCAAGTCATTTTTTGGTCGTCCAGCACAGATTTCTCTGGACGACCCGAACTGTCTTCTGGACGATTTCCTTCAATTTGAACTAATCGTCCTGGACGATCGCAGGATCGTACGGGACGATATGAACAACTTTTTCTACTGATCGTCCAGAAGAGCCAGATCGTCCAGGCTGAAACAGCTGAATTTGAACGGATCGTACAGGACGATCTACCGATCGTCCTGGACGATCTTGGCCGACAAGTTGAGATTTAGGGCAAATTTTAAGCCCTCCTTTAAAAAGAACTTTTTCCTAGATTTGGAAAGATCTATCTTTTGCTGCCTTCCTTCCCTGAGAAATCCTAGAGAGAGAGAGAGTTGGGAGAGAGAGAAGAGATCTTGTGAGGGGGAGTTAGTGAGGGATTCACTAAGGTTGCTCCAAGCACGGATCAGAGTCGTCTTCTCCGCTCGTCGTCTGTCGTCTAGTCGGTGTTCTTCGTGGGAGGATCGTTCGCAAGAAGATCCGGGTTCTCTGCCCGCTTCAGGAGGAAGCGAAAGGAGTTCGTGGGTTCTCTGCCCGCTTCAGGTGGAAGCAAAAGGAGTTCGAAGGTTCTCTGCCTGCTTCAGGAGGAAGCGAAAGGAGGTCGGGTTCTCTGCCTCACCGTGTGGTGAAAAGGAGGTGTTTTGTACAGGCTTCTCCGCCTTGCTGTGGGAGCAAAAGGAGAGTCACTTTCGTTTAGTGCAATACCCGGAGGGGAGGCTCCGGGGAGTGGACGTAGGTCAAGTTGACCGAACCACTATAAAATCTGGTTTGCTTTTCTGATTCAGTTTTGCATTTTACTTTTCAATATAAACTGCTTGGGTGATTATCGTTGGTTGATCTTTTCGTTATTGTTTACTTGTTTCCGCTGCTAAGTATCGAAAAGATTTTTGTTGTTATCGTGAAATTTTTAAATAACCAATTCACCCCCCCTCTTGGTTAGCCTCGGGACTAGTTCAGTAGGGCTTAACATCCCTTTCGAACTTTCACAAGCCTCATACAGTCCCTAGTTGGACTTCTACTCCTTGGGCAGGGTCTAAATTTTGACCTCAAAAAGGCAGTAACGGTCTAAAGATAGACCATTCTTCACTCTTGATTCGGGATACACGTGGCATTCGCCCCCTCCCAATCAAGGCAAAATCAATCCCAGGGGGATTCGATTCGACCTCTTCCACACATGTTAACGTCATTGAGCAAAGGCTCTGACATACAACCTCGGATAGGTCATACATCCTTGGTGGATTCTCTCGACCTCTTCCACACAAGTTAACATCATTGAGCAAAGGCTCTGACATACAACCTCGGATAGGTCATACATCCTTATTGGATTCTCTCAACCCCTTCCACACAGGTTAATGTCATCAAGCAAAGGCTCTGACATATAACCTCGGATAGGTCATACATCCTTAGTGGATTCTCTCGACCTCTTCCATACAAGTTAACATCATCGAGCAAAGGATCTGACATACAACCTCGGATAGGTCATACACCCTTAGTAGATTCTCTCGACCTCTTCCACACAGGTTAATGTTATCGAGCAAAGGCTCTGACATACAATCTCGGATAGGTCATACATCCTTAGTGGATTCTCTCGAACTCTCCCACACAAGTTAATGTCATTAAAAAGGGCTCTGACATACAACCTCGGATAGGTCATACATCCTTAGTGGATTCTCTCGAACTCTCCCGCACAAGTTAATGTCATCAAAAAGGGCTCTGACAAACAACCTCAGAAAGGTCACACATCTTTGGCAGATGCTATTGACCTACGCTCTTCTATCCGATGCCGAATTTCTGCCCGTCGCTGGACCCTCGTCGGAGTTTTACCCAACGCTGGACTTCTATCCGACGCTGGACTTCTACCCGACACCGGACTTCTGCCCATCGTCGGATCCTCATCAGATTTCTACCCAACGCTGTACTTCTACTCGACAATGGACTTATGCCCGTCGTCGGACTTCTGCCAGTCACAGGACATTCGTCGGACTTCTATTCGATGCCGAGCTTCCTCCCGTTGAAGGACTTCTGCCTGTCGCGGGACTTTCATCGGACTTCTGCCCGACGTCGAGCTTCCTCCCATTGAAGGACTTTTGCTTGTCGTCGGACTTCTGCCTGTCACGGGACTTTCGTCGGACTTCCACCCGACGCCGAGCTTCCTCCCGTTGAAGGACTTTTGCCCGTCGTCGGACTTCTGCCAGTCGCGGGACATTCGTCGGACTTCTACCCGATGCTGAACTTCTACCCGACGCCGGACTTCTGCTTGTCGCCGGACCCTCGTCGGACTTCTACCCGACGCTGAACTTCTACCCGTCACCGGACGCTTGTCGGACTTCTAACCGACATTGAACTTCTACCCAACGCCGAACTTCTGCCCTTCGCCGGACTGCTACTGACCACCAGACTTTTGTCGGACTTCTACCCTACACTGAATTCCTACCCATCATTGGACTACTACCCATCACCAGACTTCTTCCTGACTAACTTTCGCCCGTTTTCAGATTTCCACCGACTAACCGGACCTCTGCATGATCTCTCAAAAAAGGAGGAGAAGACTCCTGCTCAGTGAGGGGCCCTAGACCTGAACAGGACTAGGAGAATGCCTCAGCATGAGGGAGAGAAAGTAAAGGGGGAGGAACCTCCTTCTTGCAGTCAGGGGCCCTGGCCTGGACAAGGGATACCGCCTGTGCAGGGCCAAGGGAAGGCCTCAGATGAAAGAAAAGGAGCAGAAGGGAAGAAGGGCAGAGGGGGAATCTCCTTCTTGCAACGAGGGTCCCTGGGCCTGCACGGGGGATACCACCCGTGCAAGGCCAGGGGAAAGCCTCGAATGAAAGAAAAGAGGGAGAGGAGAAGAAAGGTGCAAGGAACTCATACCCCCTAGGGGGTATTTATAGCAAAGGAGGCCAGGAAGTTATTGAAAAAAAAAAATTTGGGCCTTAACCGCCAGCGGTTGGCTGAACCACCAGCCACGGCTAAACCGCTAGCCGCCAGAGCCGCGGCTCAAACCCACGGCAGCCAGCCGCTTGGGCCACAACGTACCGCGGGCAGCGCGGGCAGACGTGCGGTCGAGCTGGGCAGCACGCAGCGGCGCGGCAGTCCTGCGGCGGCGGCGGCCGGCGACCGGCGGGTGTCGCCGGCGCTTGTCCGTCTGGGTCCATTTTCAGGCCCAAAATTAGGCCCGAAAAGGTCAAATCGGACGTTTTTGGGGTCGCCGGAATCATTTTTCGATGTTCCGGACCAAATTTTGACACTTTAAAAGCTGTTCGAGACCTCTACGCCAATAATTTGATTCCAAATTTCAAAACGCACAAAAAATCCCCCAAAGACTGGGACGCATATTTTCGGACTTCCGGAGCTTTGACGTCCGAAAATATGGGGGTAACTGATACATCCTCCAAAAATTATCTTGATCGGGCACGAATCTCGAGGCAAAATCAAGGTGGAAACTTCCAAAATTAAAATTGGGACCATCCGAACTCCAATTTCAGCAAACTTACAGTCGAACTGAGCGTCTTAGAAATACGAACCCAACGACACCAAGTTCAACCCAATCCGAGCCCAAATGGGTCCAAATCAAGAGTCCGAAGCGCTGTTGGAAGGTTCAAACCATAATTTGGACTACCAAACGGTCTCCTAATATGACATGCTTATAGTCGAATGGAGCGTCTCAGCGAGACGAATCCAATCAGCCAAAGATCCCTAAATTCCGATATCATTAAGACCTTCAAATGTCCAGCAAACGGTCTATGATCAAGGGATTCAAGATCGACCGTCCATTCAACCACTCCCTAACTACCCCTGATCTTCCACCTATTTACGGGACATGCCACTCATGAAAATCTATAAATAGAGCCCCCTCTTCTCTTGAGAAAGAGACCTAATCTTAAGGAGAAAAAGAGAGAGCTCTTGCCTCCTTGCTTCTCCTCGACCACCGTCGGAGTTCCGCCGGACCACCGCTTGACGCTGTTGCTCCGCCGGACCACCATCTGAGGCCCTGCTCTTCGCCGGACCACCACCTGAGGCCCTGCTCTTCACCGGACCACTACATGAGGCCCTGCTCTTTGCCGGACCACCACCTGAGGCCCTGCACTTCGCCAGACCACCACCTGAGGCTCTGCACTCTCCCGGACCACCACCTGAGGCCCTGCACTTTGTCGGACCACCACCTGAGACCCTGCTCTTTGCTGGACCACCACCCGAGGCCCTGCACTTCGCCGGACCACCACCCGAGGCCCTGCACTTCACCGGACCACCACCTGAGGCCGTTCACTCTGCCGGACCACCACCTGAGGCCCTATACTCTGCCGGACCACCACCTAAGACCCTGCTCTTAGCCGGACCATCACCTGAGGCCCTGCACTCTGCAGGACCACCGCCTGAGGCCTTGCTCTTCGCCGGACCACCACTAGAGGCCCGCACTTCTACCGGACCACCACCTGAGGCCCGCATTCCTACCGGACAACCAACTAAGGTCCTCCTGACCTCTGTCACCAGACTACGATCTTTCTGACCTCCAACGCCAGCAACTACGGTCCTTCTGACCTCCGCCGCCCGACCAACTAAGGTCCTCCTGACCTCTGTCACCAGACTACGGTCCTTCTAACCTCCATCGCACGACCAACTGAGATCCTCCTGACCTCTGTCATCAGACTACGATCTTTCTGACCTCCAACGCCAGCGACTACGGTCCTTCTGACCTCCGTCGCTCGACCAATTAAGGTCCTCCTGACCTCTATCACCAGACTACGGTCTTTCTGACCTCCAACGCCAGCCAAATACGGTCTTTCTGACCTCCATCGCCCGAGCAACTAAGGTCCTCCCGACCTCTCTCATCAGACTACGATCTTCCTGACCTGCAACGTCTGTCAACTACGATCCTTCCGACCTCCGTCACCAGACAACGGTCTTTCTGACTCTGGTCTCCCACCAACTACGGTCCTTCTGACCTCCGTTGCCTACCAGCTATGGTCAGTCGACCCAACAAACATGTATATCTTGATTCCCACCATATAATACACTTTATATGATGTATAATGGCAATATCAGGCCAAGTCCTTCCCCCAAAAAGAGGGCCACATTTGTAATCAACTCAAATACTAGTGGATTCATTTAACCTGGGCCAGGCCCCGTGGTTTTTCCCCCTTTTCAGGGGTTTTCACGTAAAAACTCTGGTGTCTCTTATGAGTACTACACCCTCTCTCTTTCATCTGATTGTGTGCTGGATTTTCATACAATGCTAAGACGCTATGCTTTATATTTCTCTACCGCCGTGAATACTCCAGGATGCAACAATTATAATAATTAATCCTAAATATTATATTAATATTAATATATCATCAAAAAATTATGTTGATCGTGCACGAATCTCGGGGGAAAATCAAGTTGAAAACTTCAAAAATTAAATCGGAGACAATTTGAACTTTGATTTCAGCAAACTTACAGTCGAACTGAACGTCTCGAAAATATTAATCCAATGACACCAAATTTGACTCAATCCGAGCCCAAATGAGTCCAAATAAAAGACCCAAAGCACATTTAGAAGGTTCAAACCATAATTTGGATTACCAATCGGTTTCCAAATGTTAAATTCTTATAGTCAAATCGAGCGGTTCCACGAGACAAATCTAACGAGCCCAAGATCACCGAATTATAATATCACTAAGGTACTCAAATACTCGGTAAACGATCATGATCAAAGGAATCGATATCGGTCGTCCATTCAAACCACTCCCAACATGCCCATGATCTTCTCCTTATTTACTAGCCATGCCACTCTCAAAAAATTATAAATAGACATCTCATTCCTCATAGAAAGGGGCCTAAACAAAGAGGGAAAGAAGAGACGAGAGGAAGAGAAATTAGAGATTTCTCTTGCCACCAAGCTCCTCCTCGACCACCTCCTGGCCACTGAGCGTTACCCGATGCCAGACTTCCGCCCGTCGTTGGATTTCTACCCAACGTCGGACTTCTGCCCGTCGCCAGACTTTCGTCGGACTTCTACCCGACGTTGAACTTGTTCCCATCACTGGACTTTAGTCGGACTTCTATCCGACACCGGACTTCCGCACGTCGCCAGATTTTTGTATTTTAAAAAAAATAACTCAACGAATAACGTGCGGAAGCAAGTACAACGTTCACAATGATGATATTGATAATTCAATTTTGAATTTTACAACACAAGATTTAAATCATAATTTTTCACCAAGCAATTTAATGTACTAATTTAAAGCATGAAAAGTAAAGTGCGGTAAACAGGAAAAAACACACCAGAAATTTTTATAGTGGTTCGATCACTTGACCTACGTACACTCCCCGAAGTCCTCTACTCCGGGATTTGCACTAGTAAAAGTTGACTCTCTTTTTGCCCCCACAGCAAGGCGGAGAAGCCTTTACAATACTCACTTTCACCTCCCTCGATGCGGCAGAAAACCAAATGCTATGTCACCCTCCTGGTGACGGCAGCGGACCTTCTCCTTTTTCTCCCTCCTGGAGATGGCAGAGTACCTTGGCGATGTCGATCTTGAAGTGACTCTTCCCTCGAGAACTTTCCTGAGACTCCCCAAAGCCATAAGAGGAGCAAAGCATGCAGCTAGCTAGGAGCCACCGTGTAATCCCCTCACACTACTTCTCCCTCACGCTCAAGCTCACCTTCACCTTCCTCTCTCAAGCCCTAGATCTCTCCAAAAACTTCTCTCTAACGAATCCCCTTCTTTCCTCAAAGCCTCTCACAGCAAAGGATAGATCAACAACATCTTAAAAAAAATTTTAAGTTATTTTTTATATCAGGCTTCAGAAAACCCTAAAAGTTTCAACTTTTGCGTTTCTGTTCGTACAGTATGATCTATAATCATACAGTATGATCAGTTCAATTACAGCTCCGTCCAGTACGAGTACAGATGAACAGTTATTGAATTTTATACATATCATACTGTACGATATATATTTCGTACAGGACAATACTGTTGATTCATACTGTTCGTACAGGACGAACTGTGGGACGATCCTTGGGACGAAAGAATTCGTCTCTGTCAATCGTCCAGCACTCCTTCAGTCGTACAGTACGATTAGTATTTTTCAAGATATCGTCCCGTACGATACGAATATCGTCCAGGATGAATAGAATAAAAATTTCTTGGTTTCGTCTGGTACGATCGATGGCATGAATGAAATCGTCTCTGTCGGTCGTCCAGCACTCCACTAGTCGTACAGTACGATTAGTTCATTTCTTGATATCGTCCTATACGATATGAATATCGTCCAGGACGAACAGAACAAAAAAACTTTGGTTTCATCTGGTACGATCTCCGGGATGAATAAAATCGTCTCTGTTAGTCGTACAGTATGATATATGACCGTACAGTACGATCGACTTTTAAATTAGAAACCAACGTTTATTTCCTGATTAGGGAGATAATTTTGGTAAGTATTAATTAATCGTACAGTACGATAAGCATCGTATAATACGATCAGTTCAGGAAATCAAAATTAAGAACTTACCAAACTTATTCTGGCGGCTAGGGTTTCTCAATTGTATCTTATCGTACAGTACGATAGGTATCATACAGTACGATTAGATTATAAATTTAATCATCTAAAAATTAGTCGTTAGCCTGAGTATTATTAATTAATCGTACAGTACGATATTAAATCGTACAGTACGATATCCTTTTAAAAATTTTTTTGACACATTTAAAAACACTTCTCCCCCTGTGTGTGTGTATGGTTGCTCCTTTCACATGCATGCTTCTGTGGCAGACTCAAGAAAATAAAAATAAAGAAATAAAAATTACAGACTTTTCAACATCCTATTCTATCAGGTTTGAGTCTCCAGTAACCTTGAGCAGTGTGCATCTGACCTGAAATGTTAGTGCTCATATACAAGGATTAAGTATTTGTAATATAAAGGAAGTCTATATGGATTCAGTAAGTATTAGTTGTCACTATCAAAATTAAGTGCTCGGGATCTTGGATTTCAACAATCTCTCCCTTTTTTATGGTGTCAAATAATATTTTTTGATGGACAGTTGTTCTGACTTCCTTAGCTCCCCCTCAAAAGAATAATTTATTAATTTTTAAATCGGAGGAGAAGAAACAATTTTTTTTGTTTTTATTATAACATATAGAAAAAAAATATAACAAGATAGAAAAAATATGTAGTGAAAATATAAACAGCCAATATCATTAATAGTAAGCAAAAACAGAATAATACAGAACATACAGAAACGTCTCCCCCTTTTGACAGCACAAAAAAAGGAAGAACAAGGAAACAACTACAAGGACAACAAACAGAAAACATAAATAACTATAATAACTCAAAAATCTGGATCCTGATCCGGAGTTGGTGGTGGAGGTTGTGGAAATAGTTGGTGGTACTAATGGAGGGACGCAAACTGGTGATCGATCGATGTGAAGCACTCCCTAAATCATTTCATATCAGTTTCATGCTCCTGATGTTGCTGAGCAATGTGGGCATCCAACCTAGTCTCCAGGCGATCAAGGCGTTGAATAATGTCGTCGTGAGGGTAGTCAGGAGGAGCAAGACCAGGTGGTTGGATTGGTGGTGGTGGAGGGGCGTCAACAGGAGTAGCAGCCTCTTCGTCATCAAACTCGGGATCGGCGGGAGCGGCCCCCCGATGGAATAAGATACGAAAGGAGGCATCTGAGTAGAAGATAGGAAGGTGATCTGGAGGTAGCGGATAATGAAGTTGGTACTTGACATCTAGGATGTATCCTATGACATGCCCTAAAGCAAGGTTCAGTTTGCGGCGGGCACCAGGATATCGGTAGGCAGACAGGGTATGGATATAGTCAAACACTATTTGGGCTTCATTGAATTTTGTTCCAGACATGATTAGATATGTGACGACAAAAAGCAGTGGAGTAATATGAATGCGGTCTCCAGCTTTGGGTATAATGGATATGCGAAGGACATGCTGGATAACGCGGGCATTCTGATTCAGGGTTTGGACCAGGGGTAGGTGTTGATTAGAGGGGACACCCCTAAGGGTCATATTTACTGATGTCCAATCATAGTCGTGGGAGATCATGGATTGGGGACGAGGGCCGTCAGTGGACAGCCCGATGTGTGCAGCAATATCGTTGACGGTGATAACGACATTCTATTTACAGACATAAGAAGTGAACGTGGTATTTTCTAGGTCGATTCTGATATTGGTAAGAAACTCGAAAAGAAGTTCAGAGTGAAAAGGAAAGGCAAGAGTCAAAAGGAATTGAAGGGTGGTGGATGCGAACAGATTCATCACCTCGAAATTTAGGACGGCTTGATTCAGCATGCGGGATGGAGTGATTTTGGCTTCCTTGATTTTAATATACGCTTTCTCGTCCGCAGCGGAGAGAAAATGATCATCGAAACGCCGAGAGGAGGAAGAGCTCCCGACGACCATTCGACCGTGCTTACTAGAACCAGACATGGTGGAAGAAAGGAGTTGAGAAAGGAGGAAATTCAGAGTGGTTGAGAGTGAGTGAGGATAGGCAAAGAATCCCTCCCTTTTAAAGAATTTGTGAACTATCGTACAGTACGATAGGCGCAATAATGCGTCTGGACGATCGTTTAAAAAGGTGAGTCAAATCATACAGTACGATCAGAATCGTACTGTACGAACGTGAGTGAGAGGCGTTCATCCCGAGGAGTCGTCTGAACGACCTTTGATAAAAAATGTTCGTATAATACGAAATGCAATAATGTTCGTACCGGCCGAGTTTAAATTCGTCCTAATCCATTTGACACGTGGATCGTACAGTACAATAGGTATTTCGTACAGGACGATGACCAATAATTAGTATCGTACGGTACGAGTGGTGAATCGTACAGTACGATAGGTATAAGACATGAAAGATCTGGACCGTGAATGGGAATGGACGGCTGAGATTGGAGTGATTTGAGCCTTATCGTACAGTACGATATGGGATCATACAGTACGATTGTCAGAGAATTTCAAGATTTGTGAGCAGCATGGTAAGAGGATCAGGAAACCATTTTCTTTTATTTTTTTTTTCTCCGAACAAAATAAATTATAACAAACACAATTGTTTTTTTAGGCTTGAATGTCTATGACACCTAATTTGGTTCTTAAAGTGCTAAATGTGTCATAATCTAATGGTTTTGTGAGAATGTCAGCCAATTGATCTTCAGTAGCACGTGGTGCAGTTCAATATCTTCTTTGGCTACGTGATCTCTAATGAAATGTTGTCTAATGTCTATATGTTTTGTTCGTGAATGTTGAATTAGATTTTTGGATATGCAAATAGCACTAGTGTTGTCACACATGATCGGAATGGTTCCTACAGGTAGTCCTAGATCTACAAGCTGTTATTTTAACCACAAAACTTATGCAACACAGCTACCTACCGCTATATATTCTGCTTCGGCGGTTGATAGGGCTACTGAATTCTGTTTCCTACTGGACCATGAAACTAACGATTGTCCAATGAATTGACAAGTGCCAGAAGTGCTTTTTCTATCTACCCTACATCCTGCAAAGTCTGAATCTGAGGACCCTAAGATTTCAAAAGAAGTGCTGTGTCTAGGATACCAAATTCCTAAGTTCGGGGTGCCTAGTAGATATTTAAGAATTCTTTTGACAGAAATCATGTGAGATTCTTTTGGATCAGCTTGAAAGCGGGCACAGAGACACACACTAAATATTATGTCTGGTCTACTGGCAGTCAGATAGAGAAGCGATCCAATTATTCCCCTATACTTCTTTTGATCTACAGACTTCTCACTGGGATCTTAATCCAATTGAATGTTAGAGCTCATGGGTGTATTCATAGCCTTAGCATTGTCCATTTCATATTTTTTCAAAATATCATTGATGTACTTAGACTGGCTAAGAAATGTTCCACATTCCGTTTGTTTTACACTAAATCCAAGGAAGTAACTAAGTTCTCCCATCATACTCATTTCAAACTCGTCACTCATTATTTTTGAAAATTCATTACATAAGCTTTTCTCCGTCGATCCGAACAAGATGTCATCTACATAAATCTGAACAATGAGTACTTCAACTCCTACCTTTTTCAAAAATAAGGTGATGTCCACACTACCCTTAACAAATCCTCTATCTAGTAGGAACGTACTAAGTCTTTCATACTAGGCTCTAGGTGCTTGTTTTAATTCATATAGTGCCTTTTTCAGTTTGAATACGTGGTTTGGAAATTGTGAGTTTTCAAACCCCAGAGGTTGCTCCACATAAACATCTTCCTTGATTATCCCATTCAGGAAGGCACTCTTGATATCCATTTGATACAGCTTAAAATCCCTAAAACAAGCAAAAGCTAACAGTACCCTGATGACTTCTAGTCTAGCTACCGGAGCAAAGGTTTATTCAAAATCTATTCCTTCAATTTGGTTATACCCCTTTGCTACAAACCTAGCCTTGTTTCTCACTACTATCCTAGAGTCATTCTTTTTGTTTTTAAAGACCCATTTAGTTCTACCACCCTTTATTCTTTAGGTCTTTTGACTAATTCCCATACATCAATCCTAATGAATTGATTCAACTCTTCTTGCATTGCTAGGATCCAAAATTCATCTTCTAAGGCTTGATCTATACTCGTGGGCTCAATCATAGATATGAATGCAGAATGACTAACCTCTTTCCTAAGTCTATGCCTAGTTTTTACCCCTTCTGATGGGTCTCCTAAGATCAGTTCTCTAGGATGACTATGTGGACCTCCGAAAGGACACAGACACCATCGCCCCGCGAGGGGAGACTGTATCTGGCCAATGGAAGGGCAGATTCAATCACACATATGATTAACCATTGAGGATAGCGGCTCTCACCAGCACACCCCGATGGGTAATAATATATATGATCTGATCGTAACGGGTTTCCCCCACCCGATACATTAGCTCAAATGGGGTTAATTTGAGAGTGGGATTCAGTTTCCCACGGGCGCAAGCCCCCGTGGTTAATTACATCTCAAGCTGGAGCCTGAGAATACTCTCGATTAAGGATTCTATATTATACTTTCTGAATTGGGATTGGCACATTGGGCGGAGACTAGGAAATCCTACTCAAAGGAAAAGAAGGGCTCAAACTGGCTTAGTCAACATGCACGGCTCAAATCAGCATCCGGAGGGACTAAGGTAGTAAGAAGAAACTGGAGAAAATAAGCAAATCATGCACTCGAAGCATGCAGGAGAGAAGGATGGATGTGGCGTCATCCGTGTGACGCGGATATGTAGGGTTTATGGTCTCTGAAAGACAGAAGACCTACCCACTGATGAGGCGTACTACGAAACAATAGTAGCCTTGAATCTTAAATCTAATGGGTTTAGTATTCTACGCAACATTAAAACCCGTGTCCTAGCTAATGCATCATGGGCTTATATCCTGCCTGAAAAGGAAGGCCAGCTAACAACCTAAACGTATAAAATCCATGCTATCCAAGTCTTTATGAAAGATGGGTAGGTAGTTTGGTTATTGGAAGTAGGGCCGACGTCTGGGGAGTCTCCTAAAATGGCCCTGGACTTATGTAGGGTGTATGCTCCTAAGACTAATGCAATTAAAATTTTAATTTAATTAATTTCTAATGCAATGCATGCTGGTTAATGATCTCAAATCAAATATGCATAGAATTTTAAAAAAAAGGCTTATGAAATAGTTTTTAGAAAAGACTAGACTTCCCCAGATCCAGCACCTCATCCTCATAGGTCGGATTATCTGGACTCTACCCGCAGGCGGGGAAGTGTCTTATAGCAAGGAGGGAGAGAATGCATTGATATGCATGCGACCCCGGACGATTCCGGCTATTCCCTAGATCGTTACATTTCTATGTTATTTATTTCTTAAAATTTTAAGTATTAATTACGAGTAAAAAAATTTTATTCCTAAAGAGCCTAGCGAAGTCAGGCCAAGCACATGCAAGAAAGAAACCTAAGAAAAGCAGGCAATTTCTACTGCGCACACAAAATAAACAAATCAATATAAATCCATAAAGCAGAGTAAGAAAGAGTCAACAGTCCACGTCAAGTGCCGTATAAGTACAACCCAGGGTCTGCAGAAAAGTAATGGTGGCCAGGCCCCACCGACAACATCCTGGATTCTAATCCTACTGAATGACGCAAGTCTTAAATGTAAGGCATTTCATCTTCAAATCTTCATCTTTAAGTGGATCATCTTCCTTCAGATCTTTCTCCTTCGGATCATCCTCCTTTGGATCATTCTCCAGAAGGGGTACCCAAATGAATAAGAAATTCCCTATGAAGGGCTTTTCTTTTTCTCTTTGGGTACCGAGTATTTGAAATGTCTTGCCTTTAAAGACTTTCACAACTCGATATGAATTATAAATTACATAATGAAAAATAAAAATCTAGACTCAAACTAAACCTGCAAGGTTATCCTAATGAAAATCTCAAGCAGTTTAATATATCACATCACAAGCAGTTATATCAGTGCAGAAAAGTAAACACACTTGGCCACGCTCTTATTTATTTGGGGGCTAAGTATTTTGGAGCACCTGTAGCAAGCATTTATAATTCATGATTTATCATATTAGCCCCCGTTTATTTTAGTGCTGCGTGAGCATGGCCACCTGCATAAGACTGAGTCAGTATAAAACGTCCCTAGCCTAGGGGTAGATCTAACGCACAAGCAACAACATCACAAGTAAAGTGCAGTACAGTAATAAAATAAACACTCACAATAAATCATATCAACCAGCACACGTGCCACATGCAAGAACGTCACAGCACAGAAACAGAAAAAGTAAAACACCGGCCTAACCTAGAACTAGAAGTGGTGCCCTAGCAAACAAGTCTATGTGTGTGTAAAGGCTGTGTGGCTGAGGTAGATCCTAAGTAGGTATTTAGTTGAAGTTATCAAACAAAAAATCCAGTTTGTTGAAGGTCTGAAAAGAAAATTTTATTTAAAGTTCAAATATTAGTGAATTAGGATCCATTTTTAGTTAGTTTAGTTTGTGGATCTATTTTAATAGTTATGGTAGTAATCTTTAAAGTTTAAGTTATATTAGCGAGTTTTAGAAGGTCCGGGGTCTACCTATCCGCTAGGTTAAAAGGGTTCAAAAGGGGATTATTAGAAACAGGTTGGGTCTAAGGGAGTTAGTATTTTTTATTAAATATTAGACATTACTATGAGTAATTAGACTGTTAGTTTGCTGGATTTAGAGTTTTCTAGGCAAAGTTATGATTTTAGGAGTTTCGGGCCCTAGTTATTGAACTACGGTTGACCGGAGAGTTGACTTTTTAAATTAGGTTGATTTTTGGAAAGTTAATATTTTTATTGAATAGTAGACTTTAATTAGAGTTGAGTGCTTTTTAATTTACTTGATTTGGATTTTTCTGTAATTAGTTACGAATTTTCAAAGTTTGGGTATTATAAGGTCTTTTAGATTCGAGTTAGGTTTGCTTTCCGATTTTATAACTCTTTTGAATTCAAGTTTGTTTTAATGATTTTTTTTTATTTAGTTAATATTTGATTAAGAGGTGATCAATATTTTAATTAGATTTTAGTTCAAGTTTATGTTCAAATTCCACCTCCTAGTGATTTCGTATGTTGATTGTAGTTTGATTAAAGATTAAGTATTTTAATGCATTTATGATTTTAGATTATGATTATTTTTATCATTTTATTAATGAATTAAGGCAAACTAGCCCTAGGGTGACGTGCCACTAGGTTTTCTATGTTCAATGTCTCTATCCTAAAGGAACATGCATCCTAAGTCTAAGTTCTCTAAGACTAAGTCCTTGATTTTTGTCCTTATGTGTTACTAGTATTATAGGGAATGAAAAGAGGTTTCTAACCCTTTAGACATTCGCACATGTGTGATTGGGTTTAAGGATCTATACAAATAGGACAGAAAGGTAACCTAATAATTGAAGTTTCTAAAGGGCTCTAAAGGTAGGAGAACGTACACACAACAAGGCTCCCTAAAGGCCGTCTAAGTTTTAAGAAAAACTCACTACACCGGGGGCTATGACCCGGTGGTATCGCCCGTAGCACCCCCAACAGAATGAATGGGGGCGACTGATGCTCGGATCCGACTGTCCAAGCTCCTTCGTCTAGTGCTCCAGTTGCTCCTTGCTTTTGCCTTCCCAAGAGTACCTCGCAAAGAACAAAGAAAAGAACAAGTATTAGATGAGAGCAGAATCATGTTCAATATACAAATAATCAAAATAAAATGCTATTAAATGAAAACATACCTTTTCTTTTGTCTGGATGTTAACTTGGTTGTTTGCTCTTCGAGACTGCCTGAGTTTGTAGGAATTCTCCTATACTGCTCCAAAAAAAATGGTCATTATTTATTATTTTTATGGAATGTTAGCATCTCATTGATAGGCATGTTTTGTCAAAGTCCAAACATGTCTTTAACCCGCCCTTGGTTCAAATTCAGCATCTGAGCCAAATGCAAACAAGAGGGGGATTTTGATGCTATTTAGTATCCCCACGTTTCAAGAAAGCATTCGAAATATTTGACACAATCACCCACATAAAACTTAAAGCAACAAAGAAGAAAATCAATCCTAAAATCAAAACCCAAATAAGCCGTTCAACTAATATATATATATATATATATATATATATATATATATATATATTTTAAAAAAACTTATTTTTCGGAAGCCAGATGTGAATAGAAGAAAGGAAACTATCCCTAAAAAGAGAACTGAAAGAGCCCTTTTAACACCAAGCTTTTCAAACACAAAAATACTTCATAAAGTCCCAAAATCCCCAAAACCACTTATAAAACCTTCCAAATGAAGCAAAATATAAAACTTTCACATATAAAACCCACTAAACTCCCCCAATATAAAAGAAAAGGACACTACAATCTTTCGATGCAAAACAATCAATAGGGTTCTTTGACGTGGGGTAAATTTATGAAAATCTTCTAACAAGAAGGTTTCATAAAGCTTTACAATATAAAATATTCACAAAGCATATCATAGAATTCCTCAATGCAAAACAACTCATAAAGCTTTCCCTATAAATTTTCACCTCTCATGCACATATTACCAAAGATTTTGAAAAGATGAAACTTGCAAATATATAGTTCAGAAAACGAGAAAGTCCACCATAACTTTTTAAAACCAAAGATGCACCCATCGCATTCACTTGCTCTATTCCAACCTTTGAGCCAAGGTGAAGATGAGAGAAAGAAAATTTTGAGGGAAACTCAATTCATCTCACGAGAACTCAAAAGATCTTCTAATCACAAAGCTCAAAAATTGTTTTCAAAATTCAAAGAAAACTACTCAACGTAAAGCATGTGACCTTGCACTTAAACCACACATTCTCAAAATTAAAGCATGAAATATAATTTTGTAAATCAATTCCCATCAACCGCAACCAACCAATTGCCTAAAGTTCTCTTTCATATACCAAATATGCACAAGATCATTAATTCATTGTAACCCAATTTCATCAAGACTTATGCGAGAAAATAAGAGAGCATCATACTTCCTCGATACTAGCGAAGTCTGTAAATAGCTCAATAGAAGAAGGTCATTCCATATATACAACAAATAGAATAATGAACATAAGGAATGCATCCATCCTTCCAAGCACAGTACACTTATTTTGAGCGCCTTCCCCTTCATTGATTCAAGCTAAAAGAAACCACCCTACTCAACTTTTCTAGTAGAAATATGATCTAGAAGATTCACACATGAAAATCCCATGAAGGGAAAGTAATACCCTATATACATCCTTTAGTAACCAATGATATACATGTTGGCAACAAATCATGCCGAGAGAGTCCCAACAAATATTTGAAACTTAATTTTCTTTCACATAGAATTGATTTCAGTGACAAATACGTAATTATTGGAACATATGCTTTAAACTCCAAACTCAAATCTCATATTCTCAAAGAAAATCTAATTGACAATAGTGGTCTAAGAGAAGTAACTAAGAGATTCATACGATTCATTTCAGTCTTTAGAGAAAATATATAGTGATGGCTCATACAACAAAAACTGCTTCGAGGCATTTTGCCAAACAGCTAGCATGCCAAATATCCTCCAAAAACTTCATGAAAGAAAGATTGATTAACATATATAAGGCTACAATAATTTCTTTGAGGCAATTCGCCAAACAGTTAGCTTGCAAGGTTCAAGAGATAATACAAAACAATCTCTTTGAAGTAGACTACCACATCACACCTAACTTTTCTAAGAAAACTCAAAGTAAGGAGCCACTCAAATTTAAGATAGACACATTCTCAACACATTAGAACACTTGTCAAGAAATAAGAATATGAAAATCTCACCCATCATCAAGTGAAGCCATGCATCTATGCGTTAAGTTTATGATTTTGCAACATGAACTAGTAGGAAAACCCTTCCAAATTTTCTAAAACAACTGCATTCATTTTCTCCATAAAACCCGTGAGAAAAGCTCTAGAAAAGCTATAGGAAATTTTGTAAAGCAACAATGAAGGATCCACCCAAATACCTTGGGGGTCCTTATGTAAAATTAGTGAGAAAACTCCAAAAAAAATCTGCATCCGTTTTTCACAAAAATCAGTGAGAAAAGCTTTAAAAAATCTGTAGGAATTTTTGTAAAGCAACAATGAAAGATCTACCCAAATACCTTAAGGGTCCTTATGTAAAATTAGTGAGAAAGCTCAAAGAAAATTGCATTTTATTATTATTTTTATTTTTTTTACAAAATCAATGTGAGGTGCTCTAGGAAAAACTATAAGAATCTTCGTAGAGAAATAATGCGAAGCTAACCCATGACAATGCCACCTCTACTCATTTCGCTAGAAGACTTCAAATGAAGGAAGATATCATTAAGCCATAGCCTTTGGGTAGACTTCTCAAAACATGATTATGGCATTTTGAATAAAGTTGTTCGATGCAATCCATATAAAGTATGTCTATTCATGACTCAACATAGCATATATATCATTATCAAACAACTACAAAGCATGGCGACTCTTCACAAGCAATAATGATATAAAGCTCTCTATAAAATAACATGATTATAAATGCCTCCATTAAACATTGAAACAAGATGAGAGATTACCACCATTCACTTCTAATAAGATGCATATATGAAAATTGGAGAGCAAATTTACTTATATAAGAACAACTTGAGGTTTTGTTTCAATCATTCGCAAGGTTTGATAAAGACATATCACTATCTAAAATTCCCCAAGTGTTATTCTTTGCGGAGACAAAATGTTTAGCATCCAAATAGGGCTTTGATACAAGTAGCCCAATACACCTTTCTTTCAAGAGCATTTCATCAAACAACTAAAGTGCAATACTATGAAGCCATAGGGGATGAACCCATGGGAAGATCATGCTGCACAAACACCATCACAACAACATTCAATTCTTTCTATTATGATAATATCTAACAAAGTGAGGATATGCAAATGAACTGGACATGAGAAGTCTCTTATAGTCACGTCAACATTAAAAAAAATATTATGGGAAGATTTAGTAGCACTACAGGCGAATTACTAGAGGACCTTCATACTCTTTGATATCCCGCTGCTAGAATAGGGTGAGGATCAAATGAGACCAAGTTATTAATAGCTAGCAATAATTTCCATTGCCTATCGAAATTTAATCCTTTATCTGGCAACCAGATTGGCATAACAAATCCAAGAAACAATATTGATAATGAACACGTTATCAGACTCATAGCATCTTATAGAGAAAGGATTTATGTCTACAGCAATTCTCATAAAAAAAATCCTTGAAACTTCAAAGCTACCCTAACAGATATAAAGTAACATTCAAGCATATAGCAATTTTATCCAACGAAATGATGCGAGAAGAAGAAGGAAAGGATGGAAGGGAAAATCTGAGAAGAAGTAGAAGAAGATGAGAAGTGATAGAGAAGTATAAGAGGTAAAAGAAGAAGGGGAGGAGAGGGATACACCTGCAGCCATGAGGAGTCGGTCTTCCCTGGAGTTTGCAAACGACTAAGGGAAACCAGGGGAAGCTTCGGCTTTGTCCTCGTGTCCGTCCAAGAGTGGGAGCGAGAGAGATGGAGAGAACCGAAGAGGGAAAGGGGATTTCGCCTGGGCTCTTTGCGAACAGCCAGATCCGCCAAGACCTGGGATTCACGAACCACACCGAGACCAGCCCAGGCAGGGGCGTCGGCCTTAGCCCTCATAAAATCTCGGGCCCGCCAGAGGTATCAATCTGTTACGTTCTTAATGCCGAATGCCAAAATCCGAAAATAAATCTCATAATTAAGGATATCAAAACGGTAAGATCACATCTTTAACGTAGTCGAGACCGTCGGATCTGATTTTTTGATTTAGGAACAATTCAAATTACTTAGAAAATTTAAATAAACTTTAATTGAAATTAAATTAGATCTATTGAGACAAAATCAGGCTTGATCGAATTTAATTATTGAAATTACATTAGGGTTGATGCAAACCCCATTCGAATCAGGCTCGACGAGGCTCAGATGATTTAATCTAGTCTAATAGAAAATAATTGGGTCTAATTCGATTCAATTCGAGCTGATGCGAGCTTGAATTGAACTCGACGAGGCCTGACGAGCATTGCTCGACTTTCATTAGACTTCGTCGAGCCTAATTTGGCTCGCTTCGAGTCGATTCGAGCTCAAACTGGACTCGATGAGGTCTAATTTAGTCGATCAAATACGCTCGAGAGAAAAGCATACGAAAGTGAGGTCAACAAACGGACCCCCAACAGGTGCGGCAAACGACCAGTGAACCGTACGTGTTGGCGTTGACCTCCCCTTATCTTGGAAAGTGCAACCCTACAACCCACTAATAAGGCCCACTAGAATGATGCAAACCTACAATCCACTAAAGGGACTCGGGAAGCATACAATCATACAACAATCATGCAGTTATGCAATAATCACACAATCATGCAAGCATGGTGGGAAAGAAGGGGAAAGAAACCCAGAATTTGCCTGACTGACTCGAAACAGCAAATAAATGAGGCTCAACGCTCACTAAACCAGCTTGAAATAGTGAGGGAGAGCCAAGGAAAGAAAATCAACTATATACTCAACCACATGTAAGCAGCAGAGTTGAAGAAAGAGAAAGGGATTTCATTCTCGCATGAGCAGAATTAGAACAAAATCATAAAGAACTAAAGAAAACTCAGCGATCATCTAGAATATGTCTAAAATGATGTGAGGGGAAAGGAGATCCAATAATCGCTCGATTAAATCAAAATAATAAATGATAACAATCAAAGAAGAGTAAGGAAAATTATCAAAGAAAGAGGATAGATCATCTCTCTGCCCTATCCTATAGTAAGGGCAGAATAGAGAAGAAAGTAAAGGTAAAGGATCTCACATCCACTTAATCATATCAAAATAGTGAATGCGGACAACTCAGTGTGCACATGATTATATCAAAACAGTGCAACAAAAAGTAAAAAGGTAAAGTAGACCAACTATCTGCCTAACCATATCGAAACAGCATAATAGAAGGTACAAAGGGGTGGTGAGATATG
The DNA here is from genome assembly GCA_019925795.1 of Dendrobium chrysotoxum. Classification (NCBI taxonomy): domain Eukaryota; kingdom Viridiplantae; phylum Streptophyta; class Magnoliopsida; order Asparagales; family Orchidaceae; genus Dendrobium; species Dendrobium chrysotoxum. The sequence continues at coordinate 87,785,855 of CM034314.1, read as the reverse complement.
CCTTCCAGGGACTCTGTCGGGCTCACTCAACCAAGTAAAAAGTAAAGTCTGATGTCTACCCGGCGCATATGCCTGCAGTAAGACAATCAGGGAAAAAGAGTGGTGAGGAATGCCTCCCAGGGACTCTGTCGGGGCTCTCTCAACCAAGTAAAAAAGTAAAGATTGATGTCTACCCGGCGCATATGCCTGCAGTAGGACAATCAGGGAGAAAAGAGTGGTGAGGAATGCCCTCCCAGGGACTCTGTCGGGCTCTCTCAACCAAGTAAAGAGTAAAGTCTGATGTCTACCCGGCGCATATGCCTGCAGTAAGACAATTAGGGAAAAAGAGTGGTGAGGAATGCCTCCCAGGGACTCTGTCGGGCTCTCTAAACTAAGTAAAGAGGAAAGACTGATGTCTACCCGGCGCATATGCCTGCAGTAGCGCAATCAGGAAAAAAAGAGTGGTGAGGAATGCCCTCTCAGGGACTTTGTCGGGGATCTCTCAACCAAGTAAAGAGTAAAGTCTGATGTCTATCCGGCGCATATGCCTGCAGTAAGACAATCAGAGAAAAAGGAGTGGTGAGGAGTGCCTCCAAGGGACTCTGTCGGGGCTCTCTTAACCAAGTAAAGAGTAAAGACTGATGTCTACCCGGCGCATATGCCTGCAGTAGGACAATCAGGGAAAAAGAGTGGTGAGGAATGCCCTCTCAGGGACTCTGTCGGGGCTCTCTCAACCAAGTAAAGAGTAAAGTCTGATGTCTACCCGGCGCATATGCCTGCAGTAGGATAATCAGGGGAAAAAAGTGGTGAGGAATGCCTGTCAGGGACCCTGTCAGGCTCTCTCGACCAAGTAAAGAGTAAAGACTGATGTCTACCCGGCGCATATGCCTGCAGTAGGACAATCAGGGAAAAAGAGTGGTGAGGAATGCCTCCTAGGGACCCTGTCGGGCTCACTCAACCAAGTAAAAAGTAAAGACTGATGTCTACCCGGCGCATATGCCTGCAGTAAGACAATCAGGGAAAAAGAGTGGTGAGGAATGCCCTCTGAGGGACTCTGTCGGGGCTCTCTCAACCAAGTAAAGAGTAAAGACTGATGTCTACCCGGCGCATATGCCTGCAGTAAGACAATCAGGGAAAAAGAGTGGTGAGGAATGCCTCCCAGGGACTCTGTCGGGCTCTCTCGACCAAGTAAAGAGTAAAGACTGATGTCTACCCGGCGCATATGCCTACAGTAAGACAATCAGGGAAAAAGAGTGGTGAGGAATGCCCTCCCAGGGACTCTGTCGGGGCTCTCTCAACCAAGTAAAGAGTAAAGACTGATGTCTACCCGGTGCATATGCCTGCAGTAAGACAATCAGGGAAAAAGAGTGGTGAGGAATGCCCTCCCAGGGACTCTGTCGGGGCTCTCTCAACCAAGTAAAGTCTGATGTCTACCCGGCGCATATACCTGCAGTAAGACAATCAGTGAGAAATCCACCCCCGCTCGGTGTATGTGCCTGCAGCAGGGTTCCCACCCGACGCATATGTCTGCAATAGGATAAAGGAAAACTCAACAATCACCCGGCGCATATGCCTGCAGTGATAAGAAGAGAGAAAGTCACCTCTGCCCGGTGTATGTGCCTGCAGCAGAGTCTCTACCCGGCGCATATGCCTGCAGTAGGATAAAGAAAGAACACTCTACACAATCACCCGGCACATATGCCTGCAGTGATGTGGAGAGAAAAGAGTCACCTCAACACCAACCTAACACAGATCTGTGTAGGGATGTGAGGGAGAAAGGAAAGGTAAGTAGAAGAACTCTGAGGGAGAAGTTGTCTAAGGAACCCCGAGCTAGCGCTTTGGTTACCACATGGTAGAGGACAAATCGTCGTGGCCACGAGTATCCAAATGCCGGCGAAATTTCTTAGGCAACACTAATATCACATGAAAAGGAGGAAAACATTAGAATAATACCTCATAGAATAACAGGAAGAGGTACACCCTCAGCAGAGTGCAAGAGGGGATATCCCATCCCAGGTGGGCAACAATTAGAGCAGCGGGGGGGGACACCCGCTACAAAACATAAAATGATATCAAGAAGAAGTAATCATCAAGGAACTACAGTGGTGGACCCATACCAGCTGATGGGGACCCTGTAAGAAGTGAAAACAATATTAACTGCTCCATGGGACCTCTCTGGCAGCCAAGAGTCAGGTCCTGATAGGGAAGTATATAGCACAGGAGACCGGAGAGTTGATCTTCTGCTAGAAAATCAAAGCTCGAAAAGAGGTAACAGTAACATCTGAGGCACGATGTACTATATCACAAATGGGGAGAAGAACTGAGGTGGCAGGGAAACACACTTGCCACCCAGGATAACAACTAAGAGTATGATTAATAAAAATCAGAAGATCACAGCGGTAGCACCCACACAAACTAGTGGGACCCTGTAAAAAGTGAGAGTGACCTCAACTCATCCATAGAACTACTCTGTTATTTAAGAGTAGGGCATAAATGAGGAATTATGTCGGTAAAGAAGCTAAAGAGCTGATCTTCTGCTAGAAAAATCAAAGCTCCTGAGAAAGTGATGCTAACATCTACGACAAGATGTACTACATCACAACAAGGGAAACAACTCAAGGTAGCGAGGGGACACACTCGCCACCGAGGATAACAACTATGGATAAGAATAATAATCATCAACAGTTCACAGCGGTAACACCCACACTGACTGGTGGGACCCTGTGAGAGATGAAAGCAACATCGCTACATCCATAAGACCGCTCTAGCAGCTGAGAGCAAGATATGAGTGGGAAAGTGAGTTATTGATTGAGAGTAGAAGAGGAGGCTGGTCTTTCTTTATAAAATCTGAGCCTACGAAGAAGTGATGTTAACATCCAGAACGAGATGTATCACATCACTAATGAAGATTACTGTAATCATAAAGAATTATAACAATGCAAGCATAGGGTCATCCTTGAAGCTACCATTGAGACGCTTCGAAGGAGGGGAAAAGAAAAGCTTGGGAAATTTGAGCTCTCAGAGAGTATTGCCGGGTTCCACCTGTGACAAGGGCAACCGATTTTGCTCAATTGAGAGCTTCTCTCTTTTTATCATCATATATTTTTTGTTATTTTTTTTTCTTTTTTTTTGTTTTTTTTAGTACATGAAAGAAAGGAAGTGTGCTCAATATGCACTACTGTGAATAAAGGAAAAAAAACAGGTAAAAGAGCCGAACTGACAACTGTCAACTTGGCCTATCAAGACCTCCTCTCAACTGTCTTTGAACTCTGAACTGCATGTCTGATCATATCCCTTGTCTTGCGAGAGAGTGTGAACTGTCACTCCCCCCAGAACTAAGGGGTGTTCTGCTAACTACTATCAATCATCACACTGACTAGGGCTTGCATTCATTTGCACATCCTGAGCCACTTTGCCTTGAGGCTGCACTAAATCACTATCTTGCAGGTGAATCTTTCCACTAGCCATGAGGCTCTCCACCCTATCCTTGAATACAAAACAATCTTCAAGGACATGTCCAGTATGCCGGTGAAAGGGGCAATATAACGGGTGCTCTATCAATCCTTCTTCATTTTTCTTCTTATTGAATGGAAATATTATGATATTATTTTTAACAAGGGATTTAAATATCTTTTGCACACTTTCCCTCTTAAAGGGATATTCCTTGTCGAGCCTCTCCTGTAAGGACAACTGACCCTCTGAAGTCCTATGGGAGGATCTATCATGTACTGCTGACTGCCCAGGTGTGTACAACGACTGCTGTGGTACTGAACTGGCCAAGGGCTTCTTGCCCTTATCTGATGGTCTATAGGTATTGTGCACCTCCCCTCTCCTAGGCGGAGGTGCCCCTGAAGACTCCTGTCGTTGAGGTCTACGCGAGGGTTGACTCTCAACCTTAGGAGGGACTGCATCGGGTATGCTGTCCTGCAAACTGACCACCTTTGTCAACAACTTTTGAAAGGTTCTAATGTTAAAACCCTTCAAGTAAGGAGCTATAGGGCCATCTATGTTCTTCAACAGGATTTCTACTGCATGCTGCTCTTGTAACTGGGGCTCACACTGCAAACTAAGATTCCTCCATCTGACTATATAATTTGGTAGAGTCTCATGGGGCCACTGCCTGGCCACAACTAACTCTCCAACTGTAACCCGGTGCTCTGCACTAACAAATCTCTGAACAAAAAGCTGCTCTAACTCTGCAAATGTGCGAACTGAGTCATTGGGGAGGTCGGCGTACCAGGAAAACGCCACTCCAACTAAACTGCTGACAAATAATCTCAACATCAAAGCATCATTTCCTCCTATGTTGCAACATACGGCCTGATACTGAGCTACATGCTGCCTTGGGTTTCCAAATCCATCAAAAACTCTAAATCTAGGAGGGACAAAACCAGGGGGGTAAGGCTCGTGCTCGTACTCAACTGGGTAAGGTCTCCCCCTGCTAACTACCTCTCCAGACTTCTTGGAGGAAATAGCCTGCTCGACCTTCTGGGCAATCAAATCTTGAATCTGTCCTGCTGACAACTGAGCTGACTGACTCTGAACTGGGGTAGTGAAAGTAACTGTCATAGGTGACACTGGAACTGCTCTCTGGACCCTGTCCATTCCCATAGGGTCCGATGTTACTACAGGTGGTACTACTGGTTCATCCCTGGACGTAGTAGGAGTACCTACGCCCGCAACCTGGGGCATGACCCCCAAGGCTGTCAACTGAGCGGTCATTGCTGCTATGGCTCTAGCCATCTCTGCCATCTGAGTTTGAAGGTTTAAAACTGTAGCTTCTGTATCAACTGACCTGGGAGATCCACCCACCTCAGGCTCTCCCTGCTCATCATCATCATCATCTGCCTCTCTCTGCTCATCCGAGAGAGCTCGTCTAGTAATCACACACACTCGGTGCACTGGTATATCTTCATCTGACTCTTGAAGTATGTCCTCCTCAGAGAAGGTCTGACAAAGCGCTTCCATATATGGACCCATAGGGGAAGAAATCCTACGGGGGCTAGGAGCTGAAACTACCTCTCCCCGGGCTGGTGAACCATCGGGAGGGACTATAACATCAACATCTGCCACTATATCGTAGACCATCGGAACTGCCTCTGATCCGGAAGGAACAACTATCTCCAACTGCCCAACTATCTCAACTGACTGCACTGCCTTGATAGGAGAGTCTGTCTGTCGTCGTCTCCATACCCGTCCGCTACGACGGGACCCAGTAGGAACAACTGACTGCTGAGTGGCTACCATAACTGAACTAAACTGAGGTCTAGTAAGCTCTAGCTGCTGTCTTCGTCCACGACGACGTGGGTGATGTCCAACAGAAGGAGCAACTGTTTGCGGTCTAACTGAAGGAACTGAACTAACTGGCTGCCGTGGCGGCTGTCCTCTCCGCCACTGGTACCTCTGCCTCTGCAAGTGAATGAATGCCTGAGAAATCTGGCGGAGTAACCTCTCCCGACTGACAGGGTCTTGACCCCGCGCTAAGTGGATAATGCTTCGAATCCTCTGAGAGAGGGTTCGAGCAGCATCATCCCTAGGGACCCTAGCGCGTGGTAAAGTAGTGGTAACAGGAGGGGCAGCCGCAATGCGAGCCACGTCCTCCTCATCACCACTATGCGTCAGTGGAGAGAAGCATCCTCCCTGAACTGTTGCTATCTCAGGAGCGACTACAACCTCTGGAATGGGTACAACTGAAACTGGTCGTGGTGCCCGCTGCTCGGGGACCACTCTCCTTTGAACTTGCTCCTGGTGAGCCAACGAATCTGCCATCCGTTGTCTATCTGCCTCGGATGCAGCTAACCGGAGTCTACGGTTTCTATTCCTCCGGGCCCTTCTCCCAAGGCCGAAGGTGAAAGACGAAGCAACATCTGAACCCACTGCCTGAGTGACAGGGGGAATAGGGACTACAGGAAGTATCGGGGTCTGCTCGAGGGTCTCTGGGTGAGACAGTCGAGCAAAAGCTGAAACCCGACGGGAGGAAGGCGAAGGAGCCTCGGTCTGGGCACCCCTCTTCCTAGAGGAAGAAGGAGGGGGAACCCGAACACGAGCTGCCTCTGCCGGAGCAACAACAGAGGTAAATACTGCCTGCTGGCGTTGAGGAGCCAGGGCAGTCTGAGCAACAGGTAGAACAGGAGTAGGACGAGCATGTGCCTGGGCTGTCCGCCGAGCAACTGGACGTCCAAAGGGGCGCATGGCTGCACGACCTCTCCTCTGAGGAGGAGAAAAGGCAGCAGCCTCAGCTGGGTTTGGCCAGCCAAGAGTGGCAAAGGCCGAGTCGGTGAAGGAACCAAAAGTGATTCCTTCAGTAGGAGGACTGGCCAGCAGGGACTCAGGGAGTGTCACCTGGGCGTCAGTACCAAAGCGGAAGGTAACAGAAGGCACGAAAGAAGCCATGGTACTGTCTGCTAAGAAGAATAAAAGAGATTTCAAATGATTAGTAAAAATAATGAGAAGAGGAATGATATATAGGGAACAGAATGACCTAGAAGGTCAGAAAGCAAGAAATTTAGCTAGGGGGAAACCCTAACTAAGGAGGAACGATCCTAACTAAGGAAGGACCCTAACTAAGAGTGGGACGGACCTAATCTAAGGAGTACCAATCCCGGAGTACACACTAGAAAGAATAATATAGAATCCAAAGATGGAGAGAGAAACCTGTCCCACCGTGGTCGCCAGAAACCTGTGGACCTCCGAAAGGACACAGACACCATCGCCCCGCGAGGGGAGACTATATCTGGCCAATGGAAGGGCAGATTCGATCACACATATGATTAACCATTGAGGATAGCGGCTCTCACCAGCACACCCTGATGGGTAATAATATATATGATCTAATCGTAACGGGTTTCCCCCACCCGATACATTAGCTCAAATGGGGTTTATTTGAGAGTGGGATTCGGTTTCCCACGGGCGCAAGCCCCCGTGGTTAATTACATCTCAAGCCGGAGCCTGAGAATACTCTCGATTAACGATTCTATATTATACTTTCTGAATTGGGATTGGCACATAGGGCGGAGACTAGGAAATCCTACTCAAAGGAAAAGGAGGGCTCAAACTGGCTTAGTCAACATGCACGGCTCAAATCAGCATCCGGAGGGACTAAGGTAGTGAGAAGAAACTGGAGAAAATAAGCAAATCATGCACTCGAAGCATGCAGGAGAGAAGGATGGATGTGGCGTCATCCGTGTGACGCGGATATGTAGGGTTTATGGTCTCTGAAAGACAGAAGACCTACCCACTGATGAGGCGTACTACAAAATAATAGTAGCCTTGAATCCTAAATCTAATGGGTTTAGTATTCTACGCAACATTAAAACCCGTGTCCTAGCTAATGCATCCTGGGCTTATATCCTGCCTGAAAAGGAAGGCCAGCTAACAACCTAAACGTATAAAGTCCATGCTATCCAAGTCTTTATGAAAGATGGGTAGGTAGTTTGGTTATTGGAAGTAGGGCCGACGTCTGGGGAGTCTCCTAAAATGGCCCTGGACTTATGTAGGGTGTATGCTCCTAAGACTAATGCAATTAAAATTTTAATTTAATTAGTTTCTAATGCAATGCATGCTGGTTAATGATCTCAAATCAAATATGCATAGAATTTTAAAAAAAAGGCTTATGAAATAGTTTTTAGAAAAGACTAGACTTCCCCAGATCCAGCACCTCATCCTCATAGGTCGGATTATCTGGACTCTACCCGCAGGCGGGGAAGTGTCTTATAGCAAGGAGGGAGAGAATGCATTGATATGCATGCGACCCCGGACGATTCCGGCTATTCCCTAGATCGTTACATTTCTATGTTATTTATTTCTTAAAATTTTAAGTATTAATTACGAGTAGAAAAATTTTATTCCTAAAGAGCCTAGCGAAGTCAGGCTAAGCACATGCAAGAAAGAAACCTAAGAAAAGCAGGCAATTTCTACTGCGCACACAAAATAAACAAATCAATATAAATCCACAAAGCAGAGTAAGAAAGAGTCAACAGTCCACGGCAAGTGCCGTATAAGTACAACCCAGGGTCTGCAGAAAAGTAATGGTGGCCAGGCCCCACCGACAACATCCTGGATTCTAATCCTACTGAATTACGCAAGTCTTAAATGTAAGGCATTTCATCTTCAAATCTTCATCTTTGAGTGGATCATCTTCCTTCAGATCTTCCTCCTTCGGATCATCCTCCTTTGGATCATTCTCCAGAAGGGGTACCCAAATGAATAAGAAATTCCCTATGAAGGGCTTTTCTTTTTCTCTTTGGGTACCGAGTATTTGAAATGCCTTGCCTTTAAAGACTTTCACAACTCGATATGAATTATAAATTACATAATGAAAAATAAAAATCTAGACTCAAACTGAACCTGCAAGGTTATCCTAATGAAAATCTCAAGCAGTTTAATATATCACATCACAAGCAGTTATATCAGTGCAGAAAAGTAAACACACTTGGCCACGCTCTTATTTATTTGGGGGCTAAGCATTTTGGAGCACCTGTAGCAAGCATTTATAATTCATGATTTATCATATTAGCCCCCGTTTATTTTAGTGCTGCGTGAGCATGGCCACCTGCATAAGACTGAGTCAGTATAAAACATCCCTAGCCTAGGGGTAGATCTAACGCACAAGCAACAACATCACAAGTAAAGTGCAGTACAGTAATAAAATAAACACTCACAATAAATCATATCAACCAGCACACGTGCCACATACAAGAACGTCACAGCACAGAAACAGAAAAAGTAAAACACCGGCCTAACCTAGAACTAGAAGTGGTGCCCTAGCAAACAAGTCTATGTGTGTGTAAAGGCTGTGTGGCTGAGGTAGATCCTAAGTGGGTATTTAGTTGAAGTTATCAAAAAAAAAATCCAGTTTGTTGAAGGTCTGAAAAGAAAATTTTATTTAAAGTTCAAATATTAGTGAATTAGGATCCATTTTTAGTTAGTTTAGTTTTTGGATCTATTTTAATAGTTATGGTAGTAATCTTTAAAGTTTAAGTTATATTAGGGAGTTTTAGAAGGTCCGGGGTCTACCTATCCGCTAGGTTAAAAGGGTTCAAAAGGGGATTATTAGAAACAGGTTGGGTCTAAGGGAGTTAGTATTTTTTATTAAATATTAGGCATTACTATGAGTAATTAGACTGTTAGTTTGCTGGATTTAGAGTTTTCTAGGCAAAGTTATGATTTTAGGAGTTTGAGCCCTAGTTATTGAACTACGATTGACCGGAGAGTTGACTTTTTAAATTAGGTTGATTTTTGAAAAGTTAATATTTTTATTGAATAGTAGACTTTAATTAGATTTGAGTGCTTTTTAATTTACTTGATTTGGATTTTTCTGTAATTAGTTACGAATTTTCAAAGTTTGGGTATTATAAGGTCTTTTAGATTCGAGTTAGGTTTGCTTTCCGATTTTATAACTCTTTTGAATTCAAGTTTGTTTTAATGATTTTTTTTTTATTTAGTTAATATTTGATTAAGAGGTGATCAATATTTTAATTAGATTTTAGTTCAAGTTTATGTTCAAATTCCACCTCCTAGTGATTTCGTATGTTGATTGTAGTTTGATTAAAGATTAAGTATTTTAATGCATTTATGATTTTAGATTATGATTATTTTTATCATTTTATTAATGAATTAAGGCAAACTAGCCCTAGGGTGACGTGCCACTAGGTTTTCTATGTTCAATGTCTCTATCCTAAAGGAACATGCATCCTAAGTCTAAGTTCTCTAAGACTAAGTCCTTGATTTTTGTCCTTATGTGTTACTAGTGTTATAGGGAATGAAAAGAGGTTTCTAACCCTTTAGACATTCGCACATGTGTGATTGGGTTTAAGGATCTATACAAATAGGACAGAAAGGTAACCTACTAATTTAAGTTTCTAAAGGGCCCTAAAGGTAGGAGAACGTACACACAACAAGGCTCCCTAAAGGCCGTCTAAGTTTTAAGAAAAACTCACTACACCGGGGGCTATGACCCGGTGGTATCGCCCGTAGCACCCCCACCAGAATGAATGGGGGCGACTGATGCTCGGATCCGACTGTCCAAGCTCTTTCGTCTAGTGCTCCAGTTGCTCCTTGCTTTTGCCTTCCCAAGAGTACCTCGCAAAGAACAAAGAAAAGAACAAGTATTGGATGAGAGCATAATCATGTTCAATATGCAAATAAACAAAATAAAATGCTATTAAATGAAAACATACCTTTTCTTTTGTCTGGATGTTAACTTGGTTGTTTGCTCTTCGAGACTGCCTGAGTTTGTAGGAATTCTCCTATACTACTCCAAAAAAAAGGGTCTTTATTTATTATTTTTATGGAATGTTAGCATCTCATTGATAGGCATGTTTTGTCAAAGTCTAAACATGTCTTTAACCCGCCCTTGGTTCCAATTCAGCATCTGAGCCAAATGCAAACAAGAGGGGGATTTTGATGCTATTTAGTATCCCCACGTTTCAAGAAAGCATTCGAAATATTTGACACAATCACCCACATAAAACTTAAAGCAACAAAGAAGAAAATCAATCCTAAAATCAAAACCTAAATAAGCCGTTCAACTTATATATATATATATATATATATATATATATATATATATATATATATATATATTTTAAAAAAACTTATTTTTCGGAAGCCAGATGTGAATAGAAGAAAGAAAACTATCCCTAAAAAGAGAACTAAAAGAGCCCTTTTAACACCAAGCTTTTCAAACACAAAAATACTTCATAAAGTCCCAAAATCTCCAAAACCACTTATAAAACCTTCCAAATGAAGCAAAATATAAAACTTTCACATATAAAACCCACTAAACTCCCCCAATATAAAAGAAAAGGACACTACAATCTTTCGATGCAAAACAATCAATAGGGTTCTTTGACGTGGGGTAAATTTATGAAAATCTTCTAACAAGAAGGTTTCATAAAGCTTTACAATATAAAATATTCACAAAGCATATCATAGAATTCCTCAATGCAAAACAACTCATAAAGCTTTCCCTATAAATTTTCACCTCTTATGCACATATTACCAAAGATTTTGAAAAGATGAAACTTGCAAATATATAGTTCAGAAAACGAGAAAGTCCACCATAACTTTTTAAAACCAAAGATGCACCCATCGCATTCACTTGCTCTATTCCAACCTTTGAGCCAAGGTGAAGATGAGAGAAGGAAAATTTTGATGGAAACTCAATTCATCTCACGAGAACTCAAAAGATCTTCTAATCACAAAGCTCAAAAATTGTTTTCAAAATTCAAAGAAAACTACTCAACGTAAAGCATGTGACCTTGCACTTAAACCACACATTCTCAAAATTAAAGCATGAAATATAATTTTGTAAATCAATTCCCATCAACCGCAACCAACCAATTGCCTAAAGTTCTCTTTCATATACCAAATATGCACAAGATCATTAATTCATTGTAACCCAATTTCATCAAGACTTATGCGAGAAAATAAGAGAGCATCATACTTCCTCGATACTAGCGAAGTCTGTAAATAGCTCAATAGAAGAAGGTCATTCCATATATACAACAAATAGAATAATGAACATAAGGAATGCATCCATCCTTCCAAGCACAGTACACTTATTTTGAGCGCCTTCCCCTTCATTGATTCAAGCTAAAAGAAACCACCCTACTCAACTTTTCTAGTAGAAATATGATCTAGAAGATTCACACATGAAAATCCCATGAAGGGCAAGTAATACCCTATATACATCCTTTAGTAACCAATGATATACATGTTGGCAACAAATCATGACCGAGAGAGTCCCAACAAATATTTGAAACTTAATTTTCTTTCACATAGAATTGATTTCAGTGACAAATACGTAATTATTGGAACATATGCTTTAAACTCCAAACTCAAATCTCATATTCTCAAAGAAAATCTAATTGACAATAGTGGTCTAAGAGAAGTAACTAAGAGATTCATACGATTCATTTCAGTCTTTAGAGAAAATATATAGTGATGGCTCATACAACAAAAACTGCTTCGAGGCATTTTGCCAAACAGCTAGCATGCCAAATATCCTCCAAAAACTTCATGAAAGAAAGATTGATTAACATATATAAGGCTACAATAATTTCTTTGAGGCAATTCGCCAAACAGTTAGCTTGCAAGGTTCAAGAGATAATACAAAACAATCTCTTTGAAGTAGACTACCACATCACACCTAACTTTTCTAAGAAAACTCAAAGTAAGGAGCCACTCAAATTCAAGATAGACACATTCTCAACACATTAGAACACTTGTCAAGAAATAAGAATATGAAAATCTCACCCATCATCAAGTGAAGCCATGCATCTATGCGTTAAGTTTATGATTTTGCAACATGAACTAGTAGGAAAACCCTTCCAAATTTTCTAAAACAACTGCATTCATTTTCTCCATAAAACCCGTAAGAAAAGCTCTAGAAAAGCTATAGGAAATTTTGTAAAGCAACAATGAAGGATCCACCCAAATACCTTGGGGGTCCTTATGTAAAATTAGTGAGAAAACTCCAAAAAAAATCTGCATCCGTTTTTCACAAAAATCAGTGAGAAAAGCTTTAAAAAAGCTGTAGGAATTTTTGTAAAGCAACAATGAAAGATCTACCCAAATACCTTAAGGGTCCTTATGTAAAATTAGTGAGAAAGCTCAAAGAAAATTGCATTTTATTATTATTTTTATTTTTTTTACAAAATCAATGTGAGGTGCTCTAGGAAAAACTATAAGAATCTTCGTAGAGAAATAATGCGAAGCTAACCCATGACAATGCCACCTCTACTCATTTCGCTAGAAGACTTCAAATGAAGGAAGATATCATTAAGCCATAGCCTTTGGGTAGACTTCTCAAAACATGATTATGGCATTTTGAATAAAGTTGTTCGATGCAATCCATATAAAGTATGTCTATTCATGACTCAACATAGCATATATATCATTATCAAACAACTACAAAGCATGGCGACTCTTCACAAGCAATAATGATATAAAGCTCTCTATAAAATAACATGATTATAAATGCCTCCATTAAACATTGAAACAAGATGAGAGATTACCACCATTCACTTCTAATAAGATGCATATATGAAAATTGGAGAGCAAATTTACTTATATAAGAACAACTTGAGGTTTTGTTTCAATCATTCGCAAGGTTTGATAAAGACATATCACTATCTAAAATTCCCCAAGTGTTATTCTTTGCGGAGACAAAATGTTTAGCATCCAAATAGGGCTTTGATACAAGTAGCCCAATACACCTTTCTTTCAAGAGCATTTCATCAAACAACTAAAGTGCAATACTATGAAGCCATAGGGGATGAACCCATGGGAAGATCATGCTGCACAAACACCATCACAACAACATTCAATTCTTTCTATTATGATAATATCTAACAAAGTGAGGATATGCAAATGAACTGGACATGAGAAGTCTCTTATAGTCACGTCAACATTAAAAAAAATATTATGGGAAGATTTAGTAGCACTACAGGCGAATTACTAGAGGACCTTCATACTCTTTGATATCCCGCTGCTAGAATAGGGTGAGGATCAAATGAGACCAAGTTATTAATAGCTAGCAATAATTTCCATTGCCTATCGAAATTTAATCCTTCATCTGGCAACCGGATTGGCATAACAAATCCAAGAAACAATATTGATAATGAACACGTTATCAGACTCATAGCATCTTATAGAGAAAGGATTTATGTCTACAGCAATTCTCATAAAAAAAATCCTTGAAACTTCAAAGCTACCCTAACTGATATAAAGTAACATTCAAGCATATAGCAATTTTATCCAACGAAATGATGCGAGAAGAAGAAGGAAAGGATGGAAGGGAAAATCTGAGAAGAAGTAGAAGAAGATGAGAAGTGATAGAGAAGTATAAGAGGTAGAAGAAGAAGGGGAGGAGAGGGATACACCTGCAGCCATGAGGAGTCGGTCTTCCCTGGAGTTTGCAAACGACTAAGGGAAACCAGGGGAAGCTTCGGCTTTGTCCACATGTCCGTCCAAGAGTGGGAGCGAGAGAGATGGAGAGAACCGAAGAGGGAAAGGGGATTTCGCCTGGGCTCTTTGCGAACAGCCAGATCCGCCAAGACCTGGGATTCACGAACCACACCGAGACCAGCCCAGGCAGGGGCGTCGGCCTTAACCCTCGTAAAATCTCGAGCCCGCCAGAGGTATCAATCCGTTACGTTCTTAATGCCGAATGCCAAAATCCGGAAATAAATCTCGTAATTAAGGATATCAAAACGGTAAGATCAGATCTTTAACGAAGTCGAGACCGTCGGATCTGATTTTCTGATTTGGGAACAATTCAAATTACTTAGAAAATTTAAATAAACTTTAATTGAAATTAAATTAGATCTATTGAGACAAAATCAGGCTTGATCGAATTTAATTATTGAAATTACATTAGGGTTGATGCAAACCCCATTCGAATCAGGCTTGACGAGGCTCAGATGATTTAATCTAGTCTAATAGAAAATAATTGGGTCTAATTCGATTCAATTCGAGCTGATGCGAGCTCGAATTGAACTCGACGAGGCCTGACGAGCATTGCTCGACTTTCATTAGACTTCGTCGAGCCTAATTTGGCTCGCTTCGAGTCGATTCGAGCTCAAACTGGACTCGATGAGATCTAATTTAGTCGATCAAATGCGCTCGAGGGAAAAGCATACGAAAGCGAGGTCAACAGACTAGAAGAGAATTTTCAATCTCTAGGCAAATGTTCCTGAGGTTCCGCTCTAGTCTCTATGGTAATGATTTCTACTCCCGTATAACCTCAACTTCTTCTTCTTCATGATTAGGTTCAGAGGTCTTATTGGATTCATCAAATACCACATGGGTGGACTCTTCTACTACTAGGGTTCTCTTATTAAATATTCTATAGGCTTTACCTACCGATGAGTAGCCTAGGAAAACCCCTTCATCAGATTTAGGATCGAACTTTCCTAAGGGTGACTTGCCATTGATTAGAATGAAGTATTTGCAACCGAAAACGTGTAAGTGGGAAAGATTGGGTGTCCTACCCTTAAGCAACTCATAGGGTGTCTTGTTTAGTTTGGATTTAACATTTATCCTATTTAACACATAGCACGCGGTATTCACTGCTTCTGCCCAAAAATATCTAGGAAGAGTGTATTTAGCTAACATAGCCCTAGCAGCTTCAACTAAAGTTCTATTCTTTCTTTCTGCTATTCCATTTTGCTGAGGAGTTTTAGGGGCAGAGAAATTATGTTCTATTCCAACATCTTTACAAAAACATTCAAATTTATCATTCTCAAACTCCCCACCGTGATCACTATGAATTGTTGAAATTATACATCCTAATTTCCTTTGAATCCAAGTGGAAAAAATTCTAAACTCTTCAAATGACTCACTCTTATGAGCTAGAAATTTCACCCAAGTAAACCTAGAGTAGTCATCCACTATTACAAACCCATACAACTTCCTTCCTAGGCTGGCTGTACTGACAGGTCCGAACAGGTCCATGTGGAGAGTTTCTAATGGCCTAGTGGTGTTGACATCTTTGATTGCATGAAGTGTAGATTTAACTTGTTTTCCTAATTGGCAAGCATCACAGAGATGATCCTTAGTAAAGTCTAACTTTGGTATACCTCTAACTAAGTCTTTCTGAGTGATGTTCCTAAGTGTTTTCATACTAGCATGACATAGTCTCCTATGCCATAGCCAAGAGTCATCCGTTATTGTTTTCAGGCACAAGGAGTTTGAGATTTCAATGCAGTTCAAATCTAACATATAAACATTGTTTATGTGTTTTCCTTTTAACACAAGTGAATCATTTAAGCTAATCATGCATTTATTAGACATGAATTTTATGTCAAAGCCCTTATCACATAGTTGACTTATACTTAAAAGATTATGCTTTAAACCATCAACTAAAAGTACATTCTCAATAATTAAACTTTTAGTATTTTCAATGATACCTGAGCCCACCACTTTCCTGGTGGTGTTGTCTCTCAAGGTTACCTTGCCTCCTGACCTGGCCTCCAGTGTCATGAACTGCTTTATGTCTCCAGTCATGTGTCTTGAGCAGCCACTTTCCAGGTACCACATGCTCTCACTAGGTCTTTTGTGAGAGCATCCCTACAATGTCAATCACGGATTAGCTTTGGGAACCCAAGTGAGTTTGGGTTCCACCCTATGCTTATATGAATGAAATGTATGCATGTTATGCTGTGATGAATGCGATTTAGGTCTCCACACTAGATGTGTCCTATAGTGAATTGAGCACGTGCGGGCTATGTGACCTAGTATGCCACAAGAATAATATCTAACACCTAGAAATGGGTTCACTAATCTACGAGGGTGGTAGTGCCTATTTCTGGGTTTGGATGATGCATGTCATGCTGGTTTTGAATGAGATGATTCACATGGTGGAGGCTGAAAAAACTCAGCAAACGTTGGAGGTTTTTTATTATTTTCGAATGCATGAAGTTTTTCATTTAAAAATTTATTCTCTTGGTTAAGACTAGCATATTCGAATCTCAAGGCATGCTCACTACTACTAAGTTCCCCTGCTAGTTCTTCTAGTTCCTTAAATGCATTCTCTAATTTAACATGTGATGATTTCAAGGTATCGTGTGCAGTGGTTAACTCAATATGCTTCTTGTTTAATGCATCGTATTCATAAAGCAAAGACATATGATCTTTATCCAAGTCAGAAAAATTCTTTACTATACTAGCATGCTCCTTTTGTAAAGTACTAAACTCAGTATTAAGACTAACATGCTTTTTTTTCAACTTTCTATACGAGTCATGGATTTTTTTAGAAATAACAAGCAGTTCATCGTAAGACAGTTGACATACCTCATCTTGATCTGATTGATCAAGATTATCATTAGTTATAAGACACAAATTCGTTACCTCCTCCTCTGCTTCTTCTTTCGATGATTCTGAGGCAGAGTCGGCCCAAAACGCTTTTTGAGTCTTAAATTTGCCCTTCTTGAATTTTGATCTTTCCTCACCCTTTTCCTTGGTTTGATGAGTCTTGATGTTGGGGCAATCAGCTCGGAGATGACCGGGTTTCCTGCACTCAAAGTAAATTGTCTCAGATGCAACTTTAGTATGCTTTGAGTTTTTACCTTTATTCCAATTGCTTTGATGACGGCGCTGCTTTCTTTTCAGAAAATTTTTGAACTGACGAGTCATCAAGGCGATGTCGTCATCTTCCTCCGCTGCTGAGCTGTCACTTTCAGAATTATTTTCTTTTAAAGCCACCGCTCGCTCCTTCTTCTTTTCACCTGCATCACTTTGTCGTTGACTCACTCCTTGCTCGTAGGCAATGAGTGACCCAAGCAAATTATCAATAGAATAAACATTCAGGTCTTTTGACTCAGTTATTGCAGTGATTTTAGCATCATATGAGCTAGGCAAACATCACAGTATTTTGTTTACTTTTTCCGAGTTAGACAACTCTCTTCCTAAAGCATGCAAAGATGTTACATCTGGGTGAATCGAGTGTACATGTCAGATATAGTTTCACTAGGTTTCATGCGGAATAGTTCGTAATCATGTAGCAGTATGTTCAACCTAGATTGTTTGACCTCACTAGTTCCTTCGTACGTGATGCACAGTTTGTCCCAAATTTGCTTACCAGTAGTACAAGTTGAGACTCGCATATAGTCTTCTGATTTCAGTGCGCAAAAGAAATAATTTAGACATTTAGCATTTAGCTATGCAAGTTCTCTATCCTCAATGCTCCATTCATTAAATGATAGTTCAGTTTTAATTCCATTCAACATACGAAATGGTGCAGAATAACCTTCTTAGACTAACATCCACATGCGATAGTCTAAAGACTGTAAAAATGTAGACATGCATATTTTCCAAAAATCAAACGGTATATTGTCAAATAACGGTGGACGAGTTATAGAATAACCCTCCGCAGTGTTACGGTTATCAAATTGAGCCATGGATCTTACGTTTCTAGGTTTTCTAAAACACTATTCTGAAACCCCGCTCTAATACCACTTGAAAGTACGAGATGCGCCAAGAGGGGGGGTGAATTGGTATTTTAAAAAATTTAACCCTACACAAGAGTTCTAATTTTTTTTGTATTTTAAAAAAAAATAACTCAACGAATAACGTGCGGAAGCAAGTACAACGTTCACAATGATGATATTGATAATTCAATTTTGAATTTTACAACACAAGATTTAAATCATGATTTTTCACCAAGCAATTTAATGTACTAATTTAGAGCATGAAAAGTAAAGTGCGGTAAACAGGAAAAAACACACCAGAGATTTTTATAGTGGTTCGGTCACTTGACCTACGTCCACTCCCCGGAGTCCTCTACTCCGAAATTTGCACTAGTAAAAGTTGACTCTCCTTTTTCCCCCACAGTAAGGCGGAGAAGCCTTTACAATACTCACTTTCACCTCCCTCGGTGCGGCGAAAAACCAAACGCTATGTCACCCTCCTGGTGACGGCAGCGGACCTTCGCCTTTTTCTCCCTCCTAGAGATGGCAGAGTACTTTGGCGATGTCGATCTTGAAGTGACTCTTCCCTCGAGAACTTTCCTGAGACTCCCCAAAGCCACAAGAGGAGCAAAGCATGCAGCTAGCTAGGAGCCACCGTGTGATCCCCTCACACTACTTCTCCCTCACGCTCAAGCTCACCTTCACCTTCCTCTCTCAAGCCCTGGATCTCTCCAAAAACTTCTCTCTAACGAATCCCCTTCTTTCCTCAAAGCCTCTCACAGCAAAGGATAGATCAACAACATCTTAAAAAAAATTTTAAGTTGTTTTTTATATCAGGTTTCAGAAAACCCTAAAAGTTTCAACTTTTGTGTTTCTGTTCGTACAGTATGATCTATAATCGTACAGTACGATCAGTTCAATTATAGCTCCGTCCAGTACGAGTACAGACGAACAGTTATCTAATTTTATACATATCATACTATACGATATATATTTCGTACAGGACGATACTAATGATTCGTAATGTTCGTACAGGACGAACTGTGGGACGATCCTTGGGACGAAAGAATTCGTCTCTGTCAGTCGTCCAGCACTCCTTCAGTCGTACAGTACTATTAGTGTTTTTCAGGATATCGTCCCGTACGATACGAATATCGTCCAGGACGAATAGAACAAAAATTTCTTGGTTTCGTCTGGTACGATCGATGGGACGAATGAAATCGTCTCTGTCGGTCGTCCAGCACTCCACTAGTCGTACAGTACGATTAGTTCATTTCTTGATATCGTCCTGTACGATATGAATATCGTCCAGGACGAACAGAACAAAAAAACTTTGGTTTCGTCTGGTACGATCTCCGGGACGAATGAAATTGTCTCTGTCAGTCGTACAGTATGATATATGATCGTACAGTACGATCGACTTTTAAATTAGAAACCAACATTTATTTCCTGATTAGGGAGATAATTTTGGTAAGTATTAATTAATCATACAGTACGATAAGTATCGTACAGTACAATCAGTTCAGGAAATCAAAATTAAGAACTTACCAAACTTATTCTGGCGGCTAGGGTTTCTCAATTGTATCTTATCGTACAGTACGATAGGTATCGTACAGTACGATTAGATTATAAATTTAATCATCTGAAAATTGGCCGTTAGCCTGAGTATTATTAATTAATCGTACAGTACGATATTAAATCGTACAGTACGATATCCTTTTAAAAAAAATTTTGACACATTTAAAAACACTTCTCCCCCTGTGTGTGTGCATGGTTGCTCCTTTCACATGCATGCTTCTGTGGCAGACTCAAGAAAATAAAAATAAAGAAATAAAAATTACAGACTTTTCAACATCCTATTCTACCCGGTTTGAGTCTCCAGTAACCTTGAGCAGTGTGCATCTGACCTGAAATGTTAGTGCTCATATACAAGGATTAAGCATTTGTAATCTAAATGAAGTCTATATGAATTCAGTAAGTATTAGTTGTCACCATCAAAATTAAGTGCTCGAGATCCTGGATTTCAACACCCCGGACTTTTGTCGGACTTCTATCCGACACTGAACTTCCTCCCATCGCCGAATTTCTACCCGACGTCAGACTTCTGCCCATCACCGGATTTCCACCCATGGTCGGACTCTGCCCATCGTCGAACTTTCGTCGGACTTCTACCCGACGTCAGATTTCCGCCCGTCGCCAGATTTCTACTCGACGCTGGACTTCCACTCTTCGCCACATTTCTACCCGACACCGAACTTTCGCCCGTCGTCGGACTTCTGCCAGTCGTCGGACTTTTGTCAGACTTCTACGTAAAGCCAGACTTCCGCCGGTCGCCTGAATTTAGTCGGACTTCTATCCGACACCGGACTTCGCCAGTCACCGAATTTGTACCCGATGCTAGACTTCTGCCAGTCACCCATGCCCGGACTTCTCCCGTCGTCAAACTTTCGTCAATCTTCTACCCGACGCCAGATTTCTGCCCGTCACTAGATTTCTACCATACGCCGAACTTCCGCTTGTCGCCAGATTTCTACCTGCACCGGACTTCTGCCCGTCGCTGGACTTCTGCCAGTCGTCAGACTTCTACCCGAAGCTTGACATCCGCTGGTGGCCGGACTTTCGTCGAATTTCTACCAGATGCCAGACTTTTGCCTGTCGCTGGATTTCTACCCGACACCGAACTTTCTCCTGTCGCCGGACTTCGGCCCATCGTCGGACTTCCGACCTCCATAGCCAGCTGACTATGGTCCTTCCGACCTCCTTCACCGAACAATAGGCTTTATGACCACTGTCACCCACCGATTACGGTCCTTCCGACCTCCATAGCCAGATTGCGGTCCTTCCGGTCTCCGTCGCCAAACAACGGTCTTTTCTAACCATTGTCATCCGCCGACTACGATCCCTCCAACCACCATCATTAGACTATGGTCTTTCTGACCTCCGTCGCTCGCCGACTATGGTCCTGTCGACCTAGCAAATATGTCAATATTTATTCTTTCAATTCCCATCATGTAATATACTCTATATGATGTATATTTATTACATCAAACCAAGGTTTTCCCCTAATGAAGGGCCTCATTTGTAATCGACTACAAATACTAGTGCATTCATTCAAACTGGGCCAGGACCCGTGATTTTTCCCTTTTCAGAATTTTTCACATAAAAATTTTGGTGACTTTTATGAATGTTACACCATCTCTTTTATTTGTATGGTGCTGGATCTTCGTACAAAGCTAAGATGTTAAACTCTATATTTCTCTACCACCGCGAATATTCCAAGACCCAACAAATATAGACTTTTGAATCCATCCCTCTTTATTTTATGTCCAAAACTGCCTTTTAAGTTTGAGTTAAGATTGAAATATGAAGAACATCAAACTTGCAAAGCATTCAATTGCCAATAAGTGTCATCACCAAGAGGTTTGGTAAAAAAGTTTGTTAAGTGATCATTATATTGAAAATAACGAATCACAAGAAGACCTACCTGTTTGAATCTTTTCATCAGCAGAGTAAAGTTCACTTCATTATATTTTGTGTGTTTGTGTTAGCCATAATTTTTTTTGTTTGAATGGCTGCTTAACTATCATAATGAATTTGTATTCTTTTTTGCCCACATGCTTAAAACTCGTCATACATATGTTACTCATTCATCGTGATGTCATATTTAACATATCAATTTTTCATATCATAATCTTTCGTCTCCATAGTGTAAAAAATCCTATTTTGATGGAGCATTTGATTATACCTTCATTTGTTCCATTGATGTCTTCTAAAAATTTAATCTCTCTAAATCAAGTTGATTGTTCCCATGACTCTCTAGTGGCTACTCCCACATCTTCTTAGCTTGGTAGCTCAACGGATTCTCCATCTAAATATGAGGACACTTTCTCCACTAATTCCTTTCAACAATATGAACTCCTATTATTAATAATGACCTAAATAAATTTATTGTCCATTGGCTCACAAACATCTATATCAATCTAATATTTTAGGTTTAATTATTGCAACAAAGTTATCCATACTATATATTTATATATAGTTCATATTTATTTCCTCATAAATATGTTTATTCCATACACATCAATTGAATGAAACATATTAAAGTTCACAAACATATTTTCTTCTTTTCTATTTCATTATTTGGTCCTAAAATATATTTTCAAAAATTAAAAAATTACATCACAATTTATTTACAATGTTATTTTTGAAATAGATATATTGTTAAATGAATTTAAATGACACAATATGAATAATAAAATAGGAAGAAAAAAATAAAAGAGATGAACATATTTGTTAAGCAACCAATAAATAATTTATACTTGGTGATTTCCCAGCAATGGATCACTAAATTCTCTAATATTTAATAATTGCATTCTTATCCATTAATATAACATAAAATTATTCAAATGATTTATAATAGATTAAGATAATAATTATATCACATAAAAAACAAAATAAACAGTATTTTAATAATGAGCCAATGAGCAAATCGAACAGAAAGAATGTGATAGGACATTGATCGCTTTCGCTCTATTTTTTTATATTTGTAACTTGAAAACATGAATTGACTTGTACGTTTTAAAATAATGTGATTCCAATTTTAAATTTTAGTAGTATTTCTAAATTCCAAGCTAATGTAATTGCAAATGAAAATGAAATAAATTTTTTTTATTGAGTTATTGGCTTCCCATCCCTTATTATATAATTTTTTTGGTATAATTTTCAAATGAAATGAAATTTATGAGCATCAAGAGTGCTACAATCTGAAAGCATGAGTCATGCCGAATTCTAGAAGCTTGTGGATCTTTCCACCTTTCAATTATTCAAAACAAATAATTTACTATTAGCGTGAAGAATTTTGAGTGCTTATTGTTTTGAAGAAGTCTAAGAGTTGTCTTAGGGAATATGAAGAGGTGTAAGATTGAATTTATAATGCAATTAATCATGAAAATAGTTCAATCATCCCTTCTTTCAAGAGTGCCTTTAGGTCATACCATTTTCACCTATAATAAAGGATTAATCTAATCATTTTTAATGGTCTCAATGAATTTCTATCATTAGTTCAACTACGGGTGTAAACGGGTCGAGTTGAGCTCGAGTCACCCCTGGCTTGAGCTTGAGCTTGATTAAATAATTGAGTTCGAGCTTATTCTATGAGTTTGAGCACGCTCATGAGCCGTCTTGTTTATTATGAAATAGAGAAAATGATGATGATTTAAACAATTATTAATAAAATGATAAAAATAATGAGAAATTACAAGAAAAATAAAGCTTTCCCTCCAAGGAAAGACCTCATTTGTACTCAACCATCAATACGAGTGGATTCATTCAAACTGGGCTAGCCCCGTGATTTTTTTCACTTTTTAGGATTTTTCACGTAAAAAATCTTGGTCACGTATAAAAGTTACACCCCTACTCTCTTATCTGTTTATATGTTGGATCTTCGTGGAAAGCTAAGACGCCAAACTATATCTCTCTCTACCACTATAAATTTTTCAGAACGCAACAGATATAATCCCCTTCAATAGCCACAAGATTTTTCCTACATCACCCATATCAACTTTTTTGCATCACCCTCACATAGATGCCTGCAACAATTATGTTTTCTTCAATTTGTATTTTTTTTTAAATTTTTATATAAATTTTTTTTTTTCACCATGCCTATTCCAATTTTACGTGAAATCTATTTGAACTAATGATAATCAAAATATTTCTCTCTCTATCAACTCTATTTCTAAAAGACAAGATATTTAACACCAAAATTACATTATATTCAAATTTAAATTAAAAATACAGATAACATGATACTTATTTATTAGCTATAGTAACTATGATGTTAAAATCATTACTATATCGCATGATAGTTAGCTAATTAAATGTATTTAAAATTATATTCAAATCATGTGGCCACTAAAGCATGCCCCAAATATCTTTTGGAGGATTTTTTATTATTAATTTAGTAGCATATATAAAGATAAAGACTATTAGCCCATTACTTTATAAGAAAAAAAAAGAGAAATAAAATAAATTTCCCTTTAAAAAGGGTGGATGAAAGGGACATTTCTCAAAGTGAAGGGAAGCCAAATGATAGCTTGTCCCTCCTTTCCTATTGATGGGTGCATGACTCATCATTTCATCTCAAGCCCAATTGCAAATTAAACTATCCATTAAGCTGTCAATACTCCAAATGAAAGCTTAGCATTTTCTCATTGAAATAATATTTCTTATTTTTAATAAAATGTTGGCGGTAGTTTTCACCTCTTTATATTACATAATAATGATAATAATGAAAATATCTCCTGCCTTCTTAGTATTTTTTTGGAGCGGCTATAATTTTTTATAAAAGTGATTGTAAAGTTATTAAGAAAAAATAATTTTTTTGAAAGCAGCTGTAGAACCCACCGAGCTTAGGGTGGTTGGTGGGAGAGCACGATTGGGAACCCCCCATCCCGGGTTCGAATCCACTCCACTACGGCTGCGCCTCTTAAGTGGGGACCAATAAAGTGTTGGCCTGAGGGTTTCTGGTGTGGGTGCCACCGCTAGGTCGACCGAGGAGATTAGTGGACATCGTCAAGCGCCTCACAAGCTAAGGTGGCAGCGGGCCGATACTCCCCGTTCCCAAAAAAAAAAGAAGCAACTATAGAAAGCAATTTTCTACCACAAAAAATTATTAAGAATAATGAAAAAAAACTGTCCCAAATAAAGCCTTTATAATCTAGATGGATTAGGTAATATGGAAATAATTTTAAAACAATTAAAAAGTTTTAATAAATTGTTAACACGTGGTCCTTCATTCTAATGTATGAACGTAATTAAAGAGCAATGCTTGTAAAAAATAAAAAAATAAAAAAATAAAAAAAGAGCAATGCTTGTCACTCCCATTTCTTATACCTAAATATTTTGAAATTTATGTGACACTTATTTTTCATTACTAATAATATATAACAACATGATAAATAAAATATTTTTAAATTTTAAATGGGTCGCCATTGTATGACGTTTATGGAGCTGTGGACCTTAATACAGAGACTTTGACTCGAGGATTTTGGAGCATTGTTGTCCGGGCAGCGAAGACGTCAAGGTGGGCAATTCTGGATTTTTTTTATTATTAAAATAAATATTTTTATTATTTATCTCTCTCATTAAATGTATGTATCCAAAAATTTTTATTTCATCCTTAAGCTGATGCATATCCTAAGGCTTCATTTTGGACAGCTTTTCTATTGTTTTTCAAAAAATTTTAGTTTAAAAATTTTTTTGTATTAAAAAAAATACTTTAGAAAGCAATAAGGAGCCATCCCAAAAAAAGCTTAAGGCTTCGTTTGCGATAGGTTTCTTACTGCTTTTTAAAGCTGCTTTCTAGTATAAAAATTTTAGACTAAAAAGCTGTTTTAAGAAACAGTAAGAAAGTTATACTAAATGAAGCCTAAAGTTTCGTTTGGGATGACTTTTTTATTGCTTCTTAAAACAGAATTTTAGTACAAAAAATTAAAATTTTTGTACTAAAATTCCATTTTAAGAAGCACTAAAAAAATCATCCCAAATGAAGCCTAAATATACTTCTCTCATCACTGATTCCATCCTTATTTATAATAGTAGAATAATATTTTCTCATTAAATTTATTTTAATATATTAATTAAAAATTCAGATTTTCAACTAAAAATTTTGACAAAAAATTTGTGCTCCATGTCTTAAATACGTAGGATGTGTGAATTTATTATTAAATTTGATTTTATATATATATATATATATATATATATATATATATATATATATATATATATATATATATATATAATTTTGAGAAGCTACTTTTAATAACAAAAAGTTTTGAAATTAAATAAAAAATACTACTTACATAGATATGTAACGGCAAATTGAAAATAAAATAATTAAAATCTGTCCCTAACGAATCCTAATGAATCCTATCTTGTGAGGGCAATTTTATGAATGAGAAAAATAGAATGAAATGGATCTCTGCAATTTTTTATCTTTTATCGCTACCAATCTTTGAATTAAATGGATCATATAATTTTGACACATATCTCTGATGATGCTAAATGTAGAAGGGTTATAGGTAAGAGTTGATAATGATATGATCTTTAAAAAAAAATATTTACTAAATTAATTTTTATTGTGAATCTAGAACCTCAAAATTCATGGTAGGATGATCTTCATGTAATGAAGATTGGACAAATTGATGATCATCTCAGTACTCGACAATCTGCATCTCGGTTGTATCAAGATTTGTGTAGATCTTCTAGTTGATCTTGATGTTTCACATGTTCATTGAAACAAATCTCAAGGTCATGGCATTAATTCGGCTATCCAAATTAGATGATCATTGGCATCAATCTGATGGACATCATTTTAGATATATATTTTAGTTTAGATCTCTAATATTACTAATCTTTTTCACTTATAGGTCTAATTCACTTATGAGCATTAAGGCAAGGCCAATTTAAGCTTTTTTGAGTCAATTGTAACTAATTGGTTCAAATGGCAAAACATGGTACATTTTGTGCCAACTTCGGTTGGGTTTAAGTGACACAAATAAGACTTCACATAGGCACATATGACCACTAAGGATCAATCTTGAGTTAAGTGAACCAAATGCATATGTTTACTTGGTTTAACTAGATTTAGCCATGGTAGGTCAAAGTTGCATGCTTAAGTTAGGTTCATATTAACTTGGCTAATCAAAAGGAAGCTTAAGTCATTCAGGTTATAATTTAGATGAGTCATGGGTGTATCAACCAAGGTTGATCATATATGTCCTTCCTAGGGTCCTCTATGGGTCCATTAGATTAGGAGATGATCTAAGAATATAGTTGGCCTAGTGTAAGGAAATTAGCGCTTAAAGGGCCACAAAGTTATTATATTTACCCCAATATTTCATATAAGTCAAACAACTACCTCTTCTCTCTCCCTCGTCTCTCTGCTCCACGCATAGAGGCCGACCATTACCACTCCCAACCGAAGCCACCAAATAGCCCCTTTCACGACTCTCTCCAACTGGATACAGCTCCAAACAACAGCCATCCATCTAATTGCTCGCTACAACACCCTTCAATACTTCTCCCAAAGCAGTAACACTCTCCACCATTAGACACTCAGCACAAGTAAATTTCTCTAAAAGTTAATAACTTATTTGATCATTTAACATTGTGATTTGCACTATCGTCAACTAAACTTTGCTTGAGTGTAAGAAAAAATAAATAATCATTCATGTAAGAGATAAGCTAAGCTCAGTAATGACTCCATGTTCTCATGTCTATGAACACATTGTATAGGATATTGAGCGTGAGTTAACTATTTGCTTCTCACTGCAATTTCTCAATCATAGTGACTGAAGAAGCTTTGGCCTTTATTGCTAAGACTTGCCCCCTTTGTGAACCTTAGAAACCTTCATATGGTCGCCTAGGCCTGTAGTGTGAGCCACCTATTTGTATCATGTGCATCGTTATTTTTCGGATGAATCAGACCTCGCTAGGATGTTTTCTTTGGGTTTTAAAATGCTGAAGAAACTATAACAAGTTCCATGTCATCCACTAGTAAAGTCTGCCTACTAGTAACGTTCGGTGTCAATCCACGGACAAATTTGAATATAACACTTGTGATGAGATGTAATGGTCTACTCATTGTGTCAAAATTTTAGTGACCAATCAAAAGTAAATATCAGTAGCCCTAAATCTACATATCTATAAATAAAATGGAATGGTGTATTATTCACATCACAATCTACACAACTAACCAAGGATAGACATCCTTCATCTCATGATTTAGACTTAAAGATTTTTTATAGAAAGGTCCCTGTATTTGTAGAAAAGAAGACCACAAGATATCCAATACCTAGGATTTGTTTGTCTAGTAAAATTGCCAAATTTTTATATAAAAGTGAGAGACTAAAAACTAAAAGAAAAAAAAAACCTAAAATTCTTAATCAATCTTTTTAGTTTCTATCTTTTCCTTCCTCTACTTATAATTAGAGAATGACATTTGATATTATACAAAGGTCATCCTCATCCTTTGGTCATTCTCACCCTAAAATTAAGCTTAATCATTGAGAGTTATATCAACTTAGCATCAAACGTTGTATACTAAACTAACAATATGTTCAAAGTAAAGGTCAATGACAAGTTAGGTGGCACTGAAGGCAAATAATAATGCTCCTTTTTTTATTAAAGAAAAAAAGGTTCCTTTCATAATTATGAAACATAGCTTTGTTATATAGCTTTTTATTGGAAGGATGATGTCCTTTAGAGCACTGACAACATAAAAATTAGAATAATGAAATCAAATAATTGTTAAATTTACTTCACAAAACTTTCTTTCATTAAACTATTTTAATAAATAACTCAATCAACTAACACGTTGCAAGGTAAAATGGAAACTTTGCTTGAGTCATTTTTGGATTGATATCATTGCCTTAATTTAATGGTTATTTTGTTTTAAGTACTTATTATTTTTTTATTTTTTCATTATTTCTCTCTTATTATGCATGAAAATATATATGTTGTGTGATATGTATAGATTATTACTTTTTTAAATGAAATATTTTGTTATTTTATTTTTTTCATATTTAATTTATTTTTTCTACTTATCATGTCCATGCTAAGAAATAAAATTAGGTCATGATATGAATCTAAACAAAATTTAGTCATGATAAATTTTAAAATATTAATATTTATTTAAAAGTTAATTTAAATTTTTAAAATTTTTCTAATTTTATTTAAAAAATTAGGATATTCTCGTCTTTTTTTATCTTTTTTTGGTTGTATTTCACTAAACTATTCTTGTGCTCAGAAATAACTTTCCCCTTGGCCTTCTGGTTCCATATGGTTGGTTTTTATTTCTATGTTATCTCATAAAAAGAGCTTTCAAAAAAGAATTTTTAATATTTAATTATATTTGATTAAATGATTATTTTGAAGTCCGGGTCATTTTATTTTTGTATGAATGTAATTATATATTCATATATGCCTTTCTAAGTATTTGGCTAGTAGTCGGCGGCCTATGAGAAGAACTCACATCTAGTGGGCCCCACAGAAGAACTTGCCCAAGGAACACAAGGCCCCACTCACTCAGGCCCAAGAACCATGGAGGGAAATGGAGGATCCCGTCAACTTGTCACTCGCCTTGGAAAAGGAAGGAAATCATCACAACGACTCGCCCTCACCCGACGGCAAGGGCCTTCATCCCTATATATCCAAGTCAAACTACAGGAAAACACCTACCCAAGAAGCCCTCAACTTGATTTACTGTAACCAGCCAATCACTAAGTTCATCATCTCCACAGCCTTAATTTACTCACCTTCTCTGTGCGATCCAAAGTTCAGCATAGATTATCAACGGCTCCAAGGCATCATTCAGCCATCAGGCACCCCTTGCTCTTTACTTGCTCGCAGACTCACTAATACATGCTCGATACTACAGAACTTACAGCATATACACACAATTGTACTAAGTTTGCCCAGAGACAGATCACTAAGCTCTACATCCCCCTGCTCACCCTCAGCCAATCAGAATGTGGCATATGTTATGGGTAGTCCGTGTATCATTATACTTTTTTTATTAGGTGTAGTCTTTTTTATAGCACTCAGAATCCTATAAATAAGAGGTGAAGGGGACAGCTTTGCTTGTTTGAATCTCTTGAATTTTTTAGATCTCTGCACTTATACTTTGAGTACTTTTATTACAATTTTTATCTAGCATATCTCTTTTCTCTTCATTCTTACATAGGTTCCAAGTTACTATTCTAAAGATTTGCCTACTAATAGAGTCGGGTATTATTCTCGTATAAATTTGAATATAATAATAATCTTATTTAATTATGTTCAACTTTATATATATATATATATATATATATATATATATATATATATATATATATATATATATATCTGTGTGTGTATATGTGCACGCGCGCTCATAAATTATAATTTATCATCGGATACAGGGGCTGCTACTTTGGAGATTGAGGCTTCGTTTGAGACAACTTTATTAATACTTTTTTAAAACGGCTTTTTAGTATAAAAAATTTTTGATTAAGAATTTTGTTTTAAAAAATTATTTTAAAAAACAGTAATAAAGGTGGTCCAAATGATGCTTGAGGCTTCATTTGAGATTTTTTTTGAAATAATTTTTTAATATAAAAATTTTTTGAGCTAAAAATTTTTTAAGTGAAAAACTGCAGTAGTAAAAAAAACACGTGCCAAACAAAGCCTGGACCTTCAGAAATGCACCTTCCACCAATCCCACTTTCAAACCGTTTCGCCAAGAAAAACAAGCTTCCACTTTTTTAAGCATCACTTTATCATTTATCTTTAGAAATTCTCTCTACACTACCCCGCCCCTAAGCCTATTAGCCTCCCTCAGCCCAGCCTATTTTATTTTTGTTATTTATAATTATTTCATTAGTTTTTCAGCATTAGAAAAGATTATGTGAATTCTTATATTCTAAAAGGCTCTTAGGAGATTTGATAGGAAGTATTTAAAATTTAATAAATTAAATATAATGTATTTCCATCTGAAATCATTTTTTTTAATATTTATTTGAAACTAACAAAAAATAAACTAGCAAAAGGGATGACTATGGAGGCTTCATCCAAATGCAAGGTTATAACGATTATATTCAAAACGATTCATGCAAGGCGGTGGCTTTGAGTGTTAGAGGGCTTTGAATGGTGTAGGGTTTGGACGATCGTAGTTGAGATCGCACATGAACTAATGCTGCAAGTTTTGAATATCATGATTGAGTTTATAATGTGAGATCTCGGGTAGGAGTGTCAATATTTGACACGACAAGAAAACCCGACTCGAACCCGACCCGGAAAACTTGACTCGAACCTGACCCGAGTTCAAACGGGTCGGGTTCGGGTTCAGGAATTTGACCCGTTTGAAAAACGGGTCGGATTCGGGTTGACCCATAGGTTGCCGGGTCAACCCGAAAACCTGTTTAAAGCCCTGCCCGCGCGCATCCGCGCTCGCAGCGCTCGCACGCACGCTCGCTCGCGCCATCGCCCGGGCTCGCCCGCGCCCTCGCACTAGCTCGCCCGCGCCCTCGCCCTGGCTCGCCCGCGCTCGCCCGCGCCGGCGCCCAGGCTCACCTGCACCCGCGCGCTCGCCCGCGCCCGCCCGCGCGCTAGCGAGCTCTCGCCTGCGTGTCCGCCTTCGCGACCCGGGTCGGGTCCGGGTCCGATTTTCTGACCCGTTTCCCTACCCGGGTCGGGTTAGGGTCAACCCGTTTAGGCTACGGGTCATTGCGGGTTCGACCCGAACCCGACCCGAAACCCGATTTTGACACCCCTAAATTCTCGGGCATTGGACTTGAGAGGGACATGCAAGAACGAGCTCGTTTGCATGTGCAGAAGGAGACTTCATTGTAGGAGCACATAGCGAAACATGGGAATTTGAAATCCAAATTATTTTGATAATTTCTAATTTTTTTAAGAAAATGAATTATATGTATATTTTAAATTACCTGAAATAATATTTATATTTATTTGATCAAATACTCAAAACTCTGTGCACAATAACCTTTATTTGGCAATCTATTTATTTAATTTTCGCTTGCGTGATTACTCAATTCATATATACTTCCTCTCCAAAAAATTTAAAAAAATTATCGATATTAGATTTTCACTAAGCTATTTTTATAAAGTGATCCAGAGATAGATATTTAAAAGAAATGGATTTTGATATCAAATAAACAGTGATGAATTTCTTATATAATATGTTTGTTATAATTTTTTTAACGGATTTATGTACCCTACCGAAGAGTAATAATAAGGCACATAAAATTATTTGCATATCTTTCCTTTTATTATTATTTTTGCATTAAAAAAAAGGAAGAAAGGAGTAAAAAAATAAAATTAAAAACAAACATCTCGAAAATCTAACAATACAGATATTAAATTTACAAGAAATTCGATAATTAAACAAAAATAAAATAAAAACCTACTTTATTTTTGCCTTCGCATCAATTTACCACAATTACATAGTGAAAGGTTCTGTTATTCCGTCGGAGAACGATACCACGGCCAGCGACTCCTCCCTCTGAAACCGCCGCTGATGCTTCGCAATAAACTCTTCTATCGTGCGCCGGAAATGCTCCGCATCTTCCTCTCCCTCCGAGTCCCCTCCATCGTGCGCCACTTCCCCTTTTCTTCCCCGCGATACAACCGCCGTCTCCGATCGACGGAGCTCAGGTTCCTCCCGAACTCGCTCTAATTTCTCCGATTTGCTCCGCCTATAAGAACTAATCTCAACGCATACCTTCTTTTCCTCGTACTCCACTTCTTCAATCGGTCCCAAATGAGGCGGCGAAGGGTAAGGCACCTCACAGGAGTTGAATTCGGATGAAATGAACTCAGAGGAAGTTGAGAGCTGGCCGGATTTGGCAAAGATCAGGAGGAGAATAATAATATTTCCGACGAGAAAGACGAACCAAGGGCTGACGAGGATGGCTGCTGCGCGACGGAATAGATCGCCGGGGTTGCTTGGAGGTATCGGAATATAGAAGGAAGAGTAGGAGAAGAGGAGAAGGGCGACGGTGGCTCCGATGTAGCTGAAGAGTCGACGGAATTGTTGAAGGTGAAAGCGTCGGCCTGCGGTTTGTTTATCTGATTCCATTGACGAGGACCGAGAATGGGTTTTCTTTCTCAGCGACCGAAGTGAGGGTTTTTGGTGAGCGGTGATGAATGTGGCTGAAGTTGAATTGTTCAAGGTGGGTTGCGAGGGAACGGTTTTTATATATTAAAGAGAGAAGGATAAGTTTCGAATAAAAAACTTAATATTTTAAATATTTTATTAAAAAAATATCTTTCTCACTATTTTATTTTTTAAATCACAAATATTTTTTTTTAAACATTTAAATCAATTAAGACCTCATTTGGGACAACTTTCTTACTGCTTCTTAAAATAATTTTTTAGTACAAAATTTTAATTTTTTACTAGAAAGTTATTTTAAGAAGCAATAAGAAAGCTGGCCAAAACGAAGGCTAAGGTTTTGTTTGGGACAGCTTCTTTGATGCTTTCTAAAATGGTTTTCTAGTATAAAAATTTTATTAAATTAAAAATTTTGTACTAAAATACAGTTTTATAAAGTAACAAAAAAAGCTGTCCCAAACGAAGCTTAAGTCAAACTCATTTACATAGCACATATGCAAGTTTCAAATTCAAGCTCCCAAACAACAGATCAATGCTAGATACAATTATATTTTTATTTTAATATTATATTTTGTTATTTTTTCTCTGCTTCCCAAAAAGTTATATAATAAAAAACTATTTTTTAGCTAAATTTGTTAATATATGGTAGCTGAAATAAAATAACTATCCCACCTTTCTCACTATTTTGCTTTTGATGTCCCAATCATAATTTAATTTGTTTACTATTTATATGCTTTCTTACTAATTTTTCAGAAATGTTTGTATAATAAAAATTTACATTTAATAACCAAAGGTAAGAAAATAGTTATTAGATTTTTTTTTAATTATATACTTATAATATTCATAATAGCTTAAAAATTCACTTTCCTCATAACAGTTTCACCGCCATCTTTACAAATGACTCATAAGTCTAAAAAACCTCTTGAAAGAAAAATATAAATATAATATTCACAATAGCTCAAAAAAATATATTTTCTTCGTAATAATTGTACAATCATCTTTACAAAATATTGCATTCATGCCAAATAGAACTTTAAGGTCAAATGAGACAGTTTTTAAACATTTTTTTTAATTTCTAAATTGCTTTCAAATTCAATTTGGTTGCAAAGTTTTATTTACTTGAATTTTCTTTAATGGGAAATAGGTATTTTACAATGAATTAAGATATGATAGTTATGACCAAAATTATTATATGATTTTAAGAGATGTAATTTTCTTATAAGAATTCTATATCTACTCTTCAAACAACTGAAGTTTCTAGAAATGAATTGTATAGAGGATATCAATAACTCATCTAATTTCATTATTTTAATCGCTGCCGTAGATTAAAAAAAGTGCTGTAAAAGTCATTTTTATTAGTAGTGGTATACTGTCAAGCACTCTTCTAAAATTTTATCAATTTCTAACTAATAGGGTTTCCTGAGGCTTTGTTTGAGACGATTTTTTTATTACTTTATAAAAATGTTGTAGAAAAAATAAATTTTTAAAATTTTAGTAGAATCCAATTTTTTAGTACTTTTTTTAAAAAAAATAATATAAAAACAATCGCCAAATAAAAATTATGATTGAGATCTAAAAAGTAAAGTAGTAAGAAACTGCCCCAAAGGAAGCGTATATCCTACTTGTAATATCACATAGCCTCTAACTTTGTATTGTATCTAGATTAATTGTACCCAACCAATCAATCTTGTCTTGTTTAGATTTCAATATCTACAAAAATATTTGAATTGTTCACAATCTAAACAACTCACATCAAGATTTTGAACATTAGTGAGTTCATGCAAATTTATTTGATAATATATAACAGGAAAAAGGACAACAAGGAAGAGAGAGAGAGAGGAAGATGACTAGGTAGATAATAACACTATATAAAAATAGATAATTTTCTTATAATATGAATGATTTTAAATAATTTAATTTTTAACTAAAAAGGTGAAAAATAAAGAGCTTTTTTTATTAAATTACAATGGTCTAACATTTTATACATTTTGCCTTTTTGCTAACCAGATAGAGCATAAGTTGATTTGCAGTAAAGTCTAGGGGTGTCAATATTTGATACGACCCGAAAATCTGACTCAAACACGACACGAAAATTTAGGGTTTGGGTCAACCCGACCCCGAAACGGGTCGGGTTCGGGTCCTGATTTTCGACCCGTTTTGAATTCCGGGTCGGGTTCGAGTTGACCCCAAAACCCGAGAATCACCAAGTTTTGACCTGGTTTCAGACTTATTTATGGGATTTGACTGAAAAAGAGCACGAAACGGAGAAAGGCACCTTCACAGCGAGCGAACTCCCATTGTTGCTTCCGATCAAAATGTTGTAACTTCTGATCCGATCGGAAGGGAACGTGAGTACGTGACGAACATCGTCCGTGGAGCGAAGTCGAACAGCAATGAAGCCACGAAGGAGCAATAAGTCGGAAGGGAACGTCATCCGGCTGCCAGCGACTCCTGCAATCTCTAAGCGCATGAAACATATAAGATAAAAAAGCAAACCCTAAACACCTCTAAGCGCACAAAACAGAGAAAGTTACCTTCACAGAGAGCGAACTCTCATCGTTGCTTCCGATAAAAATATTATAACTTCCAATCTGACCGGAAGGGAACGTTGTCCAAGGAGTGAAGTCAAACAATAAGGGAACGTCGTCGTTGCTTCCTAATTAGGTCGTTGTTGCTTTCGAATTAAATCCAACACCAAGCAGCAAAGTTACCTTCTCCGTCCAAGGGAACGTCGTCGTTGCTTCCGATCCGACCGATTGACACTTGGCAGGTTGAGTTCGGGTCCGAAAAACGGACCCATTTGCAAAAACGGGTCGGGTTGAATAGTGCCTGGTCAATTTTGGATTAGACCCGAACCCAGGGGCTGAACCATCCATAATTTTCAGGTGGGGGGGCACTGTTGGCAGATATGTCAGGGGTCCAAGGAGGTAGCGCCCCCTGGCGGAATAAATTTTGATTTACTATTTCTCTTTGTATTTGATTCATCGTTCCCAAACAATAACACATATACACAATGTGTTTAATTATACTGGAGGCAATTGACTAATAATCATAGTATTTTAAAACTTTTGAGGTGGGGGGCAATTGCCTAAAAATCCTTGTAATAAAGGCTAAAAAATAGATTGAGGGGTAAAAAAAAGTGTTGGGGGGGGGGGGGGGGGGGGGGGGGGGGTCCGGATCAAAGGGGTTCCTTCTCTACCCGAACCCGACCCGTGACCCAATTTTGACAACCCTAGTAAAGTTTTCTTGATTTCCTAATTCTTACATGCCAAGATAATTTACATTCCAATCAGCAAATACTGTTGAATTAGACCGTCCACTTCTTGTTGAATAAACTATATACAAGCTGTTTACTAAGACTTACATGTCACGTGGGCTTGTTAATGACAAAGTCCAAGTCATCGCATGATCAATTATGTGAGCCATTATTATTTGCCTATCGCTGATAGTTTTTAAGATTTCTACAGTCAAGATGATGGACATAAATTATGCTTGATCCATCTTTAAAAAAATTCATTTCATCAATCATGAATTGCGATGCATATTAAAATAAAAAACTTTTCTAATTAAGGTTTCATTTTTGTACTAAAAGCTACTTTAAGAAGCAGTAAGAAAACCGTCTCATAACAAAGCTTTAATTTTTGCACTAAAAAATCGCTTTATAAAATAGTAAAAAAGCCGACTCAAACGAAGCCTAAATTCAAATCATCTGAACTACAATTTTGAGAAACTTATAGTTGAAGTGAACATCTCAATGAAACTAACCTAAAAATAAAATGTGACATGACCCAACTACAGATAAGCACAAACCAGGTAGTTTATTAAAATTTTCTTGAAATTATTTGAAGGATCAAACAATCTTTGAATTTTGCATCTTTACTAATTTTGAGATCATTATGGTACATAAATGCTAAAAAAAAAGTTGATGATCAAGGGAATCAATATGGATTATTTAGTGAAGTTTTTGTGGATTTTGGCTAAATTTATCGAAAATGAAATTCTAGAAAATTATAAATAGAGCTACATTCTCCAACATGAATAGGAAGATTGGCCTATGAACATAAACCTAAGCTTGAGCTTGCATAGAACTTTGATTTGAAGAACTCTGGAGCTCTATCCAACATTCATTGTTGATGATCATTATCACCCATCACCGTCATCATCGAACTACTATCATCTGACCATCATCAACTGTCAACCGAGATCTAACAACAGCCTCCAAGCTATTATAGTCCATTGATCGTCGTCGACCACCATTATCTTATTGCCATCGCCCGAACTCCATCATCCATCCAACGTCATCTAACCATTATAACCTTATTATGAATGCCAAACTGATATCATCTAATCTCTAGCATCACTCTCCTCTACTTCTCCAATAAACATTACTATAATTATACGAGAATAAGCTTGAGTTTACTTTTTTCGAATCTCATCTTTTCCAATTGAGAGAAAGAGCATATCTCTATAATTTTAATTATATAGTGGTTCATTTGTTTTGAGTCAAGCTTCTTGATATTTTTCTCTTCCTAAGTTGTTCACATAAAAACTCTAGTATCTCCTGTGTTCCTATATGTTGTATATATTTAAACAAGATCTTTTTGCGTAGCTATGATCTTAAATTATCTCTCTATTATTATGAATTTTCTAACTTGCAATAATTTGATGTAGTATGTAAGAAATTTTTTTAGCATTCCATAAGAACTTGTCCAATAGCTGACAACTAATATTGTAACATCCATCCTAAAATCCAAGTGATTTTCTGTAAATAATCCTCACTTTTAATTTAAATGCTACTTATGAGTCTTAGAATGTTGAATAGAGTAGAAAGTAACCAACGCTTGAAATTAAAAGGTGAAAATCTAAGCTGGATGTTTTGTGGACGGCGCAGTGCATGGAGGATACGGAGCCTCGGCACCAAGCTCTTGAGAAAATTGACAAATAAATAGGTTTGGGTGAATGTCGCGGCACCGGGATGCTCCGTTGTGATGCTTGGTCTCAAGTGAGAATATTCTGGGGCATCTAGAAGAATCTCTGGAGCATTGCGGCACGCCGGCACCCAGATGCTTAGGCACCATGGCACTAGTTCAAAATGGTGGAAATTTTTAATATTAAAATATCTTAACTCATTTGCTAAACTCACCTGCAACTCAGGCTTGCCAAAGAAGGGAGGAGGAAAGGAAAGAAGAAAGAGAAAGAGGAAGATAAGAACGAATTTGGAGGCCATGGTCCGAGATTTGTCCACCAAGTTAGTTCATGAAATTGTAGAGCTTCAAGTAGACTCCTAAACCCCGGACTTTGATTTCAATTCCAATAAATTTATTAAAAGTTATGAACAAAAATATATTTTTCTCGAGTTTTACAAAATTTTCACCGTATGATTTCTGGTATCTTATTGTGCTCTTTATTATAAACATTTTTGCTATATGCAATTGAGTTTTCAACAATTGGTTTTTCCCGTACGAATTTCTAAGTATATTATTGAATTAAGATTTTTTTTTTGCAATGGTAGTAGTTATATAAAAGTCTTGAAATGTTCAGAGGACTATCCATCTAAAAGTATAAATTGAAAAAGGAAAAATTCAGTGAGTAGTCTATTTTCCAAGCACGGTGGCATTTCACTGACAATTCCTGCATCATCTGAATATTTCATTAAATGCATAATTTATTCAATATTGCATTGCATTGCATTTTTGCATTACATGGTGTTTGAGATGTTCTGTTTTAAAAGATGGAAAAGTGCATCATCTGTTATGTTATAAAGGGCCCTATTATATACTCTTCTAGTCCCATCTACCTCATGCAGGTGTGAGAGAGATTTTGACACCACTTGTTGAAAACAGGTGTGAGAGATTAAGTAACACTGTAAGTACTCTTCCAACTCCTTCTGCTTGATGTAGATGTAGGAGAGATTCTGGTCCAGCCTGTTGTGTGCAAGTGTGGGAGGTAAAAGGAGATACAAGAAGAATTGGAGATATATGTAGACATCGAGACATGCATTCTAATCATGACATTTTATATGTTAATGTTTCTATAATAAAGTTAATAAATATTATGAGTTACGTTTTAGTGGACTTCGATCTATATAAATTATGATGGTAAGTATAAGTGAAAATGAAACACAAATGAATCTATATTCTGTATGGCATCTACAACTAAAAAAATAAAAATTTTAAATTAAAACTAAAAAATCAAGCTCAACAATCGAGTCGAGCTCGAGCTCTCCAAACGAGCTCGAGCCTATAAATTTTTTAGTGAGTCGAGCTCAAGCCCAATAAGAACTAAACAAACTTAGCTCAATTAGGCAAATACTGGACTCAACTTATTTACACCCCTGTTTACAAGTAATTTCTATGTCGTAATATGACGCTTCACCAGGTTACTATTACCTACGGTAAGTCTCCCACCATAGGGGCAGCGAAAACACTACCGCAGCTATCGCATGCTAGATTTGTGGCAAATTTGGTCATATAGCTCTCAAGTTTGGCATCAACTAAAAATCAACCATCAATAAACTGAGAAAGCGACGGTCATCGACTCCTCTCAACCAAATGTTGATGACTAACCTTGACTCGAGAACCACCTCACATCTCACATCTACACCAAAACAACTATATCACGCGATTCCTTGCACCGATAGTCAAACCGCATCTCTCGACAATTGACAAACCATCCCCATCAAACATGCCAGATAGGGTATTCTACATACACTATCTAGTTCCAAGTTATTTCTATCATCTTCTATTAATAAATTAATAAATTTATCAAGGATGATCTTTGTCCAATCTCTTGCGATGCATTTGAATATTGAATCAAGGATTTGACGACCAATCGGGCTCTTCATGAAACCAGCCACCAAGGTCTCTATCAATTAAGGCACTGCCTTCTAAACTCAAACAGCCCAAACACCTTGCCCTTCTGACTCCACTATTTGGCATTGATGGCTCGGTCACCCCTCATTTCAAATTCAGCAACATCTTGCAACTTCTATAAAAATCCCAGCTTCTCAGCCAAAAATCTGCTCATTGGTCTTCATGTTCTCCGCAAAAAAGCCTCCTGTGAACTTTTATGTATCTACCACTACTATTTTGATCCTCTAGAACTCTTTCACAGTGACGTATGGGATCACTTCTCCAATTATCTCAAGCCAAGTTTGAGTGACCTCTACTAAACTTGCACAATGATCTTCTCCATGCCTCTTTCTTGGCTATGCCATAAATTACAAAGGCTACAAATATCTTGAACCCATATTTAGCAAAATGCATTTCTCTTGACATGTTCAATTTTATGAACATACATATCCTTTTCGGATTCGGTTTCAGCAAATTCCACAGCAATCTCCAATACACTCTACTTAACCTTCTCTCCTAACGCTTGTGCCTGTGCCTGACACTGTAAGAAACTCTACCTCAACAAACTACGCATTTGTCCACACCACCAAACTCTGACGTTCATGATCTTTCAAGCCACTCTAACCCTCCAGGTTACCGAACCTGCATCTCCTCTCAGCAATTCTACATCATCACCAATGTTAACTGTTCCTCCACCTGATGAAGTTTCTCAACCTCCTCCCTGTCATTCCATGGTAACTCGTAACAGGTTCTCTCAAACCCAAACATATTTTCAATCACAACACTACACTCTCACTGCCTATTGATCATACCTGATGTTCTCAGTCCATTCAAGATGAGAAGTGCTGAGTCGCCATGTCAGATGAATTCCAAGCATTACAAAATCAAGGCAATTGGTCTCTTGTGCCACCTAAACCATCTCAGAATGTCATTGGTTGCAAATGGATCTATAAGACAACAAAATTCAGATGGAACCATTGGTAGATATAAAGCCCGATTCATTGCTCAAGGCTATCATGAAATGTTCAGCCCGACTGATAAAATGCCGCCGCCCGCCATTTGGGTTCTTCCTACAGTTGCCTCAACTTAATTCTGACTAGAAAATTGCACAATTGGATATATCTAATGCTTTTTTTTTACATGGAAAATTACAAGAAACTATCCATGTGAGCATAAAACAAGCTCATTGTAGATGGTTTGCCACTTTTTCCTCCCATCTACATTGGCTCAGGTTTCATACAAGCAAGGCCGACCCAACCCTGCTTATTCATCTCCAAGGTACTCATTGCACCTATGTTCTATCTTGTCTATTTAGTTAACATCTTGCTCAATCAAACCATTATAAACAATCTACTCAATAATCTTCGCCAAACATTGAATATGACTCTGGGATGCATTTTATATTTATTTGGCATTCTAGTTCATCGGACACCTGCTGGCTTGCATCTGAGTCGAGCAATAAGCTGTAGAAATACTACATATGGCCAGAATGTTTAACTGCAAGCATATGCTAAATCCGGTTTCAGTCAAAACTATCAGCAAAGAAAATCCTAAGTTTTTCTGATTCATTTCTAAATCATCACCTAGCCGGCTCACTATAATACTTGATGATAACAAGAACCAACATCTCCTTTGTCATCAATTGCATTTGCCAACACATGCACAGTCGTCTCAACATCCAATTTCAGATTCTCAAAAGGTTAGATACATCAAAGAGGCACTAAAACTCAAGCTACCAATTCAAAGAGGTAATATTCAGTTATTTGCTAGGCTTGTGATCCTATTGATCATAAATCAACATCTGGCTACTGTGCCTTCCTAGGCACCACTTCTATTTCTTTCTATATCACTGTAGTCAATGTGATACGCCTGGGGGCCCCACCTTCTAGGGCACAAGGAGAGTTAATATTCACTATGTAAAGAAGAGAAATTAGAGGAAAAATAATTAGGAAAGTTTATTTAGGGAAAGATGGCTTGAAATATGATGGTTTATTTAAGAATAATTAGGTTGTTTTATTTTCATTATGTGATTTATATTTGCTGTAATTTTTCTTAGGAGTTGTTCCCAGCGGCATCTAGGGTTTGTGAGAGGGTTGATTTACCTCTCGAATAGTAGATCAGTCGTATCTTTCATTATTGTTGAAGTATTAATCAAAATCAGCCCCTATCTTCAAATTCTTACAATTTTCTGCTTGTTACTTGTTAGGGAGGGAAGTAAAACACCATAAAGAAAGAAACAAGAAAATAAAAGTAGCGGAAAGTAAAGTACACCAGGATTTAATATGGAAAAACCCAAACTAGGGAAAAATAATGGAGCCACACCATACCAAAAAATCACTATGAAAATGGAGAGAAATAAGTATAGATCTCTCTTCTTTCTCACTCTCTCCTTGCTTCTCTTCTTTCTTTATATCGTTCTCATAGCTCTCCTATTCTAACTACTCACAATACAAGAGAAAGTCAAGTTAATAACTACAAGAGACAACCCTAGAGAAAAAATGAGAAAGAAAACTGTCTCGAAGCGTTGCGGCGCCAGTTTGGAGCATTGCGGCGCTCAAGCCTCTGTATGATGATGTTGCAGCGCTCAAACACATAGCACTGCGACGTCACACAGTGCTATGGCGCTCCGCTCGCTGTTGATCAGTGTTGGGATACTTGGGAACACAGCGCCAGGGCACTCGAATACACAGCGTCAGGGCGTTGTACGAGAATAAAAAAAATTTGTGTAAAGCACCCGAACCCAAGTAAGGGATCAACCCCTCACAGACCCCAGCGAGCACGATAAAATAACTTGAGGTCCGAGGAAATAGTACAATCTAATTGATCAACACAATCAAATTTCACACGGAACTAACATTACCTTGCTGTTTTTATTTCCAAAATGCATCAAATTGAGATATCATAGCGAGATTTTTTGGAGACAATGGAAGCAAAGAAGGTAGATGCATTGGAAGGCAAAATAGAGCAATTCAAATCTAGGGTAGAGAAGAATTATTCAACCCTCGAAGAAAGATTTTCAACCATGGAGAATCGGATCGAAAGCCGATTTGGGGGGGCTGGAGGAGATGATGAAGAAGCTAATTGAGATGCAATCCTAAACTCCACCGACGGTTCCGATTGCTAACCCTAACCACGATTTGATTGAGATTCCCTTGGTTGAATCACTGGGAAAAGAGATCAGGCTAGAAAAGTTTGAAGATGAGAGTTTCCTCCATCAAGAGCGACCGCCTAGGGCTCTGATAAGGGGAGGAACAGGGTTTCCTAATGGTAGGACAGCAATGAGAGATTTTTTTAGTGGAGGTGGTGGGGTGGCTGACCACTATAGGAGGCTTGTCGGGCAAGTAGCGTGGGCAATCGGAGATGAATGGGGTCAAATTGAGCCACGGGGATCGGGTCCGGCAAGGAGGTGGAAGAAAGGTGAGATTTCCACCCTCAATACATGGGGGAAACACGGAGGGATCACGACAATCGTTACATTGGCGGAGGAAGAAGCCATTGGAACGGTGGCGATCCTAGGATGAAGAAGTTGAAGATGTCGGTATTCAAAAGGAAGGATGCCCATGGGTGGGTATACCATGTGGAGAGGTATTTTGTAGTGAATGAGTTGAGAGAGTTAGAGAAGCTTACGACTGCAAGACTACGTTTGGAGAGGAAAGCCCTCGCTTGGTTCCAGTGGAGAGAGGCTAGATACCCGATCCACTCTTGGGAGGAGTTTAAGGATTTCTTGTTTGAACGTTTCCGAGCCATTCGAGAAGGGGACCTACACGAGCAATTCCTTGCCTTGACAGTTGACACAAGAGTGGGCCGTCATGGAGTACAGGGAAAGGTTTGAGTTGTTGTCGAGGTGATTGAGGGGAATTTCAAAAGCAGTGTCGAAGGAAAATTTCATGAAAGGCCTCAAACCCGACATATGGGTAGACCTTCGATTACTGAGGTCGAGGGGATTGAAGGAGACCATGGAGCTAGCCCAGATAGCGGAAGACCATAGGCGGATGGAGAGGACCAGCGGGAGCAAAGTCACTGGAGGCTCCTACAGGAACCCTTCACAACTTCATTGACACCAAAGACTCAAATGGTGTCATTTCAGCGAGAGGCACTAAGGGAGAAGAGTGAGGGAGATCGCCCTGGAACCAACTTCAAGTGCCTCCAGAGGCAGAGGTGCTAAACAAAAGAGCGAGGGTTTGTGCTTCCAATGCATGCACCTGGCCATCGGTGCAAGGACCGCACATTCCAAGTCCTTATAGTTTGTGATAAGGTGAAGACCGACAACGAAGAATTGAATGAGTAAGCAGAAGAGGAAGGGGAGCACCTACACCTTGATGTAACGAAAGTATTCCTTAACTCAGTGGTGGGATTTACTCCAAATCATACCATGAAAATAAGGGGACAGATCAGGGAGTGGCCAGTGGTGGTCTTGGTGGATAGCGAAACTACACACAACTTCATCTCAAATCAGGTCATGGACCAGTAGGGTTTGGAGTTGGAGGATATGAGGAGCTTTGGAGTCATGATGGGGATGGGGAAGGTGGAAAGGAGTAGGGGGATTTGCAGAAGGTTGGTGCCGACACTCCAGGGCTTACACAGTGGAGGATTTTCTTCCCTTAGATTTGGGGAGCACTAATGTGATTTTGAGGATGAAGCGGTTCCAAACGATTGGGGAGATGAAGGTGGATAGGAAATATTTGACTATGGAGATTCAACTGGAGGGGAAGAGGGTGGTGCTGCGATGAGATGTCAGCTTATGCAGAACACTGGTTTCACTCAAAACCATGATTACAGCGATACATGGAGCAGAGCTGGGCTACTTGGTGGAGCTACAAAACCCAAAGGAGTTGAGAGGATTCTTAAGTCTCACCGGATATTACTAGAAGCTTGTGTGAGGGTATAGCACAATAGCATGGCTATTAATGGAGCAGTTGAAGGACAGTTTCAATTATGGGGAAGCGACAACACGGGTCTTCGAGCAA
The DNA here is from genome assembly GCA_019925795.1 of Dendrobium chrysotoxum. Taxonomy (NCBI): domain Eukaryota; kingdom Viridiplantae; phylum Streptophyta; class Magnoliopsida; order Asparagales; family Orchidaceae; genus Dendrobium; species Dendrobium chrysotoxum. The sequence continues at coordinate 87,741,475 of CM034314.1, read as the reverse complement.
TTAAAGAGAGACATGACTAGAATGCCCGTATTAGCACTTCCTGACTTCAGCAAACCATTTATGGTGGAGACGGATGCATCGGGATACGGACTAGGGGTAGTGCTCATGCAGGAACATCGGCCCATTGCTTACCTTAGCCAAGTGCTCACGATCAGTGTGAGGCTCAAGTCCATATACGAGCAGAAGTTGACTAGAATGCCCGTATTAGCATTTCCAGACTTCAGTAGACCATTTATGGTGGAGACGGATGCATCAGGATACAGACTAGGGGTAGTGCTCATGCAGGATCATCGGCCCATTGCTTACCTTAGCCAGGTGCTCACGATCAGTGCGAGGCTCAAGTCCGTATACGAGCAGAAGTTGATGGCGATTGTCTTAGCCATCCAAAAGTGGCAACCATATTGGTTGGGGTGACACTTATTTTGCCAGGACATACCAGAAGAGTCTGAAGTGTTTGCTAGAATAGAGGATAGGGACTAAGAAGCATCATGGCTGGTTATCCAAGTTACTTGGATATGATTGTGAAATCTAGTATCACCCAGGACTGGAGAGCAGGACCGCGAATGCACTATCGAGGAAGACGGACGAGCCACAATTGACAGCTCTGTCAGTACCTATACGCCGAGGGGAAACAGAAGCACAAGAGGTACTAATCAAGTAGAATAATCTATCGGAGTTCGAAGACACATGGGGTCCATACCAGATGATCAGGAGACAGTTCTCATCCTTCCACCTTGAGGACAAGGTCTTTTTTTTTTTTTTTTTGTGGGTGGGTGGGTGGGTGGGTGGGTGGGTGGGGGGGGGGGGGGGGGACTTGGGGGGCCCTGGGGAAGTTAATATTCACTATGTAAGGATGAGAAATCAGGAAAAAATAATTAGGAAAATTTATTTAGGAAAAAATGACTGATTGAATTTGGATTGGCAAGGAAATTAGGAAAGGTTTATTTAAGGAAAGGGGGCTGATTTGAATTCAGATTTAGGAGGGAATTAGAAAGGTTTTATTTTGGAAAAGAGGGCTGATTTGAATTCAGATTTGAGAGAAAATTATGAAGGTTTTATTAAGGGAAAGAGGGATGATTTGAATTCAGATTTGGGAGGGAAATATGATTGTTTATTTGAGGATAATTATGTTGTTTTAATTTCATTATGTGATTTATGTTTGTTGTAGTTTTTCTTAGGAGTTGTTTCTAGTAGCGTCTAGGGTTTGTGAGAATGCTGATGTACCTCTCAAATAATAGATCAATTGTATCTTTCATTATTGTTGATGTATTAATCAAAATCAGCCCCTATCTTTAAATTCCTATATTTTTCTGTTTGTTACCTTGCTGTTTTTACTTCTAAAACGCATCACAATCCTTCATGACTTCAAACATTTCCACAGATCGACTAACTATACTCTACTATGACAACATCTCTGCTCTCGCTCTTGCCAACCGTACAGTATTTCATGCCAAAATCAAGCACATCAAAATAGACTATCAATTCATATGTGATTGCTAAAAAACCAAGGACATTATTGTACAAATTGCTGATGTGTTTACTAAATCACTGATGACCACTTGTTTTGCTGCTTTCCGAAACAAGTTGACTTTTCAGGAACGAACTGTAAACTGGAGGGGAGATGATAAGTTATCGAACAAGCATCAACACTAAGCATAATGATTCCTTTGTGGACCCTTCAGTTACAGCAGCCACTTTACCGTGAAATTCTGTCATAGCAGCCACTTTCTTACACAGCTGTTTCTTAACCGTTTGGTCAAAACCTCCTCTTCAATCCTAACTGCGAGTATGTTAAAAGTACTATTCCTTTAACAGTGACCGCCACTCATCCTTGTAATATATTCAGTACTATTTTCACCAAATGGTTAACGGAAAAATGATTCACATCTACTCTTCTTCATATTTTTAGTTTATTTGCTCTGTTTAGTTCATTTGCACTTGCTTATTGGTGTTCTAGTTCTATCAAAAAGAATTAATTTAACACAACATGCAGGAAGGAACATTATAACATTTGCCAACCAAATTTATTTTTCTTAAAAGACATAAAAAAAAAAGCAGATCTACATTTTCATTCATGTCATCATGGAAAATTAGAATTGCAAGCTAGTGTGTACGCTGATTCTTTAGAATAGCACTTCAAAAGAAAATACATTTTTCTATTCCAGGTAAGAAAATCATTTAACTCTATTTAACTCAAATGGAAACTACAAAATTTCTACCACCTCTCCATAAAAACAAAGAAAGAAATAAGGCACAAGAGAGAGAGATTTGGCGGCACTAAATGTCTAATTTTAGATTGGAAACATTGTCGAGAACGTATAAAAGAAAAAAATAGATTGCCAAGTACACAGGATCAGCCAATCAATTGAGCTGCACGTTGCCAATCAAATGAATAACACGATTTGATAATCAACTCTTCATCAACACAGCCATTCAGCAAAACCTCAGTTGCTCAAATGTGAAGTTTTCATCGACCAATGAATAATAATCCCAATACAAAAACCAAAAACTATAACCCAAAAAGACATAGTGCTCTAGATGAATTACTATATATAGATGACTGCTGACGAAATAGATGCAAAGCTTAATACAAGGTTAGATTGATTTACATAAGTAGAAGCTGCATTTGGCTCAAAATAACTATTGACACTACTGTCCAATAGTTATAAAACAAAAATTGCCTGTACCTTGTTTCTAATTGTTCTGCATTTTATAGAACCAAAAAGTAATTAAAATCTTAGAACATATTTTACAGGCAACTTGTCTTTCATGCAAAACCAGGCTAGGGCACATCCTCTGTGCATCACTGTGATAATCCATATATTGGCCCTTTAACCCCCTCCTCCCTCCACAAACAAAAGTTCAACCGCCTGCCTGCCCACCCGCACATACACTAGCACATGCATATGCTAAAAAATTTTGTTTTAAAGCAAATAGGAGGAACCATGATCATGAAGTCATTGCCATCAGCAAAAGAAGGCACCGCTATCAAGCCGAAAAAAAAGAAGCTAATTTCTCCACACCAAAGTCTATTCTCTTATTTAAATAATTGGATGAAAGGACTAAGTTTTCAAGGCTACTTGACAACACAAAGTCAACTCTTAGAAAATTGGGTTCTCTGTTTTGAATCATCGCATGAAAAAAAGGATTTTCAAGGCAAATTACCAACATAAAGTCAAGTATTAGAACATTGGGTTCTCTGATTTGAATTATTTCATGAAGGACTGGGATTTCAACGATGATTAGCAACATAAAGTCAAGTCATAGAATATCCCTCTTAATTCTATATAGTTAAAATTTTGACAACAAGGTTAATCATAAAATTTCAATAAATAGTTTTTTTTTTAATACATACAGATCATCCTTTCTCTTTTTGAATAAAATCAGGTTTAAATTTGTTGAAGTATTTGCTATTTTGAATAGCTCCAAGTCAAAATTTGAATCTGATTTAGATTTGAAATCATTTCCTTAAGCTCTTAACCATAGGAGAGCAATAAAAGTCTAGACTTCTCTATGGATAAATCAATTGGCAGCATTTTCAATTCACATATGTTGCATGACACTGCTTAACAAATACTGTTTCATTAAAAAAAGAGAAGAGAGAGAAGTTAAGAAAGTGAGAGGAGAAAAACCAAAAAGATTTTTTGGTTAGTTTCATTAAAAAAAGAGAAGAGAGAGAAGTTAAGAAAGTGAGAGGAGAAGAATCAAAAAGATTTTTTGTGACCACGGAGAACTACCTTGACATGGTGCAAGCACGATAGTACTAGAAATGTATCTAGGCACTTTTTACGAATCATTTAAGAGGAGGATTGCTACAACAACAACCTCAAGCCTTTATCCCACTACGTGGGGTTCGCTATATTAATCCTTTTTCTCCATTGTGTCATGTTAAAAGTCAAATTCTCATTTAAATCTAATAAAAAAGATCATTTCTAATATTTTCTAACCAAGTCTTTTAGGTCTACCTCTACCTTTCTTAACATAGGCCAAATCTAATACATATACTCTCCTAATCGGGTCATCAGAAGGCTAACATTTTATGTGACCAAACCATCTAAGATGAATCTCTCTAATCTTATCTGCCACTAGAGCTACTCCAACATTTTCACGTATATGCTCATTTCGTATTATTTCTCTACGAGTAAAGCCACTCATCCACCCGAGCATCCTCATCTCTGCAACACTTAACTTAATCTCTTTTAATGGCCAACATTCTGTGCCATAAAGCATTGTAAGTCTCAACACCATCTTATAGAATTTTCCCTTAAGTGAGGGGTACTTCTCTATCACACAACAAGCCTGATGCATTTCTTCACTTCAACCATCCAACCTAAATTCTATGAATAGTATCCCCATCTATTTCACCATCACTCTGAACAATAGACCCAACATAACTAAAACAAGTACTCTTTTTAATGACTTGATCGCCCAAAGTCATAATCCCTCCACTAGATCTATCCTTACGAGAATTACTAGTGTTAGTTAAATTTTCTCATCTCTCATGATTTTCTTTTATGCTCGACTTAAGAGATTTGAGGCTTTTATTTTCAGAGAATTTAAGTTTGAGAAAGAGTGTCTTCTTGCGCCCATTTTATTTGTACACAAATTTGACTTGTCTATTATGGATTGAATATTATTCTTTTGCTCATAAATGTAGACATATTTTGGCTGAACCATATAAATCTTGGTGTTTTTTTATTATGTTTGGCATCTTGTTTTTTTTTACTTTGTGCATTTATTATAATTCCTACCGCCAGGCTTTTCCACATTAAAAAGAAATTAATAAAAATTGACATCATAGGCTAATGCAAAATACGATGAACATAAATTACAAGCTCAAGGATGGCTCCAAAGGTTTTTGACTCCATAGATCAAAGATGGAAGGCACTAATGGGTATCCAAATAAATATGCGACTTTAAGAACAGAAGATAGAATAAAATAGATGAAAAAGCTCTATCAACAACAATCCAACTACATTTTGACAAATATGAACTTGATAGAGATCTTAGAGGAAAATTTCACGATGGGTTTGTGGATCAAGCTAGAGTCTTTTGTCGTTGCACATAACCAAAAGTCTCTCTGATGAGCTCTATCAAATGCAAAATGTTGTACATGTAGAAAGGTAAAAATATTAAATGGGCGTAATGGAGGGAAGGGGGCCTTTCTTTATGCTTTACTCTGGCTTTGTTTAATTTCTAAGTGAAATGAAAGGTAGTAGGATGAGGAGGTCATGAATGTCGGTACGTTAAAGCTCCTAAATAAATATAATTCTATTGTTAGGGACTTAAAAAAAATACTAATATGATGGTTGATAATGACGATCAAGCTTTACTAGTCTTCTACTTTTTGCTGCCTCTTAAAAGTATTTATATCACAATATATTATATGAAAGAGATACAATTAATCTTAAAAAAAACTAAAGAGCTCATATTTTTCTAAATATGTGATTACTAGGCTTGATGGTGTAATAGATGGAAAGTCAATTGATCGTATTTTTGTTTGAGAAAGACATTTTGCAAAGTAGTTTATCTCTAATCATGAAAGAAGTCTCCAGGCAAATATAAGGATATGAATTATTTTAATTGTAATAAAAATATGGCATATTAAAAGAGATTGAAAAGCCTTGAAGAGGAATGAGCAACATCCAATTAAAACAAGAAAAAAAATTAGTAAATGCTAATGTTGTTGCAAATTGATCATGTACAGATTTAGATGATGCTCTTTTTGATAATGCTTGACGCAAATGCAGCAATTAGTGGATTTTAGATTCATCTTATTCATAACATATGTATCCTCAGAAGAATTTATTTTCACTTATAAGCCATTTGCTAACGTTGTGTATATGAGAAAAAATTTAGTGAGCCAACCGGTTGATTTTGGCACCATATAGTTATTATTGAAGACAGTAGGAACAGAGCTACAGAATACTAAACACAATGAAGGAAATAAGCAGTAAATGCAAAGAGAAAGACATTGAGAAACTTTCTGTATATATTGATGTAATCATATATCTCGCCTTATGTGTAATACATGGTATATATAGAGATGTATTGTTGTGTAGTTTTACACGTGTAGGTTAGAGATTTGTTTGATCCGTTATGCTTGGACGGCTAGATGAGGTATTGTCTGTTAGCCGTATTATGTCAGAGGTAGTGGTCTTGGCTGCCTTTACTCCCCCACAAAGTGATGGTTTTTGTTGAACTGTCAATTTGAGTCATAATGTGTGAAATCTTGGTGTGGAGAGGGGCTTGGTGAGCACATAGGCGACTTGGTCGGTGGTTGTGATTGGTACTACTGAGATATTTTTGGCGTGAATATGATCTCGTATGAAATGTTGGTCGATCTCAATGTGTTTGGTGCGGGCGTGGAACACTGGGTTGTTGGCGAGAGCGATTGCCGACATGTTATCACAAAAGATAGTTGTGGGATCGGATAGAGAGATCTGGAAATCATGTAGTAGGGGTCGTAGCCATAGTACGTCGGCAGTGGCTGCAGCTAGAACCCTGTATTCAGCTTCAGTGGAAGAGCGAGCCACCGTGTGTTGCTTTTTCACGCTCCACGAGACTATAGTGTTCCCGAGGAAGGAACAATAGCTGGTGGTCGAACGGCAAGACTGAGTGTTGGTTGCCCAGTTGGCATCGAAGAAGGAGATTAGGTGCAGTGGTCCGGTGGATATGGGAATACCGTAGGAGGTTGTTCCTCGGATATAGCGTAGAAGTCTTTTGAGTTGATGGAATTGAGGAGGTTGAGGATTGTGCATATATTGACATAGTAGATTGATAGGATATGCGATATCTGGTCTGGTTATTGTGAGATACTGAAGCGAGCCGGTTAGTTGGCGGTAGAGGTGAGGATCAGATAGAATAGGATCGTTGAAGTCTATTTGGACTGGTTTGGTAGAAGTAGGATTTGATAATGGATTGCAGTGAGATAATCCAGCTTGATGAAGGATGGAGTTGGCGTATGACTGTTGTGAAAGGAAGAGAGAATTTGGGAGATGTTTAATTTGGATATCGAGAATGTACGAGCTGAGCCAAGATGTTTCATTGTGAATTTTTTATCAAGACTTTGAATAAGTGAAGATAAAGCGGCGGGATTGTTACTGGTGAGAAGGATGTCGTCGACGTAGATGAGAAGATAGATTTGAATGTTGTTTTGAGTGAGAGTGACGAGAGAGTGATCGGCTTTGCTATGACTGAAGCCGAGAGATATAAAATAGTTGGAGAAGGTATTGAACCATTGTCTGGGGGCCTGTTTGAGACCGTAGATGGCCTTGTGGAGAAGGCAAATATGGTGGGGGTGGGATGGATCTTCAAATCCAGGAGGTTGCTTCATATATACAATTTCTAAGAGATCTCCGTGGAGGAATGCATTAACCACGTCGAGTTGATGAATGGGCCATTGTTTATTGAGTGCAATGGTAAGGAAAATTCTTATGGTTGGTATTTTTGCAACTAGACTAAAAGTCTCATTGTAGTGACCTTGAGCAACTAGGCGAGCCTTGTAGCGTGGCAGTGTGCCATCGTAATGATATTTGGTGCGATAGGTCCACTTGCAGCCGAGTGGTTCTATGTTTGGTGGAGGTGAGACAAGGGTCCAAGTCCCTTGTTTGTGGAGGGCTAGAAATTCTTAGGCCATTGCGGTTCTCCAGTGTGGGTATTTGTTGGCTTCAGTAATGGTGGTAGGGTCCTTGTTCGTAGGCAAGGTAGTTGATGTAGTGATGTGAGAGAGGTCAGAATATGTTTTGGTTTGAGGGAGCCGATTTTTAGTATGGTAAGCATGGGGTGGGTGGTAAGAGGAGGGATGGCTTGTTGACTGTTGTTGGTGGTATGAGAGGAAGATGGTTGTGGATTGGGAGGTAGCTGGTTAGCGGAATTTATAGCTTGTGGTAGTGGAGGACTGGGTGATGTTGGTTGAGGGTTGTTGGGTAGTAGTATGGAGGAGGTGGGAGTAAGAAGGTGTGGGTTTGGAGACTGGGTAACTGGATCAGACGTTGTGGGGTTGACTATGGTTGAGTGTTGGTATGGGAAGGTGTATTCGTCAAATATCACATGCCTGGAGATAATGGTTTTGTTATTGATTGGGTTTATGCATTTATATCCTTTGTATGAGTCTAAATAGCCAATGAAGACACATGGGATTGCTCTTGGGTCTAATTTATGGTGTTGAGAGGGTGGTTTCCATGGATAGCACGCACAGCCGAAGGTGCGAAGGTGTGAGTAGTCGGGTATCTAATTGTAGAGCAGCTGTAGGGGTGATTTTTGGTGAGTTGTAGCTGTGGGTAGTATGTTTATGATATGGGTTGTTGTGAGGGTAGCATCTGGCCAGAACTTGAGTAGTAGGCTAGCGGTGTGTAGCAAGGTGCGTGTAGTTTCGACTATATAGCAATGTTTGCGTTCTACCGTGCCATTTTGCTCAGGCGTGTATGGACATGATATCTGGTGATGAATGCCATGGGCTTGTAGAAATGAGGTGAGTTCCCTGTTAAGGTATTCAGAGCCGCCATCTGTGCGGATGCATTTGATTTTAGATGACAGTTGGTTTTCGATGAATGCTTTGAATCTTTTAAGAATTTGGGTTACTTTATTCTTGTATGACATTGGACAGATCCATGTAAATTTAGAGAACTCATCTACTAACAAAAGGTAATATTTAAAACCTTGATGGGAGATTACTGGGGATGGTCCCCATACATTGGAATGCAGTAGATCTAATGGGGATGAAACAGTGGAATGCGAATGACTAAAAGCAAGTTTATAGCCTTTTGAGACCTTACAGTTGGAACAAAAGAAACTATAAGTAGGTATGCCAAGATTTTTGTGTTGCATGGATATTGTGCGGAGCACTTGATTGTGGGAGTGACCGAGTCAATTCTGCCAGAGAAGCGTGTTGGAGGAGGTGGCCGAGAGAGCGCTAGATAGAGATGCGGTGGACGGCGATTTAATTTTGTATAGACCATTTCGGCAGGCCCCGTTAGCAGTTTTTGGTGGGTCTGAAGGTCCGTGATGGTAAAGCCGGAGGAAGAAAATGAAATGGAAACGTTATTATCTGGGGTGAGCGTAGAAACAGAGAGGAGGTTGTGTCTAAGATTGGGAACATGTTGAATGGAGGATAAAGATAACTTACGGTTTGGAGTGGAGAGAATTCCTGCACCTGAATGAGCTATGGGTAGCATTTCTCCGTTGCCGACTATAACATTGTGCGAGCCGAGGTATGGTGTGGGTTGCTGAAGATTGTCGAGATGTGGTGTAAGATGCGATGTTGCTCCGGAGTCGATGTACCAGTCAACTGAGGGAGGAGATGCGTCTACTACGAGTGCTTTGGAGGATGTTGTTGGCTGAGTTGGTATGTAGTTGGCGTTGAACCTGTGCCAACATTGAGCTGCTACATGTCCGCATTTATTACAAATCTGGCACACTGTTGGAGCTGCATTCGACGGTCTGCTGCTGCTGCCTGGTGAGAAAAGCTCTCTTCCTCATCGACCTCTACCCTGACGGTGTATATGCCGTGTGAGCATGTTGGTAGGCTTGCTCTCTGGATAGTTCAGCTGCAATATTGATCTCTTCGCTTAGAAGCAGAGAGTAGAGATTTTCTAGGCTGAGTGGAGACAGTTTTTTGCGTATGGATGCTTTGAAGGCCTAGTATGACGGTGGGAGACCATTGAGGGTGTACATGATGATGTCTTCTGAGTCTAGCTTCGAACCTGCGGCAGCAATGTTATCGACCAGCATCTTAATGTTGGTGAGATATTGCTGCATTGTGAGATCCTTCATGGATATGTTGTGTAATTTATTTTTCAATTGAATCACACGGGAGCGGTTGGATGCTTGCAGTCGTTGTTCCAACGTATTCCAGATTTCAGAGCAGCTATCTAAATGCAGGACGTATGGGATTGTGGCTGCCGATATAGCAGAGCAGATTGCTGCTACCAGATTTTGATCGACCAGTAGCCATTGATTGTAGGATGGGTTGGGTAAGGTGGTGTTGTCCGACTAACGAAGAAGACATGAGGGGATTGGGGTGTTGGAGTTAAGATGGCCAGCGAAACCATTGGCTCTGAGAAATTTTAGGATTTGGGATTTCCATAATGGGTAGTTATCGTTTGAGAGAGGAAGAGGGACTATTGTTTTGATGTTGGCTAGAACTATTTTGAGGGAGGAGGAGATATGTGGTTGTTCTGATGTATTGTCTGCTTGATGCTCTGCTACTTGAGACTCGGAGGATCGAGCCATTCTGACCAGGAAGCTTTGCTATGGTGTACATGTCCTGCTCTGATACCATGAAGACAGTAGGAACAGAGCTACAGAATACTAAACACAAGGAAGGAAATAAGCAATAAATGCAAAGAGAAAGACATTGAGAAACTTTCTGTATATATTGGTGTAATCATACATCTCGCCTTCTATGTAATACATGGTATATATAGAGATGCATTGTTGTGTAGCTTTACACGTGTAGGTTAGAGATTTGTTTGATCCGTTATGCTTGGATGGCTAGATGAGGTATTGCCTGTTAGCCGTATTATGTCAGAGGTAGTGGTCTTGGCTGCCTTTAATTATGTTGTGACAAGAACATTGACAAGAGTTATACATATACCAAACTTCAAAAAGAATCTTGCATCTTTGACTGTTTTTTGTCAAGCTAGATGCCCATTCTTAAATATTTTGAAGTTCAAAATTTTGCAACATCAGGGCTAATAAAGTTAAAAGGGTTTATTTGTTGTAAAGTGCAAATTTGATCATCTTTTGAATGGGAGCACCATGTTGTAGAGAAGCAAAAAAAAAAAAGGCTTCTTGGCTGTAGGATAAGTTATGGAACTAAAAAAGACGTCGGTTAAAGGGAAGGCCCTTGCAGAAGATTAGGTGATCAATCTTATATCACATAGAAGAAAATGGTTAATAAAAATATAAAAAATAAGTAATATACTAACATCAAAGTAATATGTTAAGCTAAGATCATAAAAAAATCAAAGGCCATTAAAAATCATACAAGGCTATAAACGCCGCTAAGGAAATAGTTTCTCTTAATCCCAATTCAACATAAACAAATAGTCTAAAGTCATAATTTATGAATTAAAAAAGTCACCATATTCTCATCACTTAGAGGGATTTCATTAGAAAAATCACTATAGTTAATGGCATTATCTTTTCCCTCATACTAAAAATAAAAAGATAAGTTTCCAACAACAAGAGGAGAGGCGTTGAGGTAGTGCAGTCCTCCTCAAGTTGATTTGACATAGGTATAGTAAAAATAATTAGTTATATATAATTTAAATTAAAATTTTAAAATTACCTACATAATTAATTTTGAGACTTATCAAAATAATGCTAAAATTGCGCTGAGGCGCACCTCACCCCCACTAAGGAGTAAACCTCATCTGACAAGTACAAGGTGTACGCCTCATTGCCCTTTTTTTAAAATTGCATTTAGGCGAGCATTGAGGCAAGCCTCTAATTGTGCAATTTTAAAACATGATAGATTTACTTTGATGCGCATAACTTTAGTTAAATACAATAATATAGTTCATGCATGTAAAGTTTTATTATGAAACTAGCATTGTTCTTATTGATTATAAAATATCTATTAAAACTTGCTTATAATATATATAAATGTGTATGCTTGTTTATAATGAATGTATAGATCAAATAGATTTCCATGGGTTCAAAGGAAAACAATTCTTTTGAAAATCACTGGATTTCCATGGGTTGGTGACAAGCTTCCCAATTCAAGGTATGTTAGCAGACCAACAATAGACTATAGGCATATATGAATATAAAGATGTTATAATAGATGATTAATGACAATGAATCCAAATATTTCTTGCAATGGCATCAAGGGAGAAAAGATGTATGTAGATGACAACTATGATGGCTAGGAAAAAGAAAGAAAAAAAAATGAAGACCTTAAAAAGAAAGGAGGAGAGCTCATGCTAGGAGAGGTGATGCTAAAAATTGAGAGAAGGGGGGTTCCAATTTGGAGGTTGCGAGGGAGAGGAAAAGGTATGTGATGCCCTATCTGTTGACTCATAAATTAGAACCTAAGGTAGCAAACAAAGTTGGGAAGGGAGAGATCTCAGTGCTGATTATGGCAAAGATGGAGACTGCCAAGGGCATAGGGTTGGATCAAGAAGTGGAGTGGCAAGGCGTATCGCACTAGTTTTATTGGGTAAGTCTTGGATCAACTCGTTCATTACACTTTTAAATAGTTAGACACCCTGTTCACTTATATCTTCCATAGAGGCTTATGTCGATGAGCCCTCCAAGAGGTTTTTAGTAAGGACCCTATTTAACAATAAATATCTTTTGAGACTCATTCATTAGTGAGCCCTCATGGGGAATTTTGATTAGGAGAAGACTATCTTCTCACCTACCCAACCAAGGCTCATGTGTAAAAGAGCCCTCTCAAGGAGTTTTATTACGGACCCTATCCAACACTAGATGTCCTTCAAAGCTCCCTTGTCGTGAACCTTCATGGGGACATTTAGCAAGTAAAGATCATATCTACTCACCTGCCAAATTTGGGTAAATGCAATGATGAGCCATCTTGAAGACTTTTAGTATGAGTATTGTCCAACATTAGATACCCACTAGGGCTCATTCATTAGTAATCTCTCATAAAGAACTTTTAAACAATCACAGCATAAGCAACACTATTTGCAACATTACTTTTATTAAAAAATAAAATTGCTTAGATAAAAGCATAAGTTAGGAACAAAACTTAAAATGGTTCCCCAAAACAAGAATGCAAGGAACTTATTACACTAAAACTAAGAAATGAAGCAAAGGAAATCCTACAGAAATTTGAAAGATAACTTCTAAGGACTTTTAGTTAGCATAGCTAATAATTTTTTAATAATATATATTTATTCTTGCAGATGACCCAACGAAATCAGGCGCTCTATCTCTATGAGCAAATAGTACACGTTCAAAATCAATTGAAAAAGGCATAACCTATTTGCTCTTTTCATTCTAATTCTATTTAGTTTAAATAAGGAAGCTAATCACAGCCAAGCAGCACAAGACAATTCTAAACAATGAACTGTTGCTTCCTTCGGCGTAGGATATTCACATTATAAACAAAAGACTAGCCAAATGATTATTATTAAAACTTCTTCATTTTTATTGCCATCACCTAATTTACCATGCTAAAGAACGCGATTATAGATAATGCACAGCGATTTGGTATTTAATCAAACACACACGGCACTATCCGTTTTTCCACCGCACATAACAAATTGCAATAGGCAATGTAGATTAAAGAAGGGATGAAGGAAACAGAGCTAAATAAAATAACGAGGATTATCTTTGCTACTTTTTGCCTTTGCCCTTGCTGGAAGCGGCCTTCTTCTTCTGTGGGAGAACAATTTCGCCCTTGAGGACAGGAATCTCCATGAGGTCAGATAGCTGACCGTACTTCTTCCGGAACTTCTCCACCTGGTCGTCATCAACGACGAGGCCGGAGCGACTGCCAAGGTAGAAGGGGTGATTACCCGACCACACGTCCACGGTGTACTCCTTCTGAGTACCCCCCGTCGTCATCACCAGCTCGCCATTGCAGTACACCTTAGCATCCTCGTAGAACTCAGGGTGTACCCCTTCCTTCTTCCGACAGCTCCAACGTCCAAATCCGCCGCCCGGAGCCGCCGCCTGAGGCCGATTATGGTGCTTAGTGCAATCATATCCGGTATAAATTTCTAGGGTTTTCTTCAAACTGGAAGTACTAGGTCTAACGTACCTTGAAGGGATTCTGAGATTTGATGGTGGTTGCCTTGATGCTTAGGATGAAGGGGGTTGAGAGTGTCATAGCCATTTGTTAACTTCCTGTACCTCTCCGGGTAGGCTCACTTCCTGTGGAAGCATATCGTCCAGCCGTGGCCTTGTCATCGTTCGGTCCATATTACGGAAACACCCCTCCGGGAGCGCGGACACGGGTTTGTGGATGGGCCAGCATTGACCGATCTGAACCAACTCGATCTCGATCGCGATCTGAATCAACTCGAATCTGATTTGTTTAAAAAATAAGTCAAAAACATCAATCTAAATCGACTTGCTAGTAACCCAAATGATCAAAATTCAATCCATTAATCTGTTTTGATTAAAACAAAACTTATGATTTATGAACTATAAAATTTAAGATAATAGATACAAAATAATAAGATTATACCCACATCTAAAAAAATTAAGAAAAAAAATATTAAACAGATTTTTTTAGGTCAAAATGGGTTCACAGGTCAAGTCAAATCTGACCCTTTTAATAAATGGATCTGAAAACTCAACCTGAATCTGATACATCTATTAAACCGGTCAATGCAAACCCACATTTTTTGGATTGGGCTCAAGTTAAGTCAATGATTAACGCCCCTGGCTAGACTCACTCTTGTTGCGGGCTAGAATATACGCGGTGGTAGAGTATTAATCCTACGTCTTAGCGTTGCACGAATATCCAGCTCACACACAGAGAACACAAGATTTTTACGTGGAAAACCCTGAAAAGGTGAAAAACCACGGGGCCTGGCCCAGTTGAAATGATTCCACTAGAACTTGAGCAGATTACAGGGGACTAATTTGCCTCCAAGGGCGATCAAATTACAAGTATCACCCGTAGGGTGAAAGTTAGAGGTTTGTGAGGGCCTAAGGTTGCGCTGGCAGAACTTTGGGGTCTCCCGGTGGTCTGCCAGAATTTCGGTCCCTAGGTAGTTGTCGGGCAGAAGTGAGGACGTTATATGGTGGTCTAGCGAAGAGCAGGGCCTCAGGTGGTGGTCCGACAGAGTGCAGGGCCTCAGGTGGTGATCCGGCAGAGTGCAAGGCCTCAGGTGGTGGTCCGGCGAAGAGCAGGGCCTCAGGTGGTGATCCGGCAGAGTGCAAGGCCTCAGGTGGTGGTCCGGCGAAGAGCAGGGCCTCAGGTGGTGGTCCGGCGAAGAGCAGGGCCTCAGGAGGTGGTCCGGTGAAGTGCAGGGCCTCAGGTGATGGTCCGGCGAAGTGCAGGGCCTCAGGTGGTGGTCCGGCGAAGAGCAGGTCCTCCGGTGGTGGTTCGGTGGAACTCCGGCGTCAGGCAGTGGTCCGGCGAAACTCCAGCGGTGGTCGAGGAGGAGCGAGGGGGCAAGAGCTCTCTCTTTTTCTCCTTAGGAATAGGTGTCCCTTTTCATGAGAAATGGGTCTCTATTTATAGATTTTCGTGAGTGGCATGGCCCGTAAATAGGTGGAAGATCAGGGGTAGTTATGGAGTGGTTTGAATGGACCGACTATAAGCATTGACATTTGAAGGTCTTATTGATGTCGGAATTTGGCGATCTTGGGCTCGTTGGATTCGTCTCGTCGAGACGCTCGATTCGACTATAAGCATGTCACATTTGGAGACCGTTTGGTAATCCAAATTATTGTTTGAACCTTCCAATAGCGCTTCAGACTCTTGATTTGGACCCATTTGGGCTCGGATTGGGTTGAACTTGGTGTCGTTGGGTTCGTATTTCCGAGACGTTCAGTTTGAATGTAAGTTCACTGAAATCGGAGTTTGGATGATCCCAATTTTAATTTCAAAAGTTTCCAACTTGATTTTGCCTCGAGATTCGTGCCCGATCAAGATAATTTTTTGATGACGTATCAACTCTATATATACTTATTCATGAGATAAAATGAAAAACGTTCATGACTTTTTGCCTATAATCAAAGTAATTCTTGATTATTTAAAAATCTCATTTTAATTCATTGATTTTTTAAAAAGAGATCTTATACGTCAAAATTTTGAATAGGGAAAAAGTCTAGGAATCATGTCCAAAGTAAAATAATTCACTATATAGTTGGTGAATACAAAAATTTGCCCCTTCTCTCATATTAGAGAAGATGAGATTATCCAAATATGTAGCGCAGCCATTTTTAATTGTGATAAAAAATACTAGAAAAGTATTGAGGGATGAAAGATGTCAGTGTCGGTAGACAATTTAAAGATGGTTGATGTTAACATTGATTGGTATAAGCTAGGTGAAAAATGATAGTCAAGTAATAATGGATATGCAATAACAGTCAAATAATGGTTGTCAGGCAATGGCAATCAGGTAATGATGGTGGTACAATAATAGTCGTGTGATGTCTCAGAATCTAATTTGTAAAAATTATTCTTTTATCTTTTAATATAACAATCAGAGTTACCTAATTTTCCAACATATTTAAAATTTTTTTGGTGAAATCAGTTTGCAAAACGGACACCTAACGGTCCCAAACCTCAACTTGTATAGACATGAGTCAATTTCTTAAGGATTTGCACCAATGCCCAAAAAATTATGAAAAAATTAGCATAGTTAAATCACTATAATATTTATGCTATGACGAAGATGATTTGTGATTTGGACTTGTAATGACTCTCGAAAAATTTTCTTTCACTAGATCAAAATATAGATTATTACAAATCGAGCCACAAAAATTAGATGATTATTGTTGGGTGACTTCGATTAGATGATGACACCTAGCTAATAATGGTCAGACAATGGTGGTTGATAGTTGTGATCGTTGACTTCAACGATTTGCATAACTCTAAATTTTCTTAAATATCTAAGCACTCTCCTATTTTAAGTGAAGGTATTCTTCATTTGAAGGATGAGGGTTATATATTTTTTAAAGGGATATTTGAATTATTTAACAAAAATTCTCAAACACTATATCGAACAATTCATATTAAATTATTTGACCATAAACCATTTCTAAACATTTGTTGCGGGCTAAGAAATTTGAGATGGTAGAGTGCAAATATTTTACGTCCTAGATATGCACGAAAATTTAGCACACAAACAGGAACTTGAAGAGACAACGAGACACCAGAGTTTTAATGTGAAAAATCCTATAAAGGGGAAAAACCATAGGGCCTCGCTCAATTAAAAGGATTCCATTATTATTTGAATAAAATATAGAGATCAGCTCGTTCTTAAATACAAGGAGAATACAATATGTTGAAGATTTTTGCCAAACTCCAAACAGGTGCTTATAGTCTTGAATGGTTGACAGATGAACGGGTGAAAGTCTGTTAGCGGACAGTGATTGGGAAGAGATATATCAATATTTGATGAGTGGGCGGAAGTTTGAAGACGTTCGAAGGTCAGGAAGAACTCCAGCGACAGCTGAGAAGAACTCTAGTGGGGGTCAAGAAAAACTCCAACGATGCTCGAGAAAAACTCTGGTGTTCGTCGGGAAGAACTCCGATGGTGGTTGGGAAGAACTTCAATGATGGTTAAGAAAAACTCTGGTGTTCGTTGGGAAGAACTCAGATGGTGGTTGGGAAGCTCTGGTGGAGGTCAGGAGTAACTTTGGGGCTGGTCAAGAAGAACTCTGGCGGTGGTCGGCGGCGAGAGAGCTCTCAAATTTCTTCCCTTCTTTCCTTCCTCCTCTCATGTGAATAATGGGGGGGCCTATTTATAATTTTTTGAGAGTGGCATGACTTGTAAATAGTGAGAAGATCAAGGGCAAGGTGGGAGTGTTCAATCAGACGGCTCATAGCGGTTCCTTTGACCATAGAGCATTTATCAAGTATTTTAGTTTCTTAATGGTGTCAGAATTCGGTGATTTTAGGCTCGTTGGATTCATCTCGCCAAGTTACTCGATTCGACTATAAGCATGCCATATTTTGAAGTCATTTGATTATTCAATTAATGCTCCGAAGCATCCAAATATCCTTTGGTCCCTTGATTTGGGTTCATTTGGCCTCAGATTGGGCTGAATTTGGTGTCGTCGGGTTCATCTCTTTGAGATATTTAATTTGACTATAAATTTGGTAAAATCAAAGTTTGGATGATCAAGAATTTAATTTTGGGAGCTTTTGATTCATACTTGCATTAAGATTCATGCTCGATCAAGATAATTTTTTTATAAAATATCAGTTGCCCCGCTATTTTAGAACATCAAAGTTTGTAAAGTCCAAAAATATATATTTGTATCTATTTGAGTTTCTTGTGGCTGATAATTATAATTATGAACTTGACCTCCTAGATGTTGACCGACGTAGACAATTTTAAAATAACAAACATTAATCATAATTAATTTATCTAAATTTACAAATAAGATAAATACTGATTATGGTATATTAAAATTTAAAAAACGAAGTTATTATTCAGGCTTTTCTGATATTCTATATTTATTTTTAACTTCTACAATATTTATTTATTTGTAAAATATATAATACTAATAATTAAACTAATTTTATTTTGAATTTATTATAGACAAAGTGAAAGAAGCTCCAGTTACCAAGATTTGTTAAACTTTTTTACATTTTTATTTTTATAAATTGGTATGCGATGTCGTGGAATATTGCTTGGTTCATTGTCATGCTGCTGGTTGGACTACTGGATCTATAGGTAGGCTTCAACATATTGTGCTTTATTGAATGGTGGCTATAACAGTACAATAGTTTTCAAGTAAGCCATTAAGTCCCTACGATTGCCTACCCATATGTTCAGATTGAACATATATTTTTTTTTCTTCAAAAAAAAAAGTTCAGATTTTTGTATCATTTTTTTACATATTAATTAATGTTAAACGTTTCAATATTTAATATAGGTTAACATTTTAATTAATGTATCCGCTTTTAATATGCAATAATGCTACCGCCTTTTATTTATTAGGAAACATTTAATTTATATTAATATTTTAATTAAATTATTATTATGATTATTATTATAATACGCTTTTGACTTTTCAAATTCCCACAAATTCAGAAATTTCTGGAACTGGCTTTTAAGCTTCCCTCTTCCTTACTCCTATAAATACCCTTTGAGGGTGGGGGAAGAGCACAGTCTCTTATGCCGGTTCAAGCTCTTTTGGATTGGTAACTCAGGGATTGTCGATGATAAACAAAGTATTACTCTCTTGTGTCGGTCCTTTGAATTGGTAGCTTGGAGAGCTTTGACGATGATCAAAGTGTTGTTCTCTCGTGGCGGTCCCTCCTTGGATTAGTAGCTCAGAGGGCTTCGATAGTAATTAAAGCATAATTTTCTTGCAAAATTAGAAACAGCTTGACGGTGACCTCTCCTGGACAGAGATTTGACAGTAGCAACGCCTGAGAGGAAATCAAGCGATAACAAGAGGACATATGGAAGTCCAATAATGGTCAGTGACTACGTAGAAGTTTAGCGGCGGTTCATGGAAGTCTAGCAGTAATTAGTATCCAGGCTTTGGTCAAATGATGGTCGGGCGGACTTTCGGTGATGGTTGATAGGGATGTAAATGAGTCGAGTCGAGCTCGAGTCAGGGGGTGTTCGAGCTCGACTTGTGAGTCAAAGATCGAGCTCGAACTTGAGTCGCTACACTATATCGAGCTCATCAAGTCGCTCGTTGAGCCGCTTGTGCCCGCCTACGTCAGTTTCCCGCCCGATTTTTTTTTACCGCCTGATTTTCGCACAGATGGAGAGCCGATGCGGAACTTGAGCAAAGAAGGCTATCGCTTTGCAATGGCCAATGGCGTGAGCTCAAGAGCCTGCAGCATTTATTAGCACCTCACATCTTTTAAAATATACTAGTTTTATTGCACGTGCATTAAATGCATGTGAATAAAAATTTAAAAATAAAATTTATATTATGAATATTTTAATATATTATCTTTCTTTAGAAAGAAAAAAATATTAAGTTTATAAACGAAGAAAATGAATTCAAAGCTAGAGGCAGTTATTATTGATAGAAATGAATTTATATAAAAATTTAAACAAAGCTATTATTAAGTTGAAGATGATTTAGCTTAATTTATATGTTTTTCAAAATAGCTTCGAATTTATATAAAACATAAGAGTGAATTTCAATATAGTGTATAAATCAAAATAGAAAAATATTACATATTTTTGGCATAAAACCAAACCTCACAAATAACAAATGTTCACTTTCTTGACAAGTTTAGGGTTTAGGGGGCAGTTATTTTTACAAGATTCTAACCTTAGTGAAGGATATTAGTACTGAAGAATTGAAATCTTAATTATTTATTAAAAAATTTTACAAAAAAAATCAGAATAATGGATTTGAAAAATTCCGAAAAGCATCTATAATACATCCAAAATTTTGAATGATGAACATCTGATGTTATATTACTTAAAATATAACAAATTTATAACATATACAAAAAGAGGGATAATTATTACCAAAAAAGAGTAGCCATTAGATCATCATGAGCAATTTTCTATTTTAGGCATTTAGGATGGAAGAAAGAAATATTTCTAATAATATTAAATCAACAACAATATGAACCTACACTAATTTTTTTTTACATAACATAGGACAAGACGTTTTGCAACACTTACTAAATAATATTTAGATTTAAAAGAAAGTAGATAATTAATTTTATGCATCCAAATGAACCTCTATCTAATTAATAGGGGGTGGAGAAAGTGATATCAAGAAATTGAAATAAAGCAATTAAGCAAAATGCCTTTTCAATCACATTCATATCATGGCTAGCTATGAACATAACATAGCCCCAGTAGATAGGATAGAATGTGAGAAAGAAAAGTTTTAAAACTCATCTGAAGCTTTTCCTTCCATGGGGGCCTGAATTGTAGCAATTGGGTGTTGGTACATTAGCACCTTGGTTATAACACCTAACATTGACATTCAATATATTTTGCACATGCATAAAATGCACCTGAATAAAATTTAAAATTTTAAAATTAATAATTTAAAATCATAAATAATATTAATTTATTTAAATTTATTGTTTATAAACAAACATTGAAATAAACAAAGGTGTTATTTTATGATGAAAATTAGTAGCGTGATGAAAAAAAAATCCTACACTTTATGATCTAATATATTATCAGATTACTTAATACACATGGTAGCATTAAATTTATACAACTGTTTACATGGCAACATGTTATGATCATAGCTAGCTAACGCATCAACCAAACATTACCTGTTAAAGCAATTTACTTAAAGAGATTAAGGGCATTGAGATACTAATGAAAGCTTAGAAGTTTTAAAACAATATTAAAAAGTAAAAGCAATTCATAGACCATATTGAAATATAGCATTACCTACGCCTGCAAATATTAAAGTTTTCATGCTAACATGGGTAGCCACAATGTCAAGAAGATTTTAAGACAATAAAGAGTTTAACAAAAGCTTTAGCTTGATTTTGTTTATGCTTTCAGATCCTTTACTAAAAAATTAGAAAAAAAAAAAATTAATGATTTGTATCAAGATAGTCTTAAAAGCTAGTGACTTTACCTTAAGATTAGTGCAATATAGACTCTAATATGCAGCACTAATCTTAGAGCTAATCCAACGTTTTTTTAAATCCATCGTGATTTAATTTGCATCAGTATATTATGAACTTAAAAATATTTAAAAAAATCATAGAATAAAAAATAGAGCTATAGAAACTATAGAAATATCAAAGGACAAAAAAATTGGGATCTCTAATAAATACATTCTTATAATATATCAATACAACAATAAGAGACAAGATAAGTTATATAACATATAGGTGGGGAAAGAAAAAGGTTGTGTTGGGAAGTTCAATCAACAGAACAAAACTATTAGTCTTTTAGGAAAAAGTGAAGAATATATTGATGGGAACTACGAATTATGCAAGATAAAGTACTACATATGAAAGCATCTCTTCAACTTGTTTAGGACAGTGTTATAGGAGTCATCTCTTGAACATGTAGAATCTATCTCTATAATTATATCTAATTAGTAGAAGATTTGAGGTTAAATGTAAAGCATCTAATGAGGTCAACAATTTCGCAAGTTAGGTAGACTATAGCTCTCTTATGTACGATTAAACAAAACTTTAAATATTGAGAGGTCTTTGATTTAATAATTAAAATTTTTGTTAGTAATAGAGCTCTCCTGGGATGGTTGATCTCCTAGGAAGTTGCATCATAGGCTTATTAGGCCAAAACAAATAATATAATTCAATGAGAGCTATCTCTTGAGACTGCGAGATAAATAACACATAGAGGGAGCCACCTCTTAAACATGTATAGGCCAATTCTAAAATCTTTTTCTTTTCAATGGATAATTTTAGGTTATATGTAAGTCTACTAAAGAGAATGTCAATGCCTTAAGTGTTGCGAGTGTGGGTTGGGTAACGAATGAAGTTTTCTTAAGAATTCTAAGGTTAAGTATGATTATGCTGAAACATCCTTAGGATAGCTAACCTTTTAGAAAGTTGCACTGAGATACCGACAATAAGGTTTGTAATGTTAAAGCAAACGGAGGTGGTATTTCAATTTTTGGAGCTAGGTCAGCACGTATACAATACCAGCAAATTCCAATTAGTTCACGAGATCAGATAATATTGGAGTCAACATAATTAACTCTCAAATCATAACAATTGTTAAACACTTTTAGCAATTGAAATTGAGGGAATTGAAAATTGAATCATGGATGATTTAACAAGGAAACTGTTTAAAAAAAAAAACTTGAAAATTATTTAGATGGTTTTTAAAAGTAAAGTATTTTAGGGTAAGCAACATAATATGAAGAATTTTGGAAAAAAGGAAATATATTTTGAACTGAATCCTAGATAGAAGCTACATATCCTGTAAAAAGGAAATTCAAAAGAGAAAACATTTACAATTCTTGATGAATAAAACAATAAAATTCCCAAACAAGAAAATAATAAAATTCTCGATCAAGAAAATCAATTCTACATTAAAAATACACTCAACTAACATAAATCTAGACGGAATCTCAATACGATCAGCGATTATATGGTGCTTCAGATCCCAGAAAACCTTGATTTAAGCGTGATCTTCAAATCCCATACAAAAAAGGAATTACAGAAAACAATTTGTGACAAATAAAATTTCTTTCTCGATAGATGCTTAATTCAGAACATCAAACCCAACTAAAAAAACTTTAATATCATCACTTTTAACGCCCTTAAATCAGTATCCTTCTAGCACAAGGTATCAAGATCTAAACCATCAAAAATAATGAGGAGACATTGATAGCGCTAACACCAAATGAAGGAAGAATCATCGAACTATACACAGTTATTTACATATTTTTTTCTGGGGAATTTAAAATATTTTTTTGGGGGAAGTTATTTACATCTCAAGAACACTAAAGAAAAAGCATAAATGTATTATTACCTTAAATGCTTGAAAAAAGAGAAGAAAATGAAGTTGTAGGAGAAGAGAAGAGTTGAGAGTTTACCTAATTTGTGAAGTAGGACATTCCAACCGGGAGCTGGGAACTCTTCAATCTCATAGCTTGTTTTCTCTGCTATCAAATAGTGGGAGGAGGATTTACGGAGAGTGCAAGAGAAAAAGATTGTTACCTTTGCGGCGAGTTCCCGTCATTACTTTAGCGACTCTTTTGAAACTATTCTTAACGTGAAGCACGAGAAGTCGCGACGATTTTTCTGTTAGATTTAAAAGATTCATGTACTGATTTTTCTTCGAAAATTTCAAAACTCTTCTTCACACAAAGCAGGGGAATGAATACGCCTAATAAAGGATGTGAAGAGATGAGAAGATGAGCCCGAGCTCCCGTCATGACTTCCGATCCGTCAGAAGGAGAAGAACGCGAAGAAGCTTTTTAGCAATTCTTTCAAAAGAGATCTAGCGAAATAAATAACCAGGAGAAGAAGATGAAGCGAATAAATAAATGGAGGAGTTTGGAATGCGAAGAGGCGTGAAATTAGACGGAGTAGATTAAACGGTTCCCTTTGTCTTCCAAAAACTGAAATGCAATTAAGTAATAATTAGAATAAAAGAAAGCTTTTTAGCGATTCTTTAGACATCATGCAAAACCGAGACGGAGAAGAAGATGAAACGAATAAATAAAGGGAGGGGATCGGAATGCGAAGAGGCATGAAATCAAAAGGAGCAGAAATGGTTTCCTTCATCTTTCAAAAACTGAAATGCAATTAAATAATTAATAATTAAAATAAATGAAATGTATGTCAAAGTATTTTTTATATAAATAATACATATATATTTTTAGAATTATTAAAATGAAATCAAGGGCCAGGATAATTTTTAAATGAATAAAATGAATGATCAAGATATATGGAGAAGGAAATTCAAACGGCTTTTATAATAGTAATATAGTATATATATATATATATATATATATATATATATATATATATAAAGTTAATAAAATGTATAATTAAAATGAAAGGTTAATTAATCCTAATTGAATATAAAAATAAATATCATTAAATACATCAATTGACTCTTAATTAAATACAATTAATGTAAATAAAATGAAAAATGTCATACACATTTAAATGAATAAATGAAGTTAATTAAATATATAAATAAAATGAAAGGTTGAGATTGATCTCTAATAAATTAAATGAAAGGTTAGGATTGGATATGAGTGGAATCCCTAGCCACTTTTATATAGTAGCATAGATATATTGAAAATTTCATTATTTTTTAACCCAAAAAAAAAAATTTCATTATTTTAGTATTCCCGCCCGATTTTAACAATGTTTTGAAAGTTGCAGCATTTTTTAAAAAATTGGAGAATTTTTTAATTATGTGGCTGTTGAAGATTTTAACTTAATTTTTTTAAAAATTTTAAATGTAATAAAAATATTAATAATTTAAAAAGAATTCAAACAGTAGTTCGAGCCGACTCGCTAGCTCACGAGCCAAGCCTCATCAAGCTCAAACTTGAGTTCGTTTACTAAACGAGTTTGTGTTCGAACTCGAGCTTGACTCGTGAGCTCGATAAGCCCGGCTCATGAGTCGAGCTTGAGCGGGCTCGGCTCACTTACACCCCTAATGGTTGATGATCGAGTTATGAGCTAATGATAAAGATTGAACAATATTCTATTGGAGATAGTATATATGTATGCTGACGGGTGCAAATAGTGGATAACTTGATGGAGGAAATCGAATATTGTGTTGACCTCAACAATCTTCAGACATATTCATGACGTTGATTGAGTAGAGTTCTAATGATCTGGTGGTGGTATGTAGAAACTATTATGATATGCTGCTCATTACTCTAAAAAGATCCGATTGGGCACATACTTCTTCATCGGGATTCATCATAGTGTACAAGATATGGTTGATGAAAGTACTTCACTTCCTATAATTCAACTTTTTAGATGATGAATAATATATGTTTGAATTTGATATATAGTCATATAAATGTAATAACATTGTATATGACTTTGAGAAATATTTATTTGAAATAATGAATGTTCCATCCCCTTATAAGAATGTTTGTGAATTTGCCTCCCATGAGAAACCAAGTTATTTATATAATTTTGAGATATATTGCCCCCTGTTAAAGCAACTCATTTATAAAATTTTATTCCTTAAATAGCATTTAGTCTTTAATATATTTGTGCCCTTTGAGGCTTTTAGCTTTCCAAGGTCTTTGAATGAGTGGTGATCTTATCAAATACTTGCTCTTATAAAGTCTTTTCTAGTAAGGACCCTGTCCACTACTAGCTTCCCTTTGAGGCTACCTTATATGCAGGCCTTTATGGGATTATTTATTAGAGCATTGCTCACTTGCATTAAAAATATAAAGAAAATTCACAAGGCATGTTTGACATACCCAAGGTTGTTTGTTAAAGTATTGATCAATGATGTTAACCTGTGTGGAAGAGATCAAAAAAATCTACCAAGGATGTTTGACCTATCCGAGATTATTTGTCAGAATATTACTCGATGACATTAACTAGTATGGAAGAGGTCGATAAAATCAACCAAGAATATTTAACCTATCTGAGGTTCTTTGGCAGAGCATTGTTCAATGATATTAACCTGTGCGAAAGAGATCGAGAGAATCCACCAAGGATGTTCAACCTATCCGATGTTATTTATCAGAGCATTATTTAATGACATTAACATGTATGGAAAATGTCAGATTGAATCCCCTTGGGATTAATTATCTAGTGATTGAGATACAATAAATATTGTGTATTTCTTGAATGATAGATTTTATAGATTATTTCGGCCCACCGTTATGATGAAACATGATAGTAATAATAATGGACAAATAAAATCTTACTATTTTATGAAAGATAATATAATGATTCTATGAGATAGCTTGGAGATATGAGGGCTAATCAAAGCATATAGGCTATATAGTTTTAATAAAAACTAGTAATAATACTTGCGAATATTAGCAATGGTGTCGAGGTGGAGCTCAAAGATTCTTTTTAAGCCTTATAGCTCACTTAAATTTTAGCCCACGTTCCAGGCCTCCAAAGGTTCTCTATAGGGGATGCCCTTTGAAGGACGTCTTTATTCTGTAAATTAGAATTTTTAATATACAAGGTGACAGATATGCGTGGTTGAGCTTGTCTAAGGTAGCAAGTTTGAGCAACTTGTTGATTTCCATGTACTTCGCCAATTCTAACTTTAGTTAAAAATCTTATTTTTATATGGGGCACAAAAGCAATAGCTCCAAAGATTGATTGCAACGGTCTCCCAAATAAGGCATTATACATCGATTATGATTTGACAATAATCAATTAAACTGAGTGAGTAGTCTACCGAGGTAATTCTCCAAGTGCGACAGGGAAAGTAATTGTCCCCTCCACCCACACTGGACGGTTGTCAAATCTATACAACGGTCCAACAGTAGGTTAAAATTTCTCTCTGACTAGACCCATACTAAGAAAAGTTGAGTAAAATAGAGTATCAATTGAGCTTTTATTATCAATTAAGATTCTTTTGATGTTATAACATGGATCTCCAATAATTATGATAAGCTGGTCTTAGTGTGGAGTATGGATCGCTTCCAGGTCAAAATCATTGAATATGAGGGAATGATCAGCTTGAGTCTTCCTTAATATTGGCTCCTCTAGGGTGGTGAAGAGAACCTGAGAAGACAATAGGGGTCCTCCGGTAATGGTTTCAATTTCTCCAATTATTTGATAGTTCACTTGTTGTTGCTATTGATTCTACCCCTAGCAAGATTTGTTTCATTTTGAGAAGGTGGATTTTGAGTGAATTGACGAAGATATCCGTGTTGAATTAACCTTTCAATTTCTTCTTTTAATTTTATGAAAGCTTTAGTAGTATGTCCCCAACTTTGATGAAAGTGATAATAATAATCCTGATTGCCAGTATTTAGCTTCAGTAGATTAGGCCATTTAAAGTTCTTTCATTTTGTATAGTCATGAGAATATTAACTCACGACGTATTCAATGGAGTATATTTCTTCTTCGTCATATATTCACGTTCTTGCTTAGGGGGTCGAGGTGGAAGGTCCTGATTACTTTTTTGAGATTTTTAAACTTCACCTTCGTGTTCATTCTTTTTCTTATCCGATGGTTGCTCAAATTATTTTCGGTGAGCATTGGTAGCCTCATTAGTAGTAATTTGAGCTTCTACTCTGTGAATTAGGTCGGTGTAAGAACGAATGATTTCCAGTATTAATGAAAAGTAAAATGGTCCGAGGCGTAGTCCTCCAAAAAAAATACCTTGTAATAGCTCAGGATCCACTCCTAGAATTTGGTGAGCTTCATAAGAAAATCTTTGGAAATAATCCATTAGTGACTCTTCTTCATTCTTTCAGATTCCAGAAAAATGGGAGAAATCCTTGATAATTCTTCGATTGATGATAAACTATTGAAAAAAAAAGCTTCGCAAGATAAGTAAAATTTTGAATTTTACTTCTACGGAGAGCATAAAACTAGGTGCGAGCCAGACCCTTAAGGGTACCAAGAAAAACTTGGCAAAGAAGCACGTCAGAAGAATGTTGTATATGCATGATAGTTATATAATGATCAATATATTAATAAAGATCAGATGACCCACATAAGGGTCAATAGTAGGTAACTTGAACCATGTTGGAATAGGGCATTTAAGAATTTCATATGTCAGAGTAGATGATCTTGAAAATTGCATTGCGGATTGAATGGATCCTATCCCTCATAGGAAACTCTTCCTGGACAAGATGTCGCAACTCATCTCGTATAACATCTCGAGGGGTATCCCCCACGGGTTGAAGATTTCTCATTTGATTCATTCTGGGTGGAGGATGTGTCGAACTTATAGTATCATCTATCTCTGGATCAAGCCGTAAAGGAAGTGGAACATTGGCATAAGGACGAACATCTTCAAATTGTCTACCCATACTATGCTAATGATTGTGATGGTTCCCTCCGTTGACCAACTTCTTCTAGTAATTATAAAATTATCGTTTGTTGTTCCTCCATCTTTTGAATTCGAGTTTCTACAGAAAAAAGGTTCTCCCCTTGAGTAATTACAATGTCCATGATTGTTATATAGGAATCTAGTTTGGTTAGTGTTAGAATGAGAGAATCTGTTATTAGTACCACTTCAATCAGCCATTGAAGAAAAGCTAGGAATGTTTCTTAGAGACGGCACCAAATTATTATGGGCTAAGAAATTCTAGACGGTAGAGTGCAAATATTTTTTGTCTTAGCCATGCATGAAAATTCCACACACAAATAGGAACTTGAAGAGACAGCAAGACACTAGAGTTTTAACGTGGAAAACCGTGAGATCAGACGTTATTTGATGAGCAGGTTGAAGTCTGAAGATATTTGAAGGTTGGGAAGAACTACGGTAGTGGCTGAGAAGAACTCCGGTGACGGCCGGAAAGAACTTTGGTGGTAGTCGAGAAGAACTCCGACGATGGTTGAGAAGAACTCCCGTGTTGGTTGGGAAGAACTACGGTGGTGGTCGGGAAGAACTTCGACGATGGTCAAGAAGAACTCCGGTGTTGGTCGAGAAGAACTCCGACAATGGTTGGGAAGAGCTTTGGCGGTGGTCGGCGGCAAGAGCTCTCAAATTTCTTATCTTCTTTCCTTCCTAGCTCCTCTCATGTAAAGAATGGGGGGCCTATTTAAAATTTTTTGAGAGTAACATGACTTATAAATAATGAGAAGATCAACGGCAATGTTGGAGTGTTCAATCAGATGGCTCAAAGCGATTCCTTTGATCATAGAGCGTTTATCAAGTATTTGAAAGTCTTAACAATGTCAAAATTTGGTGATTTTGGGCTCGTTGGATTCATCTCGCCTAGCTGCTCGATTCGACTATAAGCATGCTATATTTTGAAGTCATTTGATTACTCAATTGATGCTTTGAAGCATTCAAATACGCTTTGGTCTCTTGATTTGGGCTCATTTTGGCTCGAATTGGGTTGAATTTAGTGTCGTCGGGTTCGTCTTTTTGGGATGTTTAATTTGACTATAAGTTTGGCGAAATCGGAGTTTGGATGATCCCAAATTTGATTTTGGAATCTTTTGATTCATGTTTGCATCAAGATTCGTGCTTGATCAAGATTATTTTTTTGTGACATCAACATTTAATGCCTTAATGATATCAAAATTAAAAATCATAGTCTCAATGGATTTTTCACTTTGAGCCTTTGAGATACTCATTTTGATTATAATTTAGTCTATCAAATAGGCATGAAGTTTTCAAATATACTTCGAGCTCTTATTTTTGATCATTTTGTCTTGGATCAATGCAATTGGTTTCTCTAAATCTTTTCCATTAAAACGTTTGTTTCGGCTATAAATTTGCTAAAAAAATGGAGCTCGAATAGTCTTTAAATCAACTATGAAATTTTTTGTTTGCATACTTGCATTAAAATATGTGCTTGATTTATAAATTTAATAGTCACATATACATGTAATAACTAATTATAATTTTAATATGTTAAATAATTATCAATTTTTCTCCACAAACATCTAAAGATAAGTCATGTGATTCCATCATTCAAGTCTTCAAGATGACGAGAGTCATGTGATTCCTTCATGAGAAAGAAATAACAAGTTTTATGGTTAGCGCATACCAAAAGAATGAGAAATTTAAATTTAAAATATTGAGTTTCTTATATAATTAAAAATTAAAAATAGAGTAAATTAACCCACACATAACTTAAAATAATACAAAGTAACATATAAAAATTAGAAATTTAAAGTACTTTTCTAGCAAATTTTTAAAGAAGTATGTGATTTAACAATGGAAGAGTCTGTTTGGGATAGTTTTTTTGTTGCTTTATTTTTCAGACAACAATCATAATTTTATTTGACTATTGCTTTCTAGTTAATTTTTTGTTATTTTTTCAAAAAAAAAAAATTAATGAAAAACCATTTTTTACAATTATAATAGTGAAATTATTTTCTTCCTAATAACTTTAGGATCAATTAAAATCGGGTTGACAGCCGAGTGGTCAGGTTTACTCTCGCCTAAACTCCCCCAATAATATGAAGATTTTGAAAATTGTATATGCCGTTGTCGAAGGTGATAGTTTAAGAGTTTTCAGCCTACCCATTCCATTAAGTCAGCTAAGCTGCGACTATTCCACACAAAAAAAATTTCTTAGATGATGACTATATGCATATTTCTACGTCAGGAAAAATATATTTTAATGTCAAATGAATACAGAGCTGCGATGAACAGTTATGTTCTTCTGCTTTGAAGACTGAGAGCGCTCAATAAATTGTCACACACGCATAGAAGAATTATCTCAAAGTAGAGAAACTATCTGCGAATCCTTTCACACGCAGGCGCATTAGAAACTCCGCTGCCCTTATCTAATATATATAAAGAAGGTCTGTTGGAGATCTTATACATTGCTCCTCACAGACGAGTTAAGGTTAAGATGATGAGAGTTACTGTCTTAGGAGTTTTCCTGATTCTTCTCTTGGGTCAGAATCAGCATGCTGAAGCAGCAGAGAGCTTCATCGGGACGAATGGAGTCCATTTTATGCTTAATGGCAACCCATTCTTTGCCAATGGGTTCAATGCATATTGGCTCATGATCATGGCATCAGATTCCACTCAGAGAGACAAGGTTTCCACTGCCTTCAAAGAAGCTTCGATCAATGGACTCACTTTAGCCAGAACTTGGGCTTTCAATGACGGTGGTAGCAATGCTTTGCAATACTCTCCTGGATCTTACAATGAACAAATGTTCAAGGTTCTGGATTTTGAAAGATCTTTTTCTTTTTTTTCCCTTTCATTTTTGTTTTGCTTTTTTTTTTTAACTGGATTTGCTTTGATTTAGGGCTTGGATTTTGTGATTTGCGAGGCAAGAAGGTATGGTATCAGGCTTATTCTTAGCTTAGTGAATAATTATGACAACTTTGGAGGGAAGAAGCAGTACGTGCAGTGGGCAAAGAATCAGGGAGAGAACATTGGATCTGATGATGAGTTCTTTACCAATAACGTTGTTAAAGGATACTACAAGAATCATGTTAAGGTCTGCAGAACATTCATGACATCCTTTTTTTTCATTTGCTTGGAGTGCTTTCTACTGTGACTTCTTACCCTTTTTATGTTGGTTGGTGGGGTGATATATAATGTGGCCCAACCCTCATTTGACAAAGATTTGGTTTGGGATAGTTTTTTTATAGCTTTTTAAAACAAGTTTTTTACAAAAAAAATTTTAACTAAAAATTTTATAGAAAGTTGTTTAAAAAACAATAAGAAAGTCATCATAAATGGAGCCTAAGTCATCTGCAATTTTATTGTGGGCTAATGAAGAGCAATAATTGATAAAATATATAACTCGAACTCAAACCGCCGGTGTTATGATCATCATTTTTTAATCAATGAGCCACGAGTTCTTTCATAATTTTAGAGCATACCAAATTTGCTTTTCTTTTTTTGTAAATATTATCCCTTATCTCATATTCAAGTCTTCATTTTTTTCTCCTCATCTTGCTAATTTTTCAAATTTCAATATTCATTCAGCAATAAATCCCTTCTTTTTTTTGTTTTATCATAAAGAATCTCATACGTTTTATGTTCTTATTAATCATAATCATTTAGACCTGGTGTTTATTTTTTCATCTTAAGGAAATCTTAATATGCTTCAAAATTTAAATACTATAATTTGATGCTAATCACTGTACAAACTTGCCTTATGAGAAGACCTTGCTCACACGATACAACGCTCAAACTGGAGTTGCTTACATGGATGACCCTACAATCTTTGCATGGGAGCTCATGAATGAGCCCAGATGCCCTTCAGATGTGTCTGGGAGGACTGTACAGGTAAAAACTACTCTGATTAGCTTTCAAGTGCTTTGTTGCAATAATTTTTAAATATTAAAACTTGAGTTTGACTTCGTTTGAGACGGCTTTCTTACTGTTTCTTAAAGCTGCTAGCAGCTTTTAAATATAAAAAATAAAATTTTTATACTTAAAGGCTGCTTTAAGAAGCAATAAGAAAGCCATCCCAAATGAAGCCTATAACTACTTCAACTTGCAAGGAAAGCTTTGCCCTGTGCAATCATCTTTGATTTTTCTTACATTAAATATTTTTGAAAGCTCAACGAATTTCTCCCCCAAAAAAAAGTACTACTTTTTATTTTTTTTTAAGAGATGGGATTGTTTTAAAACTCAGAATATCCTGTTTTAATAGCTGGTCGACAACATGGATTTCCCCTTTGGCTGTAAGTTGATCATCTTTTGTATAACATGACCTATAGTCATCCTCATTTAGCTCTTGCTTTTTAATTCCAGGCATGGATCACTGAAATGGCTGCTCATGTAAAATCCATAGATAGTAATCACTTGGTTGAAGCTGGCTTGGAAGGGTTTTATGGGCCCTCTTCATCTTCTGGCTTGCAAACAAATCCTGGGTTCCAGGTGGGAACTGACTTTATCTCCAATAATCAGATTTCAGGAATTGATTTCGCCACACTCCATACATATCCAGACCAAATGTAAAGCTCTATCCTTACATAGTAATTCACAATTTTGATGCAAATGAGAAGTATAAATCCAACCTGCATAACGTTTGTTTGGTATTCTTAGATCATATGTGGAGCTAATATTATATACTTATATCACTCATTTGAGCAAAAAATTTCGAGCACTAGCAAAATGTTTGCATTGCTTTCTTGATGAGCCAGAAAGAAGAAATACCAACTATTTTCTCTGCACATTATTGGTTTTAACAACTCATACTTACCAATCACAATGGACGATACATTAGTGCGCAAACTTTTATGAACTACAAAAAATGGCATGCCCGATTCAAGATTTAGGAGCTTGATCAATGCTCTAAAAGGAATTCAAATGTTCTGATTTTTTTTTTCTTGCATCAAGTAGTAATAAAAATGCGAGCTTTGTCATTCTGAATCATGCAATTCATGTATTCTTTGCATTTAGGCTTTTTCTTTGCTGAAGACATGTTTCATTTCCTCTTTTTTTTTTTCGATTTCTACTTCAAAATATTCTGCAGTGGTTTTCATTACAAATTTTATCATTTTGTCCTACAATCCAACTTTATTGCTATTGTGATTGATCTTTGAGGCCATTGTCAGGATAACAAACTCAAGTGATCAAGCCCAGCTCCAATTCTTGAACAATACGCTTGATGCCCACATAAGAGATTCCAGTAACATTCTCAATAAGCCGCTTCTTGTAACTGAGTTTGGCAAAACCTGTAAGGATCCTGGGTATAACTGCTCCGAAAGAGATGATCTTTTTCAAGCAGTGTACTCTAAAATCTACGATTCTGCAAGAACAGGAGGAGCAGCAGCAGGTAGCCTCTTTTGGCAGCTCCTTGTTGAAGGCATGGACTCTTTAAAAGATGGATATGAGGTTCTACTGAATGAAACTCCAACGACGGCGAGAATTATATCCAGCGAGAGCCATCGGCTTTGGCTCCTCTCACAATTGCATTCAAAATAAAGGAATCATTGTGAGGCTAGAGATGGTAAAGACCATGATAAAGCTAGTAGCAGGTGGAAGGTTTAAAAGATGATAACTGAGGAAAATGGTTGCTTCTGCACTTTTAACAATAAGTACTTCATTTCATACTACGCTTAAATTTGATAGTGATATCATTTTACGATGATTAGTACTTCCCTTTGAGATGCTTTCAATTCTTAGAGAAAACATTGGTTGCTTGTTCCTTTTGAAAATATGAACAATTGAGAGTTTACTTTGCTAAGAGATTGTTACCAAGTACAATAGATTTGAGATACTTTAGATTTTGTTACTTTGTTTTGTTGGTTGATATTTTTCAACCTTGTTGATGGTGCACAAGGAATGCCTGCTATGAACAATTTTCCACTTTTTGGCAACACCTTTGATGCTTGTATGAACGATCTTTCCTCTAATAATGCATGTTGGTAGATTTCCCTTCCACTTGGCCCAGATAGGTTGAAACATTGAGTTTTAAGAGGAGTCTTGATGTGAAACATAAAAGGAATTGCAGGAATTTAATAAAATTTGTTAAGCCTGCCAATTTTAAAAGTAATGTTTCATAAGTTTATATTCTAGAATTTCTTAGTTGTTGTTTTGCTTTGGCATGCAATTACAAAATATATTAGAAGGGTAATTTAAAATAACAATAAAATTATAATAAAGCTAGATACGCAAGTAATAGAAATCCACCGATTAATAATTAAAAAATTCACCTTGAGTTTCCCTCACTCACACTCTTGAGGGCTATTTAGCAGAAGAATAATTTCAACAAAATTAATGACGCCACCAAAAGACAGAAGACGGTTACAGTATCGCCCAATGAAAATTTATCTGGAGAGGAAGGAGTTGGTGGATGTTGGAAGACTTGCCATTGACCGGCGGTGTGGTGCTCGACGATGGCGGTTGTCAAGGAGAAGAAGATCCGATCGATGTAGTCTTCAACGGTGTGGTCGATCTCCAAGTTGATGTCGAAGAAGGGTGATCTCAACACATCTACTCGCCCTTGATGATCGTAGATGAATCCATGATCTACTTAACGATCTGCCATTCATGGGTGAAGAGGCCGAGGGAGGTCATGTGTCTTCCCTCTTATGTGATGTAACGAGCAAAGGAGAAGAAGAGTAAGGGAGGGGGAGAGCTAGGGTGGTCAGCCAAGACTTGGAGAGGAATCAACTCTTAATTTCAAATTTAGGGCTAGGTTGGGAGAGGACAAACAAAATCCAAAAATCTGAAATTCAAGTTCAAATTTTAATTGGAATTGATTAGGAGAATTTAAATTTTGAATCTTTATTGCAAGAGGGAAAAGAGGAGGGAATTACAAATTTCTGAAATTAAATTAGGGTAATTGATTTAGGGATATTAATTGGAGGGAGCACCAAGGGAAAGAGAGGAGAGAGGGGTCGGCGGCATGCATGAGTGGGGGAGAAATATTTGGGGATTGATTGCCTTTCTAAACATAGCAATCTAATTTAGGAAAAGGAATTTAAATCAAATCCCCAATTAAATTCAGATTCAAATAATTCAAAATCTGAATTAAAACCTTCCTAAGATATGCTTTCTTATTTTAGAAAAGTACTCTCAATCCAAATTGAATTTAAATTTGAATTTTGAAAACCTTCCTAATTTAAGATGGTTCTAATAAGGAAAGTCTTGAATGGTGGGTTTGGAATTTGGAGGCAAAGGGAAAGGGGTTGGCCGACGGCTAGAAGATGATTAGGGTGGGGTTCGGCTGGCGGGTTGGTGGAGGAGGGGGTCTAGGGGTCAGCGGCTAGGAGGAGGGAGAAGGGGTCCTCTTGGTCGGCGGTTTGGAGGGGAGTTGGGAGGTAGGCCGGTTGTTCGGGTGGAGATGGTGGGCATGGCCAGCAGTAAGGGGAAGAGGAGGAGGAAACTAGAAACATGAACGGATACAAACCGCGAGCCCGAATTCTACTAGCAGCTGACGGGAATTGCTTGACCCTCTCTAAGGGTTCTCTCCTCTCTCAAGAGCTCACAAAGAAAAAAAAATAAGTGCTGAAATTTTCATTCAAAATCAACATCATCATGATACAATAGCAAGCCTCCATATATAGGCCTCAAAATAAAAGAGACTCAAAGACTAAAATACCCTCAGGGCTACAATACAAACTAATCCCTCACAGGGGTATAATAGTAAAGACTAAAACATAAATAAAAGAAATACAAAAAAAAAATGCATCACAAATAAAGACTCCTAATCGTAGCCGTCGATCTATGATGCCTCCTCTGATAGACACGCCTGAATCTCCTGCTGATGTCCTTATCAAGTCTGAGACTTAAGAAGTCGATAGAAAGATAGGCGATTAATCGATACGAGAATGAACATATTGTTGGATGATACCCGTGCTATGTTAATTAAAAAAAAACTAAGTAGATCTTGAAGTTTATATATGTGTGTGTATATATGCATGTGTGTGTGTGTGTGTGTATATATATATATATATTATATATATGACCTAACTCACATATATATACACATATATGCACACATATATACAGATATATACATTCATATAAATGCACATGTATATACATATATATTGAGAGGGATTTTTATTTTCTAAAGCTTGAAGAAAATATAAAAAAAAATATTATATGGCCTAACCCATTTGAAACAACTTGTACTAATAGTATATGTGAGTTGTGAAGGATCAACCTTCCCATAACTCGATAAAATGCCAATGCAAAGTATGTGGCAATAAACTATTGTAAATATCGCGGTTGATGACAACATATAAAAGTTCATGTGGTAGATGGGGGTGACCTTAGTTGATCTTTACATAGAGATGAAAGTAGCATAACTTTGAGGCGGCAAATGAAAGGTCAACGCAGTTATTGAGGACAATCAAGTAGGTCCTCCCTATGAAAGTGAAAGCAATACCTATAGGTGAAAAGGTAATGTCAAGGGACCATTGATGATGATCAAGTTAATTGTCCCCTTATAGGTGAATGCAACATGACCTGAAGACGATAAACAAGATATAGGAAGGTTATAAAGGCTATTGAGAATGGTCATGTTAGTTCTCCACTGAGGGCAACACAACAATAGGGAGATGAGCGATATGGCATTGGAATGTGGGTTATGCCGATGAGGGTGGTTGGAACAGTCATCCTTATAGAAGAATATAAACTATGACTTGAAGGTGGAAATCAAATCAACATAAGAAGATTGAGGTAGTAACCATGACTAATCAAAATGATCCCTCTTCAAAGGTAGAGGAAATTAGAGAGTTAGCAGGTCAATACTTCCCCTAAGAAAAAGGGTATTGGGCAACCCATAATCGACTAACAAGAGGATGGTATAGTCTCTCTATCTTAGAAGAAGTGGGTCATGTAACTCAAATACAATGTTGAAGGGGGAAGGATAGTTCTTTTGTTGGAAAGAGGGGGGACTATATGACCCGAACATGATGAAAAAGGGGAAGAATAGTCCCTTTTCTATAAAAATAGTAGGAACGATGTATTTAAAAACAAAAATAAAAAGGGGGGATCATCTTTTCTTGTCATGAGTGGGGACTATACGACCCAAAAACCACAATAGATGGAGTATCAAAGAATGTCAGAATGGCTAATTGACGATTCAAGTGGTGGTAATAGATCTAAAATTATTTATGAACAAGAAGTTTATAATGTCCAAAATGAACATAATTATGGTGAATTTATAAATTCATATCTATAAGTTGAGGGAAGGATCAAATGCAAGGAAGTACGAGCCATTGGGTTATTTAGAAGAAAATGAAACCTCAAAAAATGTCCAGCTCTCAAGATTCTTAATTCACTGGGAAAGGAGGAGAAGGCCATCTAGTTCCTCCATCTCCCTAGAGAAAATCTTTTTTCTTTTCTTCTTAACTCAAAAGATAGAGCATCATTTTTCTCTTGCACAAAAGAAAAAAAAAGAATTCTAATTCTCTCTTGGCTAGTGATTTCTCCCTCATCAATAACACAATATTTAGTTCATCTCAATCAAACCACTATAAAATCTCTGGTGTCCAATTCTTCTTATTTTCCTCTCTTGATCGAATCTCATTATTTATAAAGTTAACACATGGTGGAATATTCCCATCTCTTTCTAGAAACCATTGCCACATGTGCTCCCATTACCACTTCAACATGACAAGTTATATTCATAAACAATCCTATTTGGCACCATTTGTGGGAATCTTTCGACCTAAACTATCACATCCTATGCTGAAGAAAGGAGCAATGATGGGACATTCTCACCCTTGGTTCTCCAACCATTGGCGACCTTTCAAGTAATAATGCCTTTATTGCTCGTCATCATGTGAATACCAATATGTTTGATATTCATCAATATATCTCCAATCGTACTAACATCATTGAGGTCTCCATGCAACAATTGTCGTGTCCACAACCCTACTTGTTCGCACCACAAATCAAGGCAAATCAGTTGGGATTGGTGATTTCCAATAACCACTCTCGGTGTGCCAACAAGTCCATGTTTTCATGTTAGATATTATTGGGGAGGTGGTCCTGCTCATATTCAAGGCTCCACATCTAGAAACATCTAAAATCTAAAAAATGAAATAATCACCTCCCTGCAATCACTGACAAACCGATCAATGCCTTCGTTGAGCATTGTTGAGGCCCTCCATATAATAACCTAAATTTTATAACATAACTTAATTTGAAACACCTTAAAATTCTAGAGTGTAGCGTTGTACTTTATGGCACAGCGGTGCTGGGAACATTGTGGCATAGGGTTTTGAGTAAGCACTACAGCGTCAGGCCTCAGACAACGAGTGCAGCGGTGCTGGGAAGTTGAGTGCTTTGATGATAGGTCAAAATAATGATTTTTAAAATAATTATGATATATATACGAACAATAATTATGAACTGCATGATTTACTTTATGCAATACATTGGATATATGACATGAGATACATGCATAACATAAATACTATATGACATACATATGAATATGATAGGTTTACAAATTCTCTAAATTGATATATATATATATATATTATTTTGTAGCTGAGAGGTATAGAAATGTTAGAACCTACTGATCATTTATATAGTTATTGGTTATTGACCACTACTCATAAGATATATAACTTACCCTGATTATTATTGATCATATGATATGATTCTATTTACATTAGCTGATACATGCTTTATAGTTATATGATCATACTAATGTTGATTGAATGATTACATGCATACTGTTCCTATAGTCTTGCATTAATTGCAGGGATATGTTCTAGTAACCTACTGAGCTTTTAGCTCACTCTGTGATTTTAATTTTTTTTCAGGAAGGGGCTAGGACCAGTGGAGTGGAGAAAAATAGGGTTCAGGTTTTGCTTTATTTTTAAATAGATCATAATTATGTTCATTTGGGGCATTCTCGATCAACTTCTAAATTATAAAGAATATGACTTCTAACCACACATGAAACTTCAATCAGCCATTTTGGCATTCTTTGATACTCCATATATTGTAGTTTTTTGGGATGCATATTCCCCTCTCACTCTAAAAAAGAATGATCTCACTTTTTATAGTTCTTTTTAAATTATTCAGTCTCCGCTATTTTCATAAGAGGGCACATTTATTAACACCTATGATGCACAGATACGGACACGACATGTCTCGGACATGGGACACGTCAATTATTGAAAATATAGGATACGGACACGGGTTGGACATAATATTATAATTTTAATGTCTTAAAAATAATGTATAGAAATTAAGTAGAATATTAAAAATAATTGAGAATTAATAAATCATTTAACTAGTATTTGTACTTAAAATAATTAATGTTAAGATGTCGAGATTCTGGCATGGATGTCAAGTTAGGCATCGACAAGGGAGACAAAAATGCTGTCGAGAGTCAGGCATCGATGTTGTGCAATGGGCATTGCGCATTGATGTCGAGACAACGTCGACCCTCGATGTCGAGACAATGTTGGAGTAGATGTTGAGATGATGTTGGATAGATGAGATGTTGAGATGGCGCTGAGGCTTTGATTGTGAGTGTAGAAATTGCTAGCATCAAGCATCAATATAAAGATATCATCAGACTTTGATGTTGAGATGATTTTAAAATATTGATGTTGTGATAGGATTAAACGTCGATATTATCACAACATCAATATTGAGCTAGCATTGTGCGTTGTTGTAAAGCCATAGTTGTAACGTATTAGAGAAAAATGAAAATGAGAATGTTTGGGGAATAAGGTATTGAGTGTGGGCAATTGATTTGGGTCTGTAGAGAGGAAAAAAGAAATTTAGTTTTTTATATTTTTAATAAATAAAAATTCGAAGTACGAGAAAGTATATCATAAACAAATATAAAATATTTAAGACACGTGTATCGGACATGCGTGTCCAGTTTATTTTTAATATTTTTTTAATCGGACACGTTTCAGCATATCTGACATGTGTCGAAGGCATGTTGGATGAGTATCGTGTATGATACGTGTTGTACACCGCATACCTCTTTAAGAAAAAGTATCGGTGCATCATAGATTGTCACGCTTGGATCTTATAGTTTCCCCTCCTTCCCGTAAAGGGACTATCGTCCTCCTTTAAAGATTGTCTTTGGGTCATATGACACACTTCTTCTAAGAGAGGGACCATCCCACCCCTTTATTAGTTAACTACGGAATGCCCAATACCTCTCCTGACATAGACTCATCTATCATCTTTAAATTGTAAAGTCCCCCTAAGAGAGGGATTTACCAATGTTAAATCTCTTTCTGCCTCCATCTTTGAAATAAGAATCATCCTAACTAACCTCAATTTCCACTTCAAGCTTCTTATGCCAATTTGTTAATAATCTTTATGTCGTGTTCTATCTTCCTCTTGAAGGATAACTATTCCAACCACACTCATTGGCATAGCCCTCCTTTCAGCGACATATTTCCAATCTCCCCAATGTTGTGTTGCCTTCACCTTCAAGTGGAGAACTAAATGAATCATCCTCAATAGCTTCCATAACCTTCGTATATCTTTTTTTTTTTGTTGTCTTCAGGTTATTTAATCTTTACCTATAAGGGGAGGACTAACTCAACCATCATCATTGCTCCTTTTCCATCACTTTTTTTTCCAATTCATCTGCCGACAAGTCATTTTGTTCTCACCTCTGGGGGAGGGACCTATTTGATGATCTTCAGTAACTGCTCCACCCTTTTGTTTTCTAGCTCAAGGTTATGCTACTTCCATCACTATGAATGAAAAGGACTACCAAAGTCACCTCCACATACCACACCAATTTTCATGTCATCATCGCTTGAGATATTTATAATAGCTTGTTATCATTTGCTTTATATTGATGCCTTCTCCAAGGATGATCCTTTATAACTTAAAAGAGAAAAGAATCAAAATGGTCCCTCAACTTTTTGTGAGGGATCAAAATAGTCCCTAACTCTTTTGAGTGACTAATCTAATTTCTCAGCTTTTTAAGCTTAAAAAGGGATATTTTTTTCATAATATAAAATTTTGAGGTTAATGATATTAAATCAACTGATATTTTAATCATTTTTAATTAAATTATTTATTAAATATAATTTTCAAGTAATAATAAATTTTTTAAAAAAATTTATTAAATATTTTTTTAATATAAAAATTTATTAATAATTCTACTTTTAATTTAAAAAATTATTAATAATTTAATTTAAATTTAAGATCATTATAGAATAGAATTATTAATAAAGTTTTTATTAAAGAAATATTTAATATATTTTTTAAAAAAATATTATTACTTGAAAATATTATTTAATAAATAATTTAATTAAAAATATCTAAAATATTTCTTGATTTAACACTATTAACCTCAAAATTTGAAGTTAGGACTAAAAAAATCCCTTTTTAAGGAGTTAAGGGACCAAATTGATCCCTCAAAAGAGTTGAGATTGATAACTTACAAAGAGTTGAGGAACCATTTTGATCATTTTCTCATAACTAAAATCTACTGGTAATAGAAGTTATTTAAATTGAGTTAAGCCTTTTACTTTTTTTTCCTTTTCTTAATTTTCCTTAAAAGAAATTATGTATCATTTGTTTGTTTTACTTCTGTAATTGTGTGGAATGCATTCAAAGCTAATTCAAAGAAAAAAAATCTCACTTAATCAACCAATAATTTATTCATTCTCATAACAATCAATCACCTCTCTTTCTATCAGCTTCTTAAGCTTTAAACCCCTCTTAAACCTTAGTAAGTTTCAACCAGTGTAAGCCAACTCGATAGTAACTTATTCATACTAACATGCGCAATTAGAAGAATAATCGTTCGTGTTAGCAGCAAATGTGTTGCAAAAGGGGAAAATTGTTCATAACAGGCAATCCTTATTCACCATCAACAAAGGTGGAAAACATCTGCTAGCAAACAGAGTAACAAAATCTATGGCATCTCAAATTAATTGTACTCGATAACATAGTTCTTATCTAAGCAGAACTCTCAATTGTTCATATATTCAAAAGTAACAAGCAACAATTTCTTCTCCAAGGGTGATTGAAAGCAACTTGAAGAGAAATACGAACTGCATTAAAATGCTATCACTGTCAAATATAAGAATAGCATGAAATGAAGTAACTGCATTTTTTTTTGAGTGCAGAAACAACCGTTAACCTCGGTCATCATGTACTTTAGGCCTTCCACCTGCTGCAGGCTTTCACACGGCCTTTGCGTTCTCTAGCCTCACAATGTTTCCTTTTCTTTGCTAACAATTTTACAAGGTGCCAAAGCTGATGGCACGGTCTAGATATAATTCTCACCGGAGCTTCATTCAGTACAATCTCATATCCATCTTTTAATGAGTCCAGTCCTTCAACAAGGAGTTGCCAGAAGAGGCTACCTGCTGCTGCTCCTCCTGTTCTTGCAGAATAGTATACTTTAGAGTAGACTGTTCGAAAAAGAGCATCTCTTTTGGATCTGCTGTACCCAGGATCCTTCCAGGATTTGCCGAACTCAGTTACAAGAAGCGGCTTATGAAGAATGTTGCTGGCATCTCTTATGTGAGCATCAAGCCAGTTGTTCAAAAATTGAAGCTGGGATTGATCACTGGAGTTTGTCATCCTAACAATGCCTCAAAGATCAATTACAAATGTTAAAATTTGAAATGAAAGCCATCGCAAAATATTTTGAAGTAGAAATAAAAAAAAAAAAAAAAAAAAGAAAACGGATCTCCAACAAAGAAAATGTCTAAATGCAAAGAATACGTGGATTGTCATGCTTCAGAACTACAGAAGGCCGCGTTGCTTCTTACAACATGAATTGTTAAAATCAATAAGGTGCAGGGAAAATGGTTGGCATTGCTTCTTCTCGCTCATCATCAACAAAGAAGCAATGCAATGATTCTGCTAGAGCTCAAAGTTTTCATTCAAATGAATGATTGAGGACTATTGGGCTCACATGATCCAAGAATATCAAAGAAGCTTTGTGCAGGTTGGATTGATACGTCTCATTCGCATCAATGTTGTTATTTATTATGTTAGGATAGAATCTTACCATTGGTCTGGATATGAATGGAGTGTGGCGAAATCAATTCCTGAAATCTGATTATTGGCGATAAAGTCAGTTCCCACTAGGAACCCAGCAGGATTTATTTGCAATTCAGAAGGTGACGAGGGCCCATAAAATCCTTCCAAACCAGCTTCAAGCAAGTGATTACTATCTACGGATTTTACATGAGCAGCCATTTCAGTGATCCATGCCTGGAATTAAAAAGCAATAGCTGAATAAGTACGAGTATAGCTCATGCAATACATATACATAAGATGATCAACTTAGTAATTAATTTTCCATACAAAGGGGAATGCCATGTTGTTTACCAGCTATCAGAGGCATATTTTGAGTTTTAGAACTGTCCCATCTCTTCACAAAAGACAGAAAATAATAAATTCCTTTGGACAGATTTGTTTGAGCTTTCAAGAATTACAAGTGTTCATATAAGAAAAACCAAAGACGACCAAGCATTGCTAGTTTTCTTTGTATGCAGTTATAATATCAAGAAGGAATAAACTCTCTTTCATGCTGATGAAAGATGAATACAAAGCAACCAAAGAGCTCTAACTTAGTTGCATGCTCTCCTGATTCTAAGGGTATAGGTCTCAAGTTCGAGTTTAGCCACCATGTTAGTTTCAAAATTGCTCCATACATGGAGTTCGTAAATCTGTAATTAGTAATGTAACCTACAAACTATCAATAAAATTACCTACGAAAATTTTCTATCCGTCTAAGAAAAGATGAATTCAATGTTAAAAGGTAAAATC
Source organism: Dendrobium chrysotoxum (assembly GCA_019925795.1). NCBI lineage: Eukaryota > Viridiplantae > Streptophyta > Magnoliopsida > Asparagales > Orchidaceae > Dendrobium > Dendrobium chrysotoxum. Next base: position 87,697,628 of record CM034314.1, on the reverse strand, counting down.
ACGGCTTTTTTACTCCTTTCTACCCAAATAAAATATAGTTATGGCACTGTTCTCAAGTGATGAACAACATTGTGGCCAGACTGGTTCGGAGAACAAACTGACATGCAATACTATATGCGATTTGATAGAGGCTTCGCTTTTTTTTTTTAAAGATAGAATTCCCTTAGCATGAATAAGAAACAGTTGCTAAGTGAGAACAAGAAAGAATGTGCTTCATAGACAGCTTTGATCAATCTGATAAATAAGCTAATCTTTTCATGGACTGTGATCAATTTTAGGATTAGCTGGAAATTTAATATCTTAAAAATTTAGCTACAAAGCACATAAAAGCCAACGAGATAGTAAAGAAGTGGTTTCTACCTGTACAGTTTTCCCAGACATATCTGAAAGGCATCTGGGCTCATTCATGAGCTCCCATGCAAAAATTGTGGGATCATCCTTGTAAGCAACTCCAGTTAAGGTGTTATATCGTGTGAGCACGGTCTTCTTGCACGGTAAGGTTGTAGAGTGATTAGAATCAAATTGTAGTATTTAAATTTTGAAGCAGATTAAAATTTCCTTAAGACGACAAAGACAAGCTCAAAATGATTTTAATATGTATAACAAGAACAACAAAAGGTATGTGATTCTTTGTGATAAAAATAAAATAAAAGTATGAAACAATTTTATTGCTGAACGAATCTGGAATTTTCAAAAATATTAGTAGGATGACAAGAAAAAAAATGAAGACTTACATGAGAAACTAAGGATAAAACACAAAAAGAAAAGATAAGAAAATGCGCATGTTTGAAACTTGCAATGATGTAGGAGAGAAAATAGGGATGAAAAGATATCTTACTGCATGACTTTTTTAAGAGAAGAATAGGAAGTATTTTATACAGTTTGAAAATCTTTATCGAAGTAGGCAAATGTACATAAGATTTTACAAGTTATTGAAGCAAGTTCATGGTCCCAAATAAGAGAAATTATTCTGTGCAGTCACCGGACGTCATCCGGAGAGGAATCAGGACGCACTGCATCACTTTTTTGCTGTGCACTGATGCTGTGTACCGGGTGACGTGGCACATTGTGATTTGTCTCCGAACAGTTCGGTGACCGCACAGAATAATTTCCCCCCAAATAGGCAAACTGGAAATCCAATAATACATAAAATAAAATATAAATTCCAAGGAGAATAATTTAAGAATAACTTTTGGAAATTTTGATCCCTCGAACAAAATGAGAAAACACTGTAGGTATTTTCCTTCATAATTATTCATAAAATAGATGTCTGTGTTAACAAACTTAGGGGTGTAAATGAGTTGAGCTGAGCTCACGTCATTTCTAACTTGGGCTTTGCTTGATTAATTAATCGAGTTTGACCTTAATTTTAGAGTTTGAATTGGCTCACAAACTGACTCATTTATTATGAAAAGAAGAGAGTAATTGTAATTCAAATAATTATTATAATAAAATGATTAAATAATTAGAGAAAAAATAATAAATAATCACATAAATCATCAAGCCACCTAATCGGTTCTTTTTTCTCTCTTCTTTTGCCCACATTAAAATTCCAGATGCCTTAGTCAAACATTGGCTTACATATCACTTCACCAACCAAGCATAAAAGGGTAAAAAAACATCACAGTAGTCAGTAGAGAGCACTTGAGCAAATGAAAACAACCTGGTGTGAATGTGTGCATACCTTAACATGATTCTTGTAATATCCTTTAACAACATTATTAGTAAAGAATTCATCATCAGACCCAATGCTCTCTCCCTGATTCCGTGCCCACTGCACATACTGCTTCTTCCCTCCAAAGTCCGCATAGTTATTCACGAAGCTAAGAATAAGCTTGATCCCATACCTCCTTGCCTCAGAAATCACAAAATCCAAGCCCTAAATCAAAGCAAAGCAAATCCAGTTTTTTTTAAAAAGAAAAAAAAAAAAAAACCCACCCAAGCAAAACAAAAATAAGGAAGGGGGAAAGAAGAAGAAGAGATCAGTCTTTCAAAATCCAGAACCTTGAACATTTGTTCATTGTAAGATCCAGGAGAGTATTGCAAGGCGTTGCTACCACCGTCATTGAAAGCCCAAGTTCTGGCTAAAGTGAGTCCATTGATCGAAGCTTCTTTAAAGGCATTGGAAACTTTGTCTCTCTGAGAGGGATCCGATGCCATGTTCATGAGCCAGTATGCATTGAACCCATTGGCAAAGAATGGATTGCCATTAAGCATAAAATGGACTCCATTTGTCCCGATAAAGCTACCTGCTGCTTGAGCCTGCTGATTGCGATCCAAGAGAAAAATAAGGAAAATTCCTACAAGAGTAACTCTAATCATCTTTACCTTACTCTTTGTGAGGAGCAATCTTGGTCTTCAAAAGGCCTTCTTTACTCTCTCTTATATAGAAGGACATGAACGAGGCGGGGATGTGAACGCGCCTTCTAGTGAAAGTACCGAAGATTGTTTCTCTACTGTGGCGCCAACTCGAGTCTTATCGCCGATCAATCCAAAATAATAATGCGCCTGCGGACGGCTTCATTGCTAGAGTCTAGGATACTAAAATTGATGTCTGTGTGTGACATTATTAGGTGCTCGAAGTCTCAAAAGTTGGATAACATAATTGTATAATAATGTAACGCGTCAGTGTACAGTTATATATTCATGTGATATCTAAATAGACAGACATATATGACGCGGAGCAGAAACATATATGTAGCTGCAGCACATATAATTACTGTTAAGGTTATAAGCATGAAGCCTGTAACTTGTCCTGTGCAATTTACCTAGTATATATACCCTTTTGTCTGTGAAGTCAAGTTTTGAAAAAGAAAAGAGAGATTTTACAGAGCTGAGTTCTGTTTGTGTTTCCTGGCATGGTGACATCTCTGTGTGGTGGTTGTTCTTCTTCATTGTTTCTTTCTATTTTGTTTTCTTCAATTTGGTGTCATATTCCGGTGTCATTTGGTATCAAAGCTCAGCAAGAAGACGACTCGACGAATTAGTCAGTAACCCCTTCAAGAAACCTTTCTGGATTCAAATTTTGCAGCGGGAGATTCGTAACTGGCAAGACAGACTCACCGTGTTCGAGCATCTGAGTACTTGCGGAACGCCGGAGTGTAGTAGAAGAGGAGCCTCCTGACGAAGAGGAAGTGTGGTGTTGATCTCCATCCAGCACATCGAATACTTGCTGAACGCCGACTTTACCAACCAGTTCAGGGTAATCTCCATCCAGCCAACATACTCACCAAATCCTTTTGAACCAACTTATTTATTGTGTCAACTTAGCCCAAGCTAACAAATAGTGACATATGGTGCCCTTGCCTTTCGACTATATACATGCCATTTCAAGTTCACAAATGCCTTAAAATATATCCATTTGATATTGTGTGGTGTTGGAGTGGCTTGTTGGAGAGGCCACTTGGTGAAGGTTAAAGTGGCTTGTTATCCTTCATAAGAGTCTTTCGAAAATGGTAAATATATTAGTGGAGTTAATTTGGAGGTGGATTTCAAGTGCCTAAGATTTAGGGCCTGAAATTTCAATAGTAATAGAATGGCTTCAATTGACTAGATCTCTCAAAATAATGAAAACAAAATCTCAAATCATCTGAAAAAGTTAGATAAGAAGGTCTAGTCTTGACATACAAGTTTTCATAATTTTGGAGGAGTCTAGATATTTTTTTTGGGATTTTATAAATGGTTGTAACCATAAAAACTCTAGTTTGGCTGATTTTAGTAGTTAGGGTTTTGATTTTTAGTGGTTGAGTTTAGACACATGAAAAATTAGGTAAATGACCGGGAATGATATTGTGATATTATGATGTCTTAAAATATGTTGTGGAGTTTTTTATAATATTTAGAAGTGTTTAAGATCATCAAATCCAAACTGGAACAATACTAAGTCAGAATTCAACTTCTATTTGTTCGAACACTATAAATGGATTTACGTGGGGATTTTTATGAAATTTTTTGAGAAAATATTTTTTTAGAACAAAATTGGGATAAAACCATGCAAAACCACAACAAAATATTACAGCAACATCTAGAAAAATAAAACCAATCTACTCATCAAAGATGATTGGGTAAGAGAGATCACCAAATTCCTCTCCTATGAACAACCAATAAGCCAAGCTACCACTTGGAATTCACTCAAGCCTCAATAAAAAAAATGTCTAAGCATTCATTCTACATCAAATATTGTTTAAATAAAAGTTACAAAACTAGAAAATTGAGTTTGAAAAGAAAAGGGAAAGGAGGGAGGGGGTGGCCCATACTAATAACCACCATAACTAGGATGACCCACACTAGTAACAACAATAACTTCTCCATACGTTCATGCTTGGTCTGCTTTTACACTTCTCCTTGGCTACTTGGCTTGGCCAACTACTCACTCCATGCCTGAGTCACTTAATTAAATTATTTAATTGCCTTCTATTATTCATTTAACACACAAAATCCATAATAGAAATACTAAGTCTTACATTTATGCAATTACAATACCAAGTAAATTTTTTACACACATAATTAAGTAAAAAGTATAAATAAAACTCTCTAGCTTATGGTCTTCAACTTGTTCATGGTGATAGGTCAACTATACTTAACGATAGCTTTTTTCTGGATTGAACCCCAGTGGTTAGACACTTTTGTAATATGGTGCTTTTGATGCTCCTAGTCCTACATCTTAATGACTTGGAATGATCCACGATACATGATTCACATTGATAAATAGGACATCATTGAATGATAATGAAAATCACAACTCTTGAACAACTTATTGAAACTAAAATATCATATTCTTTCCTATAACTTTGATTATTTTTGTTGTAGACATTCTTCATCAAATGGCAAAGAAACTCTGTGCCTTGCATGGATAGGCCCTAATCAAATTTTCTTCCACTCTATTTAGTGGAAATAAGCAAAAAATTCAAATCACAATAAACAAAAATTTTATCAATAGGGCTCCAATTTTATTCTATAAATCAAAATTTTGTGTGTTGGATTCAAAGAGCTAATGAAACAACCCCAACTTAACTCATTATCTCAAGAGTTGATTCATTTAGTATTATAATTTATTTCTATATATACTAACATTCAAAACTTAAGGCAAAGTTTTAAATACTTTAAATTTTCAAAATTCTTTTCTAATATATTTTTTATTTTTTGTTGAATATATGGTTCTGATTTAGGCTTCATTTGGGACGGCTTACGGGTTTCTTTTTGCTTTCTAAAATAGTTTTCTTAAAAAATTGCTTTAAGAAGCAGTAAGCAAGCCGTCCCAAACGAAGCCTCAATCTATTATGGTATATGGTTTCTTGGGTATGCTGATCAGCAATGATTTTAACTGATTATCTTTCACGATTATATGCTTTTTTGAATCTGAGTACATATTGCTATTTATATAACTTGTTTTGTTTAAGCCTACTCTTTGGTTGGTTATGTAGAAATGGGTTCATAAATAGGCATGTGGTATGTTGTAAGTTGATTCTCTATCATTTTGAATTATCTGTAATAAATCTCTATACATAGCTTAGAGAGGTTGTTATTTTTCTATAATTACTTCTCTCAAGATAAATTAAATTAAATTCTTGTACTCATATCCCAATTTTATTTTGCACTTCCTGCTTGTTGCCCTAAATTATTGATTGTTCTGAATTATTGTTGTTCTCACAAACTTCTAAAAATCCTTGGTCTCTCAATAAGTCACAACTATTGGTATTAGAGCCTGTTGAGAAAAGAGGATGTCGTTGTAAAAATTTTAGAATAAGAAATTCACTTATGGGAATGATTTAACCTTTTGCGAATCAAAATGAAAGTTCTATTGGTTTATCAAGAGCTTTTAAATGTCATCGCAATTGAAGGATTTGTTGTAATGACTGACAGAGCAAAAGCAATAGTGTTGCAATTTTTCATTCACTTGGTGATGAAGAGTTGAGGAAATTTGATAAGGAGGAATCAACAATTGAGGTATGACAAAAGCTTGAATCTCTATAAATTCAAAGAGTCTAAAATTATAAAATTTCATCATCATTAAGATATTTAAATGCTAAAAGAATAATCGATATTCAAGGGAATCAATAAAAGCCATTTGATAGAGTATTTCGGATTTTAACTATATGTATGGGGCATACCACTAAAAAAATTATAAGTAGGTCTCTGGTGTCTACATGATGAGGGGATAAGACTTTGGCTTGAGATTTAATAGTGCTAAAAAACTTAAAGAATCTTGATCACCTCCACCGGACAATCGCCTGACCATTATCATTGAACAATTGCCCAATCATCGTCAATAGACCATTGTGTGATCACCACAGTCGAACCACAACATGATTGCCACTGTCAAACCACCACTTAATTGACATTGTTAGACAACTGTTTGTCCACCATTGTCAGACCACTTTCTGACCACCACCATTGTACTACCTCTCGACCATCATTGTCGTGCCACTGCCCAATCACCACCATCACCATTAAACCACAGTAACTCCACTATGATCCTCAAACAACTGTTGCCCAACTTTGGTCCTTCAACCATGGTAACTAAACTATAGTCTCTTAACCATTATCACTCAACTTCAATCCTTTGACCATGTCGCTCAACTACTGTCACCATACCATTATTGTTTATCCTCTGACCTCCATCATTCAACTATAATACAATTGCCCAACTACAATTCTCCAATCATTACCCTCCACAACAGTCTCTCAATTTCATCATCAAACTACGGTCTCCTAACCACCATCGCTAGACAACAATCTCCCGACTACTATTACCTGACCATAGTCCTCCGACATTTCTCATCCATCTACAATCATCCAAACACATTCACTAGACTAAAATCATTCGACTACTATCGCCTAATTAATGTCCTTTAACCACTATCATCCAACTATGGCCCTTCGTCCACAGTTACTAAACTATAGTCTGTTGATCCTCATTGCTCAACTATGATTCTCTAACCACCACAACCCAACTGGAATTATCTAACCACCATGGCGTGTCTATGGCTCTCCAACCATCATTGTCATACTATGATCCTCCAACCTTTGTCGCACGATTATAGTCCTCCAACCACCTTTATCTTGAAAGTTCGAAAGGGATGTTAAGCCCTTGTGAACTAGTCCCGAGGCTAACCAAAAGGGGGGGGGGGGGGTGAATTAGTTATTTTAAAAAATTCGTGGACAAACAACGATTTAGAGGAAAAAAATATCTTTTTGAATGTTTTATAACAATTATAGTTCCACGATATTTTGCAGGTGTTCAACGATGATCAAAGAATAATACTCAAAATCACACAATCATCAACAGAAAAGTAAGTGCAGAAAATAATCAGAAAGAACACACTAGATTTTATAGTGGTTCGGTCAACTTGACCTACGTCCACTCCCCGGAGCCTCCCCTCCGGGTATTGCACTAACACTAAGTTACTCTCCTTTTGCTCCCACAGCAAGGCAGAGAAGCCTGTACAAAAATCTCATTTCCACCAACCCGATGAGGTAGAGAACCTGAACTCCTTTCGCTTCCTCCTTAAGCAGGCAGAGAACCCGGACTCTTTTTGCTTCCTCTTGAAGCAGGCAGAGAACCTCGATCTTCTTGCAGATGATCTTCCAACAGAAAATACTGACAAGATAAGAGACGACGACCGGAGAAGACGACTCAGATCCTTACTTGGAGTAACCTTTGTAAATCCCTCATAAACTCCCCCTCACAAGATTCTCTCTCTCTCCCAAGCTCTCTCTATCTCTCTCTCAAGGTTTTCTCTGGAAAGGAAAGTGGCAAAAGATTCTTCTTGTTGGAAGAAAAAAATCTTAAATAGGAGGGCTCAAAAATTACCCTAAATCTCAACTGGTCGTCAAAGATCGTCCCGGACGATCGATCGATCGTCCTGTACGATTAGTTCAAAATCACCTATTTCAGTCTGGTCAATCAGGCTTCTCTAGACGATTAGAACAAATATTTGTTCAGATTGTCCGAGACGATTCTGCGATCGTCCGGGACGAATAGTGTAAATTAAGAATTTCGTCAAGAAGACAGCTCTGGTCTTCCAGGGGAACTTGTGCTGGACAATCTCAAAATGACTTGATCGACCGGGACGATATGGGTATCGTCCCGTACGATTAGTTCAAAAATGACAAAATTATCCTGCACACAGCTCTGGACGTACAGGTCAGACCCTGCTGGACAATTTTAAAATGACTTGATCATCCAGGATGATATGTACATTATCCTGTGATTAGTACAAAAACTACAAAATCGTCCTGTACATAGCTCTGGACGTACAGGTGAAAGGCACTGGACGGTTAGGATTTTTAACATATTATCCCTACGATCTTATGATCATCTAGGACGATATGATGGAATCAATTAAACCTTAATTACTATCCTTAATCATCAGATTAATTTAGGCATGATTGTAATGGATCATCCAAGATGATACACGTATCGTCCGGGACGATCAGACTAAATCTCTAAAAATAAAAACTTGCCTAACTTAGTCTGGCAGTTGATAATTTCTGGTTTAAGCCTATAGTCCTGTACGATATGGGTATCGTCCAGGATGATCTGCTTAATCAAACTGACTTATCATGCATGCCCTAATTAGGGTTTCTATTTTCACTGGATCGTCTAGGATGATATGAACAAAACTTGAAATACAGAGATTCTAACTCACTAAAAACTATCCTCCTGAGTGTGTATGTGCAAGGTTATTTAGCTAGGGGATCAATTGCATTACATTTGACTAAAGAAAGGGAAAAATTATAATTAAACACACGCAGACCCGATCATGAGTTAGCTTGGATTACTTTTGATCTTGCGGACCTAAAATGTTAGCCAAGCAAAACAGAACACATACATGTTTGTTATCATCAAAACTGTACTCCTAGAATCCAGATTTGCAACATATCTTACTATGGTCTCCCAACCACCATTCTCATCTATGATCCTCTAACCACCATTGCCCGATTATGATCATCTAATCACCATGGTTTGATTATAACCCTTCGACCATTGTCGCTCAATAATGAACCTCTGAATAATATCACCCAAGTATGGTCTTTTGACCACCATCACACCATCATGGTCTTTAGACCATCAGTGCCTAACTTGGATCCTCCAAATATTATTGCCCGATTATGTTTCTTCAATCATTGTCACTCGATTATAATTTCTTGACAAATATCACCTGAATTGATCCTCTAACTGCCATCACCCAACTACGGTTCTCTAACACACATTACTTGACTTCAATCCTCTAAAATCCATCACCCTATTTCAGTCCTCCAACCCCGTTACCCAATTATGATCCTCCAACCATTACCGCTTGATTGTAATCCTTCGATTACCATCACCTAACTACTGTTCTTCGAATGTCATGACCCAATAATAATTCTTTGCCTCTCATAGCCTGACTATTACCTTTCAACCACTATTCATTTACTACATTCCTCTAACCACTATCACCTGGCTATACTAACGTTCACTAACTTCATCACTCGTCTTTGCCAATAATGTCAACATTTGCCATCTCCCAAAAGATAGAAGCATGCCTTCAACATTAGCTATGATTCTCCATGTTAACACTAGAATTTATGATAGGCTTCTTGTTCCTTGGTATCCTCTCAAAGAGGTACAAGCAAACAAATAATACATTATTTAAAAAAAAACCCCAATGCTAAATTGCTCCCCAACTTTCACTATCAAAAAATATATTATAAACATTCTATGCCTACTTCAATATATAAAGCCGTCTCCAATCACAATAAAGGGTATCATTTGCAACCAATGATAAATACTGGTAAAATAATTTAACTAGACAAGACCCCATCATTTTTTACTTATTCTAGTTTTCTATATAAAATGTTGTATGCATCAAGTGGTCCATCTATTGTAAGGCTTCATAGTGATCACTTCCATCGATAGTATTGTTGTTTTTTATTTTTATTTTAAGTTTGAATGCATTCATTGCCCATTCTAATGTTAATAGTCTTAGGTTACAATATGAAGGAGATAAAAGGAGAACCTTATACTTGAAATCGAATAAGATTTGAACCTTAAATTAAGTCTTCGATCCTTGATCGAATAAGATTTGAACATCCTTTTTGAACATAAGTGTGATGTCCCAGAATCTAATTTGAAAAAATTATTCTTTTAATCTTTTAATAAATAATAATCAAAGCTAGCTAATATCATCTATCAGTAATAAATAAACTAAATAGATTTTATAATTCAAAACATCAATGTACACATCTGTATTCATTCTAAAAAATTATATACACTACTCAAAATCTACACAATCATATCATAACTATTCTATCATGACTGCAAAATAATAACTAAAATAAAAAGAAACAGAACCGGAAGAAATCTTGACTAGCCTTACACTCCTGACCCTCTACCCTGATCTAAAATCATTTAACCACATATAATAAGCTAAAAAGTTTAGCAGGTCAACAAAACCTACACAATAAATGAGCAATATGCATGTCAGGGATCAATCATAACAGTTACATTCATATGATCATTGAATCAATGCAAAAATAATATGAGAATTACTAGAGACAAAGAAGGCACTGAACTAGAAATAACCAATCAATTTCTTGCTCAAAAGGTTGCAAATATAATTATCAAGAATCTCTTTAAATTTTGATGATATTTTGATTTGAATCAAATATTCAGATAGATTTTTCTAAGAAATATTTTTCAAGAAAATTTTTTTTCTAGCAAATGAAATAATTAATATATTTCTATATAAAGTCAGAATCATCTTATTTTTTTAGATTATATTTAAAATTTTAAATCATATAAAAATATCATAAAATTAATTTATTTAAAATAAAATATACTTATTATTAAAATTCTGTGTTAAGCATGTAAATGCCAACAAAAAGATGATTTGCTATCAATCCACGTGGAAGAGCTTTCCAGCTTTACTTGCATCCTAACCTGCCACGCGTTGCAACACGACGGCTCGTACTGCATCCCTTGCTACCTTTCCTGGACCACAATCGCTCAAATGGAGAAATGGGGAGACCGAGCTCGCGTGAGATAGCTAGGCACTGCTTCGCCAGAACACGGCCATGGATTTGAGCAGCATATCCAAGATTCTGAACGACTCTACTGACGGGCATAAAAAGGAGGGCATTGTTCTTTCTCCGACATCGCAATTTGAAGATGCTTCCTGTGTTTGTAGTAGTAGTAGTTGGGACTCGATGGCCTCCGGTTCTGCCCTCCAATCTTTTCTTGATCACATCTCCATCGACCCCATTACAAACTTCCTCAACACCTCTGGTTAGAGATTCTTGATTTTGAACTCTTGAGTGTTTTTTGTCTGTTTGTTTGTTTGTGTGATGATACTGGTTTAGCCTTGTAGTATTGGAGCTGAAACACGATGACTGCATCCAAGATGCAATTAGATCTTTGTATGAAAGAAACGTCTTTGGTGCACCCATTGTTAATTCTGTGTCGTCGGATCGGGGTAATTTTATTGACCGGGATATCGGGTTCATTGAGTTTTCCAGCATGGTCCTGTGGTCGCTTGAGGTAAGTTGATTGCATTGAAACTGTTTAATCCCTTTTTTTATTCCCTTAACTGCCTGTTTTGGATGAAATGTTTATTAGGGAGAGTTGGAGTATCTTTGAACATTCATTTTTCCTTTTTATCAGAATCATACATTGTTAGTTTTTTTGCTTTTGTCGACAGCAAGGATTGTTGTCATAGTTTTTATTTTTTATTATTTATAGGAGTTTGATAAAGCCAGTGCTGAATCAAAGAGTGACAGCCATGGTTTTCTCTCGATGTTGGAACAAATTTCAGAGATTGGGCAGACGAAGGTTCGGTTTTTCTAAATTCCTCCGTGATGAAAGATCTAATTCAACTTTTATGCAACTGGGTGGCTATGGATGGACTTAAATGAGTATTAAGCTAGATTGTCTTATTCTTTCATGATTCTTTTTTTGGAAAACTTTGAAGTGATTTCAAGGACTTGTGTAGCAAAACGACTTGTTTGAACATTGAAGCGCTGTTTCAATCTGAGAAGTTCCTTAAGAAACGATGAACTGATTTGTTTACCATGAACTCTATCCCAACTATTGTTTCGTTTTAGAAATCTTTTTCCTTTGCAAATTTCGCATCTAGATATTATGTCTTCTCATAAAAGGTGATGGCTTGAATGTTGCAAAAACAATTAGATAACAATCCATGTGTGCCTTTTACTCTATCTTAATATGACTTAACATACTGTTCACTTACTTAAAAAGCAGGTTGGTGAGCTCGCCAAGTTCTTCCTATGGGAGCCTTTTTTTCCCGCTAGCCCTGGTGATTCACTCCTTCGAGTCTTATTACTCTTCTCTAAACATAGAAGGCTGAAGGTTGTACCAGTTGTAGAATCATCAAACTCTTGTGTTGTCAGCTTTATCACCCAGGTAATACAATCCATGACTAAGGAAATGCATAAATATGCATGCTTGGGAACTACATGTCCGCTAAGGACCACGGATATGCACCATTAGAAATTGATTTTGTTAAGCCATGGAATGCATTTGAAATCCCAATATCTTGGCGAAGGTGGTATGTGCTTTATTTTGATAACTGTAAGTGTAATGTGTAAACCTTAGTAATTAGTAAAGCTTATCTTTAACTTTGAGTTAGTTTTGCAAAGTTTGTATCGGCATTTGCAAGCTTGCTACGAATGTAAGATCTGCTATCTGTCAGCACAAATCAGTGCTCTGTATTTATTAAATGCACAGGAGTCAGCTTTGAATTACAGCCGAGGCTTAGTGCGTGTGTGGGTTTTGGTTTGGGGTGGTGATTAGCGTATCCAATGAAATATTAATGTTGATCTAAGAGTCAAAGGGATGTTATATCTTCGAAGATTGTAAATATATTCTTTTGCGCTAGAATGCAGTATTGCAGCTGCTTCTTCAGTCGAGTGGACTAGATTGGTTTGATCAAATTGCAGACATGCCAATTTCTGATTTTGGGTAAGGGAAAGCCTTTTCTCATTGAATTTCGCACTAGAGTTTAATATTATAGCTAAGAATTATTGAACTTATTTTTATCTTGCTCAGATTTGAAAAGAATCGTGCTCTTGTATGCATATTTGGTGATCAAACAGTTGCAGACGCATTGCATATTCTTTGGGAAAATCATTCTGATGCAGTCCCTGTGATCGGAAGAGTGACAAAAACTTTGATTGGATTTGTGAGGAGCAGTGACATTTACCTTCTCCTGGAGGATGATGAACTATACGAAAATAGAAAGTAAGTTATTAACATTTTTTCATTCATTTTCATCATTTGCATAACTTGAAAATTATTTGTAATTAACTTTGTATAAATTAATTACATCGGATCGTACTGTTGCCTCGGACCTCAATTCAATTTCTCGTGCTCGCTGGAGGGATGTGGGGGTCCTCCTCCTAATATATTTTTCATATAAAGCCCCAATGCTGTGTACCTGAGCGCCCATGCGTTGTGTACCTGAACGCCTCGGCATTGTGTTCTCGAGAACCCTGGTATTGTGTTCTCGAGCGCCCCGGGGATGTATACCCGAGCAATTGGACGTTGTGTTCCCGAGTGCCCCGATGTAGGAAAGTTCGTTGGAAGAAACGATAGAGAGCGGGGCTCTACAATACTCTAGATTCGGCACGACAAAGTTTTGTAGTGCCGCAGCGCTGCGTGTTTGAGCGCCGTAGCATCATTAGATGAATTGAGATTAGAGATTTGACAAACTGACGTCGTAGCATTGCAAGGCGGACTAGACAGTTTTCTTTCTCGTTTTTCTTAAGAGTGACGTCTCTTGGTGTTACTTGACTTTCTCTTTTATTTTGAGTGTAAGAACAATGCAAGAGAGGAGAGAAGCAAGGAGAGAGTGAGAGAGAAGAGATATGTAATTTATTTGTCCCAATTTTCATAATGATTTCTTGGTGTGGTGTGGCTTCGTGGTTTTTGCCTGATTTTAAATTTTTTCACATTAAATCCTAGTGTCCTTTTATTTCCGTTGCTTTTAACTTTTTTGTTTGTTTCATTGTGGTGTTTTACTTTCATCCCTACAACTGGTATCAGAACAAGGTTGTTCAGTTCGAGTGAGAGCAATGTCTGACGAAGTAAGGTACAAGATTGAGAAGTTCAACAGTTCGAACTTCACATTCTGGATCATGCAAATTGAAGATTTGTTATATCAGAAGAAGTTGTATTTACGGTTGGAAGAATCACCAAGAAGCCGAATTCTATGAATATGGAGGAGTGGGAGGTTCTTAACCGGACTGCTCTAGGTTTAATACGACTTTCACTTTTCTCATATGTTGCATTCAATATTGTAAATGAGAAGATTACTATCGATCTCATAGTCGCACTGACTAAGATGTATGAAAAGCCATCGGCCTCAAATGAAGTTTTTTGATGAAGAAGTTATTCAACATGAAGATTTTACATGAAGATTTTAGAAAGTACTCCAATAATATAGCACCTGAATAATCTGAATACTGTGATAAGTCAATTGTGTTCAATTGGCATCAAGTTTGATGATGAGGTGAGAGCGTTGTTGTTATTATCTTCATTGCCAGAAAGCTAAGATGGGCTTATTACTGCTATGAGCAACTCTTCAGGAAGTTCAAAGTTGAACTATGAGGATATTATGGGATTAGTACTTAATGAAGAGGTTGGCAAGGAGGCGAACGGTGAATCTTCAAATTCTGCTTTGAATGTTGAAGCAATTAGAAGGGATTTAGAGAGAAATCCTAGTAGAGGGAGATCTAAATCAAGGAGAGAAAAGTCTGCTTTAGGTAGAAGGAAAATTATGTGCTGGAGCTGTGGAAAGAAGGATCAATTGAAGAAGGAATATACAGTTTCAAAGAAGGGTAGTGGTGGAGGTCAAGACAAAAATCACTCTGTAAATATATCTGCAGAAGAGTATCAATCAAATTTTCTAATTTTATTTCTGGACAATTTTAAATCTTGGGTTATAGATTCAGGTGCATCTTTTCATGCAAGTCCTAATAATGAGGCATTTAAGAACTATAATCAATGTGATTTTGGTGAAGTGTATTTGGGAGATAACAAGCCCGACAGCATTGTTAAACATGAAGTTGTTAATATCAAAATATCAGATGGGTCAATTTGGAAACTCAAGAATGTTAGATACATTCCTTGTTTGAAGAGGAGCTTAATTTTTATAAGTCAGCTTGCAAACTCGGGCCATGTGACATCATTCATAGGAGATTTATGGAAGGTGGCAAAAGAGGGGCTATAATTAAAGCTCGTGGCAGTATTGAAGGCACCCTGAATTTTATCAACAAAAGATCAGACTTCATTGGAGTTGTTGATTCAGATGTTGATAGAGGTCTTTGACATCTAAGGCTTGGTCATATAAGTAAAAAAAGTATGCATTCACTTCTTACTAGAGGAAAATTTCATAGTTTAAAATTTATACAATTAAGTTTTTGTGAAGACTGTATATGGCAAGTAATATAGGGTGAGTTTTTAAATATTAGTTCAAAGGTCAAGTAAAAGAAGTTGGAGTTAGTGCATACTGATGTATGGGGCCCTACTCCAGTTACTTCTATAGGAAGATCTTTTTATTTTCTCAGATTTATTGATGATCACAGTAGGAAGGTATATGTGTACTTCTTAAAACACAAGTAAGATGTGTTTGATGTTTTTAAGAAGTGGAAGGCCATAGTTGAGCTTGAGACATGTTTGAAGCTCATGTGTCTCAGATCAGATAATGGTGGTGAGTATCGTAATAAAAAGTTTAAGGGTTATTGTGCTTTGAATGAGATTAGGCATGAGTTTATTGTTCCAAGAACACCATAACAGAATGGTGTTGCAGAATGCATGAATAAAACTATCACTGAGCGTGCTAGAAGCATGAGGTTACATACTGGTCTACCCAAGCAGTTTTGGGCTTGGGCATATGTAGTGAATACTGTAGTTTATCTGATTAATCGTGGTCCTTCAGTTCTTCTGAATGAGGTTTACCTGAGGAAGCCTGGAATGGAAAAGAGTTAAGTTTATATCACCTCAAAGTTTTTGGTTGTTCATCCTATATTCATATTGATGCAGAATCTAAGAGTAAGCTTGATCCAAAATCTATCAAGTGTATATTTGTTGGATGTTGCTTAGATGGATTTGGTTACAAATTCTAAGATTATCAGAATCAGAAGTTTATTAGGAGCAGGGATGTCAAATTCAACAAAAATGAAATGTACAAAGATAGAAATGAGACTCCTGGAGATTCTTCCAAATATATTGAGATAGAGGATGATGATGATGATTAAGCATACAAAACTAATGAAGCACAGAGAGTACCTCAGACTCCTGCTATTGAAATTAAGAGATCCAGCAGAATCTCAAGGCTAGTACAAAGGTATTCTTCTTCCTTATATTATCTATTGCTAACAGATAGTAGAGAATCAAAGTGTTATGATGAGGCCATTCAAATTAATGATTCAAAGAAGTAGGAGCAAGCCATGGATGATGAGATGCATTCACTTGAGTTGAATCAGACTTGAGAGTTAATAGGGCTACCAAGTGGCAAGAAAGCATTGCAGAACAAGTGGGTTTATAGGCTAAAAGAAGAAACTGATGGTAACAAGCATTACAAGGCCATACTTGTAGTTAATGGTTTTTCAGCAGAAGAAAGGAGTGGACTTCACTGTTGTTGCATCATAAAATATTCACGACGGTAGAGAGATATAAAGTTTAACGTCTTAGCTTTGTACGAAGCTCCAGCCCGCATATAGATAAAATAAAGAGGGTGTAGCATTCATAAGAGACACCAAGATTTTTACGTGAAAAACCCTGAATAGGGGAAAAACCACAACCACGGGGCTTGGCCTAATTTGAATGAATCCACTATTATTTGTAGTCGATTACAAATGAGACCCTTCTTTGGGGAAGGCCTTGGCTAAATATACATCATATAATGTGTATTACATGATGGGATTTGAATGAATCAGTATTGATATGTTTGTTTGGTCGGTAGAACCATAGTTGATGAGCAACAGAGGTCGGAAAGACCATTTTTTGACGACGGAGGTAAGAAAGGTTGAAAGGACCGTTGTCTGGCGACAGAGGTCGGAAGGACCGTAGTCGGCGAGCGACGAAGGTCGGAAGGACCGTAGTCGGCGAGCGACGAAGGTCGGAAGGACCATAGTCGAAGGGTGACGGAGGTCGTAAGGACCGTAGTCTGATGGTGACGGAGGTCGGAAGGACCGTAGTTGGCTGGCAATGGAGGTCGGAAGTCCGGCGTTAGGCAGAAGTTCGGCGTCGGGTAGAAGTCTGGTGACGAGCGGAAGTCCGTTGATAGGCGGAAGTCCGACGTCGAGTAGAAATTCAGCGACAGGCGGAGGTTCGACGTCTGGTAGAAATCCGGTGACTGGCGGAAGTTCGGCGTCATGTAGAAGTTCGACAAAAGTCTGGCGACGGGCAGAAGTTTGGTGACGGGCAGGAGTCCAACGTCGAGTAGAGATCCAGTGACAGGCAGAAGTCGGCGTCGGGTAGAAGTCCGACGAAAGTCCGGCGACCGACAAAAGTCTGGCGACGGCCGGAAGTCCGGTGTCAAGCAAAAGTCCGACGTCTGTCGGTAGCCTGGTGGTAGTCCGACAATTAGCGGTGATCCGACAGAAGTCCAGGCGGTGGTCGGGCAGAAGTCCGACGTCACTCGGCAGTCGGGCGAAATTCTGGAGTCGGTCGGTGGCCGGGTGGAGGTCCGGCGGTGATCGAGGAGTTTGGTTGCAAGAGAACTATGGTTTCTCTTTTTCCTTTCTTCCTTTCTTGCTTCCTTGCTTGGGTCCCCTCTCTTCCTTCTTTGGGAGACCTCCTTTCCATAAGGAATGAGGGGTCTATTTATAGTTTTCTGAGAGTGGCAAGGCCAGTAAATAGGAGGAAGATGAAGGGTAATTTGGGAGTGGTTTGAATGGATGGCCGATGTTGAATCCCTTGATCATGGATTATTCGTTGGGCATTTGAATGTCTTAATGATATCAGAATTCGACGATCTTAGGCTCGTTGGATTTGTCTCGTCGAGCCGCTCGATTCGACTATAAGCATGTCATGTTTGGAAACCATTTGGTAATCCAAATTATGGTTTGAACCTTACAAATCTGCTTCGAGTCTTTGGTTTGGACTCATTTGGGCTCGGATTGAGTTGAATTTGGTGTCGTTGGTTTCGTATTTCCAAGATGTTTAGTTCAACTATAAGTTTGCTGAAACCAAAGTTGAGATGATCTCCGATTTAATTTTTGAAGTTTTCAACTTGATTTTGCTTCGAGATTTGTGCCCGATCAACATAATTTTTTGATGATATATCAACTGTAATTTTCTCTCTAGTGGTGAAGATGACTACAATCAAAGTTGTAATAATCATGGTAGTAGTGGAGGATTTAGATCTAGAGCAGATGGATGTAAAGATAATATTTCTTCATGGTGACCTTGATGAAGAGTTGTACATGGTGCAACCATAGGAATATGTGGTCACAAGTAATGAAGATCTGGTGTGTAGACTTAGGAAGAGCTTATATGGATTGAAGCAGCCACCATGATAGTGGTATAGGCGATTTGATATGTTTATGTCAGATAATGGATACACAAAGTGCCAGGCATATCGATGTTATTTTATCAAACATTTTGATTATTATTATATTATTCTGCTCTTATATGTGGATGACATGGTAGTTGTAGGGTCAGATATGAAGAAAATAAGATGCCTGAAGGAACAATTATCAAAATAGTTTGAAATGAAATATCTGAGTCCAACAAAGAAAATTCTCGGTATGAGAATTAGCAGGAATAGAAATGTAGGTATATCGAAGTTGTCTCTGATTGAATATGTTGAAAAGGTGCTTCAAAGATTTAATATGAGTGAGGCAAAGCCAGTTTACACTCCCTTGAGTTGCCACTTTCAGTTATCCAATGAACAATCGCTTAAATTTGAAGTAGAGCAAGAACTGATGGAGAGGACTCCATATGCTTCAGCAGTTGGAAGTTTGATGTATGTTATGATCTATACGAGATCTGATATAACATATGCAATGGGAGTAGTCAGTAGATTTACGAGTAACCCATGCAAACTTTATTGGAAGCGGTTAAGTGGATTCTCAAGTACTTAAGAGGATCAGTCAACAAAGCTCTTTACTTTGGAGGTGCAGGGATTGATCTACAGGAATATATTGATTCTGATCTTGCTGGAGATCTTGATGGTAAGAGGAGCATAACATGTTATATTTTCACTTTGGGAATGACTGCAGTGAGTTGGGTTTTCAAGTTATAGAAGATTATTGTGCTCTCAATTACAGAAGTTGAGTATATTGCTATCACTAAGGCTAGCAAGGAGATGATTTGGTTGCAAAGTTTCTTAACAAAACTTTGCAAGGGGCAAAGGAATGAGAAGTTGCATAGTGACAACATGAGTGGCTATTTATCTTGCCAAGAATGCTGCATTCCATGCTAGAACAAAGCACATTTAGCTTCGGTATCATTTCATTAGGTCTCTTTTGAAAGATGGCTAGTTATCTTTAGAGAAGATACACATGATCGAGAATCTTGCAGATATGCTGACGAAGACGGTGACAGTTGATAAACTGAAGCTATGTGTAGCTTCAGTTGGTCTTCATGGAGGATGAGAGCAGGGGTGAGCCACACTACATGTACTATGATTGGTGTTACAGATTAGGAGAATGATTGATTGCAATCAGTTTCCAAGTGGGAGATTATTAGTTATGTATGGAATTTGATTGTGATGATCAATCGGATTGTATGTTGCCTCGGACCTCAAGTTAATTTCTCGTGCTTGCTAGGGAGATGTAGGGGGGTTCTTCCATGAATTTTTTTTTATACAACGGCCTGGCATTGTGTACCCGAGCACCTTGGTGTTGTAATTTTGCTGGAAGAAATGACAGAGAGCAAAGCACCGCAGTGCTCTTGATATGGCGTCACAGCGCTACGTGTTTGAGCGCCGTAGCATTGTCAGATGGATCGAGATCAAAGGTTTGAGTATCACAAACAATTTTCTTTCTCGTTTTTCTTAAGGGTGGCATCTCTTGGTGTTACTTGATTTCTCTTTTGTTTTGAGTGCGAAATAATGCAAGAAAGGAGAGAAGCAAGGAGACAGTGAGAGAGAAAAGAGATATGTACTTATTTCTCTCAATTTTCATAGTCATTTCTTAGTGTGGCGTGGCTCCTTGGTTTTTTACTGATTTCGGATTTTTCAACGTTAAATTCTAGTGTCCTTTTATTTTTGCTGCTTTTATCTTTCTTATTTATTTCATTGAGTGTTTTACTTTCATCCCCAACATTAAGTTAAGTTGTAGTCGAGAAGAACTTGCTCATGAAAAAGACCTTGCTCCATCAAACTCGACTTGATAATAGCATTATATATATATATATATATATATATATATATATATGTGTGTGTGTGTATATATGTAACATACATACATACATATGTACATGGCCAACAATTTAGTTCCAGAGTTTCATGTTGCTCTAATTTGTTCCCTCAACTATATAAAATTGATCCAAAATGATATATTCGAGGCTAAATTTGGATTAATTTTATAAAGTCAATGAACTAAATTAGGATCAATTTTATATCATAATTATAATCTGAGGGATCATTTTAAATCAATTTTTTATAGTCATAGGACTAAATTAAAGCAATGATATGCTGTAGGATTTAATTGGACACACATGAATAATCTGGGTTTTTTTTGGGATATTTTTTTATAGATATGTTATGTGCTAAAAAATTTGCAGTAGTATAATATGTGCTTTATATCTTAGCGTTGTATAAAAATCTAGCACACAGTAATAAAACATGTGAGATATTTCTATTTTTATGTGGAAAACTTAAGAATGAAACAAACTATGAGGCCTAGCTCAATTGCACTAATGGACAATTAAAGAATCATACTTTCCTCATAATTGAAGAAGATGAGGTTTTACATAGTTGAG
Source organism: Dendrobium chrysotoxum (assembly GCA_019925795.1). Taxonomy (NCBI): domain Eukaryota; kingdom Viridiplantae; phylum Streptophyta; class Magnoliopsida; order Asparagales; family Orchidaceae; genus Dendrobium; species Dendrobium chrysotoxum. Next base: position 87,676,696 of record CM034314.1, on the reverse strand, counting down.
AATAATTATTGGATTTCTATTGTAGGGATTATACAAATCGGGTGTCCACAAATGGACAATTAAAGCCCAACTATAAGGTTAGATATTAATAATAAAAGTGATAATAGTCAAATGATGGAAGTCTAGTGATGGTGGTGATGTTTGCTAATGATGGTCATCAACAGTGATTGTCGGAAAAATCTATAGAGTTCTTTAGCTCTAATAACTATCAAACGTCCCTTCTATAGAAAATAAAGCCTTATTTATAGCCTTTTTGTGAGAGATATTTTGGTAAATTTGGCTGAAATCCAATTCATTTTATCGAGCAATCCATATTGATCCACTTAATTATAGATTATTTATTCAATATTTGAGTGTCTTAATGATGTTAGAGTTAAATGGTTGTGAGCTTATTGGATTTGTCTCTTCGAGCCACACGATTTAACTATAAACACACAAGATTTGAAGACCCTTTGATGCTTCAATTAATATCTTCAAGCTTTTAGATAAATTTCAAGTGCTTGATTAGAGCTCATTTGAAGTTAGATTAGATCATTTATAATATCGATGGGTTCGTCTTATTGATAATTTTAGTTCGACTACAAGTTTGTTAAAGTCAAAATTTAGGTGGCCATGAATTTTATTCTGAAAGTTTTCATTTCAAATATTATCTCGAGAATTGTGCTGATGATAAGAATTTTCTAGAAACGTATCAATTGCCTCTTATTTTTGGACGTTGAAGTTTGTGTCATCCAAAAATATATGTTAAATATGTGAAAAAATTTTAGAGCTTAAAATTTTAATTATAAAAAAACTACGGGACATGACCATTCCCTAAATGGCAACATAGACCTTCTCTTGGGGCCATGAAACAAATAAATATCTTTTTAATTATAATTTCATCTTTCCTTGAAATCGGCATGTCAATTTGAGCGGAGTTACTGAAAAGTTTTACTTTAAAATCTTCTAATTGACTCAAATTTGATCATAGAGGTTTTGTTGGATTTTGAAAATGCTAAAATTGAATACTAAACATAAAAAAATAATTCTAAGAACCCCTAAAATGTTGAAAAAGGTTTGTCCGGGCCAAAGATTGGGCTAGTTGGGCCAACGACGTCTGTCCCTGTTGGCGCGGGATGCCTGGTGCGACATCTCTTAATGGAGGCACCATATGCGCCTCTTTCTTAGAGGCGCATGCCTCTATAATTTTTTTTTCATATATATATATATATATATATTGTGCACAATTACAAATTTTGTAATTTTCGTTGCTCCCTCTTCAACCATAAATCCCCCTTCTTAGGGGGAGAAAATTTGCTCCACATTTCATTGAGGCTCCAATTCTTTCTTTTAAAGGAGTCTTTTCACTGTCTTGTATTGACGATGCTTAATTCCTCTTTCGTAAGCTCCAACAAAATACTATTCTGAATAAGAGGTACGATCCCTTATACATGCTTTAGTACTCCTTCAAGAGTAACAAATTGTTCTTCTGAGTTTAAGAAAAATCCAGATCTTTTAATATTTTAGCCATGTCTAATTACAACTAAACTAGATTTTCATGCTCATACAAAGCATATTAAAATTTATCATCACTTTATTAGGGAGTGCATTCTTTCCAAAGAGATTTTTGTCCAATGCACCACTTCTCAAGATCAGCTAGCTGATATTTTATAAAACCTTGACCAACTTGTCTCTTTGAATTTCTTTGTGACAAGTTGATAATCACTTATTTGACTGTCCACTTGAGGCAGGTGACAACAATTCTACATCTAGTGTTCCTTCGACTTGCATAGATCTGCGGTTAGCCTCCTGAGCAAATGATTTCCCTGCTCAGCAGCACTCGATGTTCTCTCTCAATTCATCCAAATCATCTACCATCAATAGTTTAATAAATCCTAACCCTTCATATAAGGCAAAAAGGCTGCCACCTTTTATTATGCAAAAATTGACATTCCCAAGTTTTGTGTATGGCCTTGTTGCCGCTGATTGATAATTACTGAAAAACCATGGCTGAATGCATCTGCTGCACTTCCTCTCTGCATTTTCATTATCTTCTGGTTATGTGATTCTACATACTCGAGTACTAGGCGAGCCCAATTAGCCAATTAGATTTTTGTCACAATACTGAAAATGGTTTACGTTATTGCAGGAGTTTCAAGGTTGGAGACTTCATCAAATCCTACACCAGAAGAACTATCCAGGATTCCAATTCATCAATCAATGAAGAAAGTAGCACACTTGTGTCCTCTGCTCCTCTTCTCTTAAAGAACAACCTACTTCCTCCAATGGATACTCCAACAACAAACCTCTCCTCTGATTCCCTTAAACAAGTAATGCAGGATATGCTGGAATCCAAAAGCGAGTGCTCCTTCCTGGTTACAGAATCAGGCCAGCTACAGAGTGTGATAACACTTAGAGATATTATGTCCAAGTTCTCTCCTCCATCCATGGATGCAACGATTGATGGAGGCGGCTTCTTCCAGTCAGCTCTAGAACAATCTGGCTGCCATGTCGAAGATGGAGTAATGGTTCGTGACAAACATTAGCTTTTATGCGAGTAATACGTGGATGTTGAGCTACAGTCCTAGTTTATTTGGCAGAGGATCCAGACCGGTTTAGAATCTGTTGGAAAATGCAACTTATTTAGGCTTGAACTGAAGATTATAAGCATGCATTGTGATGTAAAAAAGGAAAGGAATTTGCATCTCTCCAAGCAATACTCTCTTCTTTTTCTGATGTCTTTGTTTAATTTCTAGATTTACCAAAGCAATAGTCATTTCAAGTATTAATCACTTCCGGAAAAGCTAGGAGACCATATTCACATATGCTGAAGTCATAGAAAGTATCCAATAACATGCTCCAAATTCATAGTTGAGGGGTAAACAGGATCATGTAGATGTACAGGAAGTGAATCTGCAAGTAATACAGGAAAACTTTTGTATATCCAAATTGCTACTTTTAAGTCCCTGTAATTAGTGATATAAAAGGTGGATGTCAGTGGACGGCAATTATGTTTCCATCGAAGTTGTTTAGTGCCATATAAGATTATTATTATATTCAGAAAAAAGAACTTTACCCGCAGATTATCCATCTTATCATTAAAATTCATAAAATCTTTTTTGAGAATTGTTGCGAACGGGAACATTCGCAGCGATATAGAAATATAAAATTTAACGTCTTAGTTTTGTATGAAGATTCATTCCACAATCAGATAAAAGAGATGGGTGTAGCGTTTATAAGAGGCCAGAGTTTTTATGTGGAAACTTTTGAAAAAGGGGAAAATCTTGTGGTTTTGCCCAGTTTAAATGAATTCACTAGTATTTATAGTTGATTATAAATGAGGCCCTTCCTTAAGGAGAAGGCTTTGGCTCGATGTAACAAATATATATCATATAGTGTGCATTATATGGTGGGAGTTGGAAGAATTAGTGTTGACATGTTCATTTGATCGGTAAGACTATAGCCCGACGACGATGGTCGGAAAGACCGTAGTCGGGCGATGGAGGTTTGAAAGAGCATAATCGAGTCATGGCGTTGGAAGGATTGTAGTAGGTGGGCGACGGAGGTCAGAAAGATCATAATCGGACAACGGTGGTCAGAATAATTGTACTCAGATAACGGTGGTCGGAATGACCGTACAGTAGTTGAAAGGATCGTAGTTGGTGGATGAAGGATGTTGGAAAGATCGTAGTCGGGTGATGGTGGTTGGAAGGATCGTAGTCAGACAACATAGATCGGAAAGATCGTAGTTGAGTGAAGGTGGTCGGAAAGACCGTAGTCGGGTGACGACTCTTGGTCAGGCAGAAGTCCAGCAACGACTGGTGGCTGGGCAGAAGTCCAATGATGGTTGGTGGCTAGGCATAAATCCGACATTAGTTGGTGTAAGTCCGGCGACAGCCGGTGGTTGGGTAGAAGTTCTTTTACAGTAGGTGGCAGGACATAAATACGACATCAGTTGGTGGCCGGGCGGAAGTCTGGCGATAGCTGGTGGTTAGCCGGAAGTCCGAAAGATAGTCGATGGCCGGGAGAAAATCTGACGAAAGTCCAATGACAGTCTGTGGCCGGGCGATGGTCTAGGAGTTTGGTGGTAGGAGAACTCTGATTTCTCCTCTTTTCCTCTCTTCCTTCCTTCCTCCTCCATCAATGAAGAATGAGAGATCTATTTATAGTTTTTTGGGAGTGGCATGGCCAGTAATTATGAAGAAGATCAAGGCATATTGGGAGTGTTTTGAATGGACGGCCGATATCGACTCATTTGATTGTAGATCGTTTATCGAGTATTTAAGTGTCTTAATGATGTCAGAATTCAGCGATCTTGAGCTCATTAGATTCGTCTCGTTGAGCCGCTTGATTCGACTATAAGCATGTTACTTTTGAAAATCATTGATTGCCCAATTTATGGTTTGAACGTTCTAAATGTGCTCGGGTCCTTGATTTGAACCCATTTGGCCTTGGACTGGGTCAACTTTGTGTCGTTGGGTTCGTCTTTTCAAGACGTTCGGTTTGACTATAAGTTTGCTGAAATTGGAGTTCATATGGTCCATAATTTAAAATTGAAAGTTTTTATTGCGAAATTGCCTCATGATTCATGCTAGACCAAGATAATTTTTTTATGATATATCAAGAATAAAAAAATATTTCTCCCCATTGCTCTTTAAGAGATTCGAAAATTTGATACATAATGATAAACATCTTATCTATCAGAATAGTTCTCTTCTAAAAAAAAAAAAAAAAACCTTTGATGTCCTCATATAATGGTAATGAGAAATGGGCCAGGTGAATAGTTACAATGTTAAATGATAAGCTTTTCAAAAGGGTTATTATTTTGGTAAGAGTTGGGGACATTCATAATTTTGAAATATGAAGTTTCTATGTACAATCACTATGAAAATGTCAATATTTCTTTAGCTTGAAGCAGGATTTAAATGGGAGCTCTCTTATTTTGGAGTTTGAGGGTTTAGATGAAGAAATCAATGAAAGAGATCAACAAGAAGGTAAGTATGTCTATCTAGTGAAGATGGTATACTTAAATATAAAAATTGGTTGATAGGTGATAAAGTTATTACCTTATTATAGAGTATTGTAAGTGTAGAAAGAAAATATTGTGAAAGAAAAGTTCAAAAATGATGCATGTAATGCTTTAGCCTTGTAATGCAATAGTTAGTAAACTTCTAAAAATTTTCACTTAATTTTGATAATAAAATAATAATAAATACAAACAATACTAGCACCCTTTGTAGAATTTTTTAATGAGCAATTAAAAGAAGTGATATCTGCTTAATAATTTTTTGAGTGATTAAACACAAAATCAAAATCAAATCCAAGAATTTTCAAGTCAATCAAAAAGTCAATTTCATATTTTTATAAATTTCAAAACTAAATTGATGCTATATGAAGTGGTGTTGGCATTTATCTCACAACAATTAAGTTTTTGAGGAAACTTACTGTGATGTCAAATATGATGTAGAACAATTTCAAATGATACTTTAACTTACATGTTGGCATGAAAATATTAATGGATAACACAAATGATCCAACAATTTCTTACAATAAAATTAAACATGCATGCAACTACAATCAATTTACCAACATGACAGAGAGAAAATAAGGAGATAAGTATTATGTATGGAATATGATTGTGTTGATCAATTGGGTTGTTTTGTTGCCTCGGACCTCAAGTTTCTCGTGCTCCCTGGGAGATGTAGGGGGTTTACCACCTGCTTGGGTTCAAGTGCAAAGCACCAGGAAATTTTTTTTTTTTTTGTCGTATAATACTTGGCACTGCATACCTGAGCGCCCTGACGTTGTGTTCCCGAGCATCCTATAGCTGAACAATAGATAGCAGAGCGCCACAGCGGTATAAATATGACGCCACAACGGATCAATACAGAGGTTCAAGCGATGTAGCGCTCCAAACTGACGCCGCAGCGCAGCAAGACGGATTGGACAATTTATTTCTTGTTTTTTTTTCTGAAGGGTTGCGTCCCTTGGGATTATTAACTTGACTTTCTCTAGCATTTTGAGTGTGTGAAAACATTTAGAACGGTGCATATGAGAATAGAAGCAATGAGAGAGTGAGAAAGAAGAGAGATCTGTACTTATTTCTCCCAATTTTCATAATGGATTTCTTGGTGTGGTGTGGCTCCATAATTTTTTTTCCTATTTTGGGTTCTTTAACATTAAATTCTTGTGTATTTTATTTTTCCGCTGCTTTTACTTTCTTGCTTGTTTCGTCATTGTGGTGTTTACTCCTCATCCCCAACAATAAGATGCTAGCTCTGAATATATTAACTAAGCAAGATACACATACCTATGAGAGGAAACAATAAATTTTACAATGATTTAACCTATAAAAGATTTAAATCAACCAATGAAAAAACAACGTGATGACTTAATTCAACCTCCATAAACAACCTTTTGTTATATATAGTGATCACATTCATTTCTAGCAAGTTGTTTTCCAAAGGTTGTAAACTCAACTTGAAGGAAGTCCTCTTGAAGTGGAAATCGCACAAAGAATGCTTAGAAACTCTAAATAAAATAGTCTTCAGTCAATATCCATGATCCTCACTACAAGAAGTAAAAAGTATTATATAAAAATGTGCAAAAAGAATCCAAAACTATATGAGGTTGGGTTGGCAAAAGTATGAGAATGGGATGACATTGAAATTTTATAGAATTTGAAGAGGCTTTATATGTTTCTAAGTTCATTCATGAAGGTTTCAAGAACAAAGTCACAAAGTAGAGTATTCGAGGCAAGTAGGTAATATGATTTAATTCCAAAGCATCATAATAGCTTGTGACATTGATAAAAAAGAAAGAAAGGTAGAACAGAGTGACTCAATACATACAGAATGGTGAGGTGACATGCCAAAAAGTGTTATGATAAGTTTAATTATAATGTAGAGGTGAACATATATGATGCTCGTCAAAAAATAAAGAACGGTGATCAAAACATATAAACAACACAATGCGTGACTTGACACATCATCCTAAAGGCTTAGACCATCTCAAACTGAATGCTAAACCAACATTAGCCGTTTGTGAGCTGCTCCAACATAGCACGAAAACCTACGTCATTCTCGTGACGTGAATAGTGTGATGTCAGTATTGACGTCATATTGTTCACAAATGTCATTTTTTTCAGTTGGAAAAAGAATGTACCCAAAATGCTCATTTTTTATGTTATGAAATGAAATTTAGTTGGATATGAATTACTACATTTTGAAATTTTATTCTATTTTGGAGTGGAAAATGAGTTTTTCGGTTGGAGATGCCCTTACAGTACAACAACCAAAATACAAAATGGCTCAACAATACGGAAATATGATTAGACATCAAGACTCATTAGAAGAAACCAATATTATATGAATACATTACAAAATACACATTTTTTTTAAATTTTTTTTTTGTTTTTTTTTTTACATTAAAAAAATACACATAGATAATTACAATCATAATACATTTGATGCAAAATATCTAAGTTCTCAACTCATACTAAACTTCAAAATGCGTCTTACATCATTAGCATTCCCTATTCTTAAAGATTTATTTTGAACTCTGAATTATTAGCAAAATATTATCCTTCTAGAAACCGATTCAATGGGGGACCCAACCCCCGATCCTCCCAATATCCCCATTAGTCAGAAAAGCATCCTGGCAACATGAATGTTAGGGCCCACTTGTCTGCTCAGAGAATGTTGATCAATGCTATAATTAAAATAAAAAACATACTCTGGATTTAAACTCACTGAATATATAATAGAAAATTTTCAAAGTAGTTTTCAGATTATTTATGTATGATCAATTTAGTCTTAGAATATTATATTAGAGGTATCAATATTTGACATGATTCTACCTGTTTAAAAAAATAGGTTGGGTCCGGGTCAACCTGCTAACCCGGAATTGACCCGTTGTCGGTGTGCCTCATCGCGTCCCATTGCGTCAGCCAGACCATCCGCGTCGTCTCTCGCATCAGCTAGACCATCTGCCCTCCGCCTTCCTCCAGCCGCCATTTGCCGTCACTGTAGCCATTGCCGTCGTTGTCCTGGGTTGACCCGAGTCAGAAACGGTTTGGGTTCGGGTCTGAAAAAGTGACCCGTTTGAAAAAAATGGGTGGGGTTTGGATCAGGTTAGCTTGTGTCGGGTCAGTTCCGGGTTGAACACGAACTCGACCCGTGACTCGATTTTGATAGCCCTACATCACATAATTCTAATTTAATTCTTCGACTATACAAAATTGATTCAAAATGGTCCTTTATATTATAATTGTAATAAAATTGATCACAATTTAGTCTCTCGACTTTATAAAATTGATACTAATTTAGTCTTAAAGGACAACTCTGAATTAATTTTACATAATTGAGGGACTAAATTAGAGAAATATTATATTTTAGAACTAAAATGAATACATATGAATAATTGAGTAACTATTTTGAAATTTAAACCCACCGCAAAAATATCTTCAAATTGTGGCATTTTTAATCGCCTTATATGGTTTTCACACAGCTCTCTGTCATTCAATCTGAATGGTCGTCGCTGTCATCATAACAAAGTGCAAAGCCATTGCCACCTTATAACCATCTTTAAACTTATTGGCATTATCAATCATTGCTTCCCTCAAGTCAAGGGTAGATCAAACTTTGCCACCGGTAGTCAAGCTTTTTGTCTTCAAATCAATGGCTTTTGTCCATCCATCTAGATCAGTATCTCCACCAACCACCTTTGCAACTCTCAAGTTGTCCTCAACAGTTCTATTAATATGAGGCTTCTAGATTAGTTCTATTTTTTCAGTCTACACTTTCACACTCTATGATTTGTCTGAATATTACAAAGCACACAATTAGACATTATATGTTTGATATTTGGTTGAGGCTTCGTTTGGGATAGAAAATAATTTTTTAGTACACAAATTTTTTGCTTATGAAAATTCTGAATTAAAAAAATGTTTTAGAAAGCAGTAATAAAGATGTTCCAAACGAAATCTGAGTTAAATTTTAGAATAGATAAAAAAAAGTTGAATTGTTTAGTCCAACCATTCTCATTAGCAATCAGTTAAGTAAAGCAAAGAATAAACGCGTAATTTTTTTATTTGATAAACATTCCTTAAGATATTATATAGTTGAAAGACTTTCATTAATATCTTTTTTTCTCTAAATAGCTAGAGTTTTAATGCAATGTTAAGAGGTTCAACTCCTTAATTAGGTTATTGGTAGTAGTGTTAATAATTGTGGAGTAGGACAATCAAGATTATTGGGGGTAGATAATGATGGCAACTAAAATAAGAGTTGTAATTGTGGCTTTAGCTGTAATTTTGGCTATGGATAACGAAGGATCATAATTGTGACATACTTAAATATAAGTATCATACATGTTTTTAGTTTGCAAATATGACATATGAGTGTTGTCAGTGCATTTATAAATAATTGAGGAGCAAATTCTTAGGGAATAAAAATAATGGGCAAAGGTTACAATGATGCTCTTAAATATCGCTACAATGCAAATTCACATTTACTTGAGATGGCAAGAAAAGTTGAAATGTGCCTTAGCATAGTTATGGAATACTTAAAAGGTAATTGCAGAGCCATTTTACAAGCTATAGAGAATGTTCTTGAAATTTCTTAGAGCATTCAAGCTATTTTCAGTATGATCAAATTTCTCTGAGTGAATTAAGTGAGGAGTTATTTCTAATATTCATGATGATCATTATTGTCTTCATTTCAAATATTCTATATAGTTATCAACAATAGATGATAAAAATCGTATCCCTTATAATTAACAATTAAAGAAATTATTATTACCGACAAAATATTTTCGTAGGCAAAACCCTCATTGTGAATAAGATTTTGTCGCTAATTCATTGCACATTAAGGCAAATTTTTCGTTCATTTAAATACTAAGTTAATTTAAAGAGTGAAATTTTATAAAAATTGATTTACTAATTGATTATGCCTTAACAATTTTCAATAGATAAATGATAAAATTTCTATCACTAAAAAATTAATGATGAATTTTCTGATGTGCAATACTCATGGATTATCTACAAAATTTTCATCAAAAAAATGCGATATATCCCACTTGCTATAAAAATTCCATCAATAGTTTGACAAAAAATTTCATTGATAGTTTGTAAAAAAATTGAACAATTGAATAGCATTAATATATCCCACAACTAAAGTAAGTTTGTCTACTACCAAAACACATATCTATCATATATCATTACTTGGCTTGCATAGCTTCCAAGTTTCACAGTTAACTTAGTCACATGGCTTCTCACAATCTCTTATATATAATGTATATAATGTGGATGTGATTACATACCAATAGTTTTATATGTTGATGGTATAGATATTACACTACTATGAGATTGTCACAGCCCAACGTGACAAGAACTGATCCTATCGTATTAGGTTGCGACAGAAAATCCCAAGATCTAGCTTTGGAATTGCTTTTCTTTTTTTTTTCTTTTCAACAAATTATAGAATCACAGAGCTGCTACAAACATCCAAGTGTACAGAAAACTCATCCATTATTCCTTCTTTCTTTCATAAAAAATAATGTACACTACAGTGCATGGCTATAAATAGAAAGTACATAACAGAAAAGCAACCTAGCCATGACTGTACAAAAATCAAAAGTACAAAAATACCTATGACTGTAATTCAGATCCTGAACGGCTAGTTTGACACTTCCTTCCCTTTCCCAGAACCTAAAAATCATGAAGATAACCACAGTGAGCTAACAGCTCAGCAAGATCACACTAGCCGATCTAAATTCTCAGACCCACACAAAACTGAAATCTCAAAGCAAAGCACGGAATTCAAAGCATCAAATAGAGTTCGGATATTATCACAAAAATTATCAGAACATCAACAGAATTCATTAGACCACATAAATCATCTTTATCACAGCAATCATCAGAAATTGAATCAAATTCATCTCACAGAATCGTACAAATCATATGACAGAATTGCATTTCAAATCACATTTCAAATCACATATCAGATCACAGATCACATATCCCTGACCCAGACAGAATCTCAAAGGATTCTGGCCCCTTATGCCTACCTTTGAGCTTACAGCACCAGAATATATCAGATAGACTGAATTATCAGATCAGAATTCATTTTCATATTCCCAGACCCAAATAGAATCTCAAAGGATTCTAGCCCCTTATGCCTCCCTTTGTGCTTATAGCACCAGAACATATCAGATAGACTGAATTATCAGATCAGAATTCATTTTCATATTCCCAGACCAAGACAGAATCTCAAAGGATTCTGGCCCCTTATGCCTCCCTTCCCAGACACAGACAGAATCTCAAAGGATTCTGGCCCCTTATGTCTCCCTTCTGATCATTCAATCATATAAAACATCAATCATATCATTTTCAAAGAAATTAAATACGCATCAAAAATGCAGTCAGACGGTATAATGGCAGACAACAGAAAATCCAACGAATCAAAATTCACAGTTTCAGAATATTTCCAAATTATCAGAGATCATGCACAACATTATTTCAAGACTTTCATTGTACTGAAGCACTATTTTTCGACATCCAGAAAATTTTCTGTTCTATAAAAATCCCACAGATTTTAAAATACCCGATGAAAATTTTTCAGAAAATAGTCAAAATGTGCATAATAACAATCTCGACAGCATACCAAAAGTTACGTGGTAAAAGTTTTACCGGTGCAAAGTTATACCCGTTTTTCGCTAACGGAAACACAATTTTAATCAGAAAATTCGTCAAAATTCACATTTCTGAAAATTTGAGATAGGCATAATGTGCCTTACCTCGAGTCGATCAACTTTCCCAACTGCGACGGCGGATGAAAACGGACCTAAGTCACCCAAAACGCGGATTTCCTTCTCTTTCTCTCTCTAGCTGTTTCTCTCTCTTCAATCCAACGGCTGAGATATTTAATGGGCTGAGATCTTTTCAGTTCATCCCGAACGATTGTGTCATTCGTCCCGGACGATCAGTTCTTCGTACGGACGAAATTACTGGACGATCGGCTCTGTAAAATTTCTGTTTTGTTCGTACAGACGAACTAAGTTCGTACAGATGAAACTGCTGTACGATCGGCTCTGTAAAAATTTTGTTCAGTTCGTACAGACGGCTCCAGGTTTGTACGGTACGAACTGCACAAAAATCTTAATTTTTCTCAGTTCGTACAGACAGTACGAAAAAAATTTTGAATTTTCAAGGGTTCTCATAAAGACCCAGCTCCATATAATCTATCCTTCTTCAATCCCCCAAAAGCTTATGTTAAGGCATTAACATTTGATTAGTGAGAGGAGTTTCATTATGTAGGTGCCTAACAAGAATACACACACACATGCTATTACACTGGTGATATGTCATTTCAGATTTGATATTCATCCATGAAGAACCACTCTTTTTTCCTATCAGCAAGCCCATAAAAACTATTAAATACATATTATTTATCATCATTCTGATATGCCCAATATAAGGAATGTGATTTTCAGTCCATATCAACTAAATTTTCCGATATATGTTCTCCAATTCAATTGGGCCTCTCTCCAACATGGCATGCAATATTAAGCATATCTCTCAATCATGCAAACCCCCTCCTTTCAAAGTTATAAAATATTTAACTACTGGTGAGGCACAACTAAGTGGTAAGTTATATGGAGTAGAAATGATAAGCCAATATGATGTTAATTTCATGAACACATAATGAGAATAAATTTTAGAATTAATGCTTCTTGATTAGGATCATTGAACAATGATAACAATATTATGTCATTTTTTAGATTAATTAACTCATCTTCTTAAGACAATGTTTTGCATGAAAAATTAAAGATTCCAAATTAATTTTGTAGTATTAAATGCATAATTACTTTAAAATTTTTTAATAGCTTCAAATGCATTACATAATAAAGTGTGCGTAATAATATGATAAGAGGCCACCATTACATTGGTAACAACAAATTTTTTAATTTTTTTTTTATTTTTTATCTTTTTTTGACATTGGTAACAACAAGTTGAATTTCGAGTGGGAGATTAGGGTTTTATTTGGGGCGGCTTTCTTATTGCTTCTTAAAGCAATTTTTTAGTACAAAAAATACTTTTTTTCTACTAGAAAGCTGTCCCAAACGAAACCTATGCAGCATTTTGGTCATCAATAGAGGTGACAACACCTAGACTATAGACACAAAGGCGGTATTCGACCCCCATCCATCACATGTAGTTATGTGTTGTCGATGGAAGAAGTTAAGACTATAGCTCCAAATCAAGCTGATTCATTTAAAAGTAGCTCACTTGATCAATTTGAACCCCTTAGATGCATTCTTCAAATAATATTTTATGTTCAATGCAATGCTATAAATCTTTTGCTTGAGTTTTTATATTATCCATATGTTACTTGATCCCTTAGAAAATGAGGCGCTTATTTAATTAAGTAGGAATTTCAATGATCCCAAATCACATAGATATGATCAAAATGCCATTCAGTGCAAAGCAAAAGAATTGCTTGAAAATAATAATTCCTAATTTGATTTTTTTTATATAAAAAAGTGATATTTATAGCGTTAATAAATAAGACCATTAGTTTTTAATAAAAAAAAGTACAAAAATGTTTAGTGATTCATTAAATTTAATTAATTATCTCTTAATCCGATTTAAAAGTGCTTAAGTATGTTTTTAGCCAAACTCATCAACGTCAACATCTTTGCCGGTGCCAGCAGGAAGCCTGTGGAGATGCTTAAAATGTGGGAAATTTAAAATTTAAATATATTTATATTATTATTATATTTCTTTACAGGACAGGTGAGGTTGCATGACGTATTCTGAAAGCGTAACGCTATGCTTTTTTAGTTCATTGATAAGATCATCTAATTAAAGAACTAAAATTTTGATTAAAAAAATAAATAAATGATGTGCATTGACGCAAACATGCACTACTCTTTTGAATTCTTAGAGCTTTTAAATTAAAATGAATTTAAATGTAGTTTTAAGTTTCTAGAATTTTCGATTGATTTTAATAGTTTCCTAAAATTAAGAAGACTACTCTTAAGAAGACTACTCTAAGATTTTATTTGGGATGACTTTCTTACTGCTTCTTAAAGCAGCTCTTTAATATAAAAATTTTAATTTTGTACTACAAAGTTATTTTAAGAAGCAATAAAAAAGTCATCACAAACGAAACCTAAATCCAACTTACTTTCTTGATTTCAATGATCTTCCTTTGAAAATTGGATAATTTAGATTTTGTTTGGGACAACTTTTTTGTTGCTTTCTAAAATATTTTTTAGTAAAAAAAATTTATAAAAAACTGATTTAAAAAGCAGAAAGGAATATGTCTCAAATAAAGCCTTGGTATATGTTAGAATCTTCCTACCACACAAGTTTTGCAAAATAGCTAATAACAAAAAAATAGTAGTCAAATTAAACTGAAATGTGATCGCAATACAAAAAATAAAACTGAAAAAATTGCTTTAAATAGACTCCTAGTATTTACATGCAAATCTAATTGTATAATTATTATGAAAAAATAATTTTAAAAAATTGTTATGATATTATTTATCTGTTTTATTTTTGCATGCAAGTCTACTGTCTACTCATCATTTATTCATAAGTATGATTTTATTTGGGATAACTTTTTTATTACTTTTTAAAGTAATTTTTTAATATAAAAATTTACAAAAATACATATTTTTATATTAAAAAATTATTTTAGAATGTAATAAAAAAAAACTGTTCCAAACAAATTATCTCTAACTTCTTGCCCATACTAATAAGTTTGGAAGTCATCTATTGAGCTTAATTAAAATTTGTTGTGAAATTAACAATAGCTACAACGTTTTGTCATGCAGAGCTGCAATGGATAAATTTGATGTGAAATTAACACACACTAATAATTTGTGAATCTATTTTGGTGATTGTAATTTTTTAAAGTTATTATAGGAAATATAATTTTCTTACTTGCGGTTATTATAAATATATTCTTTTTTGATAAAGTAGAATAATAATTTTCTTGTAACTATTATATATTAGCAAATCTGATTGTAAGAAATAGTTATCCGTCACAAAATTAAAAAAAAACAAAAACAAAACAACTATTATTAATAGTTAAATTAAAATATGATTACAATTTGAAAAGTAAATCAATGAGAAGGGTATCTCAGACACAACCTAAATCATTCAAGATTGACCTTTTAAAATAATTTTAAAGGGTTGAGCAGATCATCTTTATTATTTAGATTTTATTTGGTACAACTTTTTTTATTATTTTCTAAAATAAATTTTTAATATAAAATTTCTAATTTAAAAAATTTTTATATTATAAATTACTTTAAAAAATAATAAAAAAATCTCTCAAATGAAATCTTAATATATAGCAAATAGCTATATATTCCAGATCCATAGCAATTAGTAACAAGCCAAAAATTACAAAAAATGGACAATTATGTAGCAAATATATAGCTATTTATCCCTTTTTTTAATGACTTGCGTGATATAGATAATGTTGATCACAAATAAATTAATTTGACTGATTTAAATAATAGTTCTGATATAATATAAAAAAATGTAATGATTTCAACGGCGCTAATAAATATTATATTTAAAGAGTCAGAGCCAATTGCCCGAGTATAAACTCTCAACTCTTCCCATCGTTCCTCCAACCACCGGTGAGGAAAAAAAATCTGAGCTTTCTAACTCTTCCGACCATGTCTGGCTACCTGAAGAAGTACCGACGAAGCTACCGCCGCCTAAACTTGGCTTCGCGGTCTGATCCTTTACAAGAAGAGCAGAACACCGCCGAGCCAAAGAAGGCCGGTGCTGCTGCCCATAGCTCAAAAGGCCACCCGGTGCTAAATTTCTTCGGTGCATCAAATAAAGAGAAGGCGGCGGCCAAGCCGGAGATGATGAGGTATCTGGAGTACATGAAGGAGGCGGGGATCTGGGAGCCTTCTTCTGATAGCCCTGTAATATATTTCAAATAGTCTGCAAATTTCTCTTAATTAAACCGTACAAGTTTTCTATCTTCTTTTTTTTTTTTTTTGGGTTGTTAATTAAATGGAATATTAATATAAGGGGCCCTCTTTTTTGTTCTGATTTTGTGCTGTATAAAACTTGTAATCTTGCTTGTTTGCAGGATGTGCTTTTATTTTCTTATATTAATTTTATTTCAAGAAAGTCATAGCATAATTGATTAAAAAAATTAGGGATTAATTCGAAAATAAATTTGGCTTTTATGTCGTATAGAAAGAGATTTTTTTTTTACTGATAAATGATTCTAAGCAAATTGAATTGTCGTTTAGAATGAAGATTAAGATTTCATTTGGGATGATTTTTTTATTATTTCTTAAAGTAAATTTTTAATAAAAATTTAAAATTTCAAAAATTAAAATTTTTTATTAAAGAGCTGCCTTAAGAAGCAGTAAAAAAGCTATTCCCAACGAAGCCTATGATCCTATTTATATTATAGTATATTTTATTTTATATTAATATCATATTAATAAAATTAAATATTTGATCACTATACATTATTAAGTACATAATATTAATGAAATGTCTCAAAAATTTAATAATAATATTTTGTTGGATCAATATATTTTAATTAAATCATTTATAAGAGGTTCAAAATGAGAAAAATACAATATTAATTTTAATTAATTATTAATATATTATACTATTTTAAAATAAATCTAGTAACTTTAAAATCGATTTTGACAAAGATATTATTTTTTATAATTAAAAAAATTCTTAAATTGTACCAGAATTCTTCTTAAGCTAACAGCTTATGACACATCTTGTATCAGCGATAAGCCACCAAGAACTGAAGAAAGTCTAAAGCACAGTTGTTTTAGTCACGTGGTTGAAATGGGTATTATTAATTAATTGGAAGATATTGTACAGCTACGCAGTGGCTGGGATGAGATCGTATATGACACATAATATTGCAGGTGGCGCTAATTTGTTCTCACTTAATAGGTCACCTACTGAGCCTTTATTTTCCATCAGTATTTAGACTGTGGGGCAGTTTTTTTTTATTGCTTTTTTAAAAGCATCTTTTAATTATAAAAATTTATAGTATAAAAATTTTTTTACTAAAAATTATTTTTAAAAATCATCCCGAATGAAACTCAAGTTGACATGTGAATATGATTTTGTTTGGCATTTTTTTATTAAATATCTTCATTGGCAACTTCCTTTCATATAGTCTATAGATTTAAGCCCATATTTGCTGTTAAAAAAAATAGGCATTTTTAGCATTTTTTTAGGGAGTATGATGCATTAACTATTGATATGTCACCAAAAAATAATCTCGATCAAGTACGAATCTTGAGGCAAAATTAAGTTGGAAACTTCAAAAATTAAATCTGAGACTATCTGAATTCCGATTTTAGTAAACTTATAGTCGAACTAAGCATCTCGGAAACACGAACCCAACGACACCAAAATCGACCCAATCCGAGCCCAAATGAGTCTAAATCAAAGACTCGAAGCACTTTTGGAAAAATCAAACCACAGTTTAAGTTACCAAACGGTCTCCAATCATGACATTCTTATAGTCGAATCGAGCAGCTCGACGAGACGACTCCAACGAGCCCAAGATCATTAAATTTTGATATCATTAAGGCATTCAAATGACCATTGAACGGTATATGATCGTAGGAATCAAGATCGGCCGTCCATCTGAGCCACTCCCAATTTACCCTTGATCTTCCACTTATTTACAAAGCTATGCCACTCGAGAATTCTATAAATAGAACCTTATTTCATCTTGAAAAGGGGGATCGAAGCCAAGAGAGAAGAAGGAAGAGAAGGAAGAAAGCTCCAGCCGCCTAGCTCCTCCTCGACCAATGCTGGAGTTCTGCCGCACCACCGTCGGAGTCTCGCCGGATCGCCACCGAAGCTTCGCCGGACCACCACTTGAGGGCCTCACCTTCGCCGGACCACTGCCGTAGGCCCTCACCCTCGCGGGACCACTGCCGGAGGACCTCGCCTTCACCGAACCACCGCCGGAGGCCCTCACCTTCGCCAAATCATCACCTAAGGCCCGGAGCTCTGCCAGACCACCATCCGAGGCCCGAAGTTCTGCAAGACCATCACCTGACACCCAGATTTCTACCGTACAATTGTTACTTGTAATCTGTTCGCCCTTGGAGGCGAGTCAGCCCATTGTAACCAACTCAAATTCTAGTGGAATCATTTTCAACTAGGCTAGGCCCCGTGGTTTTTCCCCTTTCAAGGGTTTTCCACGTAATAAACTCTTGTCTTTTTGTGTGTGAGCTGGATATCAGTGCAGCGCTAAGACTGAAAATTACATCTCTATCGCCGCGTATATTCTAGCCCGCAACAGTTTGGCGCCGTCTGTGGGAACGTAGTTCCCGACTGGGGGGCAGTTTTCGCTCCAACCTCAAAAGGTCATTCATGCCAACTTCCTTACATCAGCTATCGCTGCGTCTATTTCATGGGAATCAGATGTGGACTGAGGGGCAAACTTAACTCCAAGAAGTTTCCTCCAATATTTTCAATATCAAGATGATGTTTCAAGAAACTTCGAGCAAATACAAAGATGCTTCCAATAAATTTTAAGCATTATACAGTCCCTTATTGGTCTTCTACTCTTTGGGCAAGGTCTTAAGCTCAACCTCAAAAAGATAGTAACGGTCTAAATATAAATCATTCTTTACCCTTGATTTGGGATACACGTGGCATTCGCCCCCTCCCAATCAAGGTAAAATCAATCCCACGGGGATTCGACTCGACCTCTTCCACACAGGTTAACGTCATCGAGCAAATGCTCTGACATACAACCTCGGATAGGTTTTACATCCTCGGTGGATACTCTCGACCTCTTCCACACAGGTTAACGTCATCGAGCAAAGGCTCTGACATACAACCTCGGACAGGTCTTACATCTTTGGCGGATACTCTCGACCTCTTCCACACAGGTTAACGTCATTGAGCAAAGGCTCTGACATACAACCTCGGATAGGTCTTACATCCTTGGTGGATACTCTTGACCTCCTCCATACAGGTTAACGTCATCGAGCAAAGGCTCTGACATACAACCTCGAATAGGTCTTACATCCTTGGTGGATACTCTCGACCTCTTCCACACAGGTTAACGTCATCGAGCAAAGACTCTGACATACAACCTCAGATAGGTCTTACATCCTTGGTGAATACTCTCGACCTCTTTCACATAGGTTAATGTCGTCGAGTAAATGCTCAGATATACAATCTCGAATAGGTCTTACATTCTTGGTGGATACTCTCGACCTGTTCCACACAGGTTAACGTCATCGAGCAATGTCTCTGACATGCAATCTCGGATAGGTTATACATCTTTGGTGGATTCTCTCAACCTCTTTCACACAGGTTAATGTCATCGAGCAGTACTCTGACATACAATCTCGGATAGGTTATACATCTTTGGTGGATTCTCTCGACCTCTTCCACACAGGTTAACGTCATCGAGTAAAGGCTCTAATATACAACCTCGGATAGGTCATACATCCTTGGTGGATTCTCTCAACCTGTTCCACACAGGTTAACGTCATTAAGCAGTGCTCTAACATACAACCTCAGATTAGTCACACATCCTTGGTGGATTCTCTCTTTCATACAGGCTAACGTTATCAAGAAGCCCCCGACGATAAACTTCCTATCGTCGCTGGACTTATGTCCGTCATGGGAATTTCATCGGACTTCTGCCCGACGCCGAACTTCCTCCAGTTGCTGGACTTCTGCCCATTGCAAGACTTTCATCAGAATTCTACCCGACCCCGAGCTTCCTCCCATCGCTAGACTTCTTCATGTCGCAGCACTTTCATCGGACTTCTACCCGATGCTGAACGTCCTCCCATCATTGAACTTCTGCCCGGACTCCAAGTGACGCCGGTCTTCTGCCCCACCTCCAAGTGATCTTGGCCTTCCACCCGGCCTCCATGTGACGCCGGTCTTGCGCCTGACTTTCGAGTGACGTCGGTCTTCTGCCTGACCTCCAAGTAATGTCGGCCTTCTACCCGGCCTCCATGTGACGACGGTCTTGCACCTGACTTCCGAGTGACGTCAGCCTTCTTCCCGTCCTCCAAGTGACGCCAGTCTTCTGCCCAACTTTCGAGTGACGTCGGTCTTCTGCTCGGCCTCTATGTGATGTCCGTCTTGCACCTGACTTTCGAGTGACGTCGGTCTTCTTCTCGGCCTCCAAGTGACGCCAGTCTTCTACACAACCTCCAAGTAACATCGGCCATGTGCCCGGCCTCTATATGATGCTGGTCTTGCATCCGACTTCTGAGTGACGTTGTTCTTCTACCCGGCCTCCATGTGACGTCGGTCTTGCACCCGACTTTCGAGTGACGTTGGCCTTCTGCCCGGCCACCATGTGACGCCGGTCTTGCACCTGACTTTCGAGTGACGTCGGCCTTCTGCTCGGCCTCTATGTGACGCCGGTCTTGCACCCAATTTCTGAGTGACGTCGGTCTTCTACCCGGCCTCCATGTGATGTCTATCTTGCACCCGACTTCCGAGTGATGTCGGTCTTCTGCCCGACCTCCAACTGACGTCGGTCTTCTATCTGGCCTCCAAGTGACGCTGGTATTCTGCTCGACTTTCGAGTGACGTCGGTCTTCTGCTCGGCCTCCATATGATGTCCGTCTTACACCTGACTTTTGAGTGACGTCGGTCTTCTTCCCGGCCTCCAAGTGACGCCAGTCTTCTGCCCGACCTCCAAGTAATATCGGCCATCTGCCGGCCTCCATTTGATGCTGATCTGCCTAGCAATTTTGAAGATATATGGATTACATTGTGTTGGACAATTCAGTCCTACACTAACTCAACTCCGTTTCAAGCACCTTTGCCTCCTTGGTCTTATGATCGTACTTCCGCTTGAACTCTCCTTGAAGATATTTGATCTTCACAAATTCACTATTCCATTCATTTAGAACATCGATAAGCTCGATCCCAAGACGCGACCACTGAAATAAGGACAAAAGTGTATTAGAATTCACCCTAGAAGAAAAAGAGAAAAAGCATTGGGAAGGTATTACTCACCAAGTCGCTAGCTTTATGGCATCCGATACATTGATGGTTCAAGACCTCCTCAGGGATGTGTAACTTGGCTGGGGAAGAGTCAGGTAGAGCTTTGCCAATATTTGTTGCAGTACCCTCCAACCTCTTCTTCTTCAAAACCTATGGGTCTTCACCTCTTGTCGGTCGTTTAGGAGCCACCTTTGAAGTTGGGGCAGGGGGCTCGGGAACCTTGAAAGTCGGCTTCAACTTCCTTGCATCAGACCTTCCAACTTGGAACGACAGCCCAACCTTGAACAAGAACTCTTCCTCGATGTATCTACTCATGTGACGAACCTTGAATAGAAGATGTTCAATGTCAGGAACTTTGAGGATCCTCATTATGTCTTCTTCCTGGACATGCAGAGGGGCTGGCAGATCCTTCATCTTCCCCCACTTCTCCAATAGGCCCCAATCATTTTTCATAAAGAAAAATGCATTGGCCCAGTTCTTTAAAGGATCACGGGTACGCAAGTCCAACTATTTGGATCTGAATATGACGCGCCCATGCATGTCGTTAGTAAATCGACCCATCCGTGAAAGGTGTTCAGGTGTCAGAGTAGCTCCTCGATCCCTAAAGAGCGCAATCAATCCCACAGTCATCGACATCTCTCTGAATGAAAATTGGGATAGGTTCACCCCACTCCACCGTAAAATTTTGATCAACTCAGCATGAGGTGGAAAGCGTAACCCCGCTCGCAAATTGGTTTCAGAAATGGTCAAGTACCCGAGAGGAAGAAGGCTAGCCCGATCAGACCTCTTAGGAACAATCGTCACCACATCATTCATGAAATAAAAATTCTTGCGGAAAAGGATAAGGAAGTCACTCGTAACAGTCGACGCTGTCTCATTTACCATTGCTTCCTTATTTGGCCCCCACTCGTAATCATACGGTGCGATGGGGTCTCCCCTGATCGCAGGATTTTTTGATAGAAGACGATCACCCGACATTTCTCCTACTCAAGGGTGTTGGGGGAAGAAGGGGGGATCTCCGGACTTTCTTGCAAAGAGAGTGGCCTTGGAGTACCAAGGGAAAGCCTCAATTGTAAGAATAGAGGGAGAAGGGAGATCTCCGGACTTTCTTGCAAAGAGAGGGGCCTTGGAGGACCAAGGGAAAGCCTCAATTGTAAGAATAGAGGGAGAAGGGAGATCTCCGGACTTTCTTGCAAAGAGAGGGGCTTTGGAGGACCAAGGGAAAGCCTCAATTGTAAGAATAGAGGGAGAGTGAGAGATGCAAATTTTCATATCCCAAATAGGGGTATTTATAGTTACATGAAGGGTAAATGAAGAGTCTTTCTAAAAAATTTAAAAATAAAATAAAATAAAATTTTGGAATTCTAAAAGACAAAAATTTAGTGAAATATTATGAGAGGAATTCCAAAAGTTTCTTCATAATTCTTATTAATTGGAATTCTAAAAGACAAAAATTAAGTGAAATATTAGGAGAGGAATTCTAAAAGTTTCTTCATAATTTTTATTAATTGAAATTCTAAAAGATAAAAATTAAGTGAAATATTAAGAGAGGAATTCCAAAAGTTTCTTCATAATTTTTATTAATTAGAATTCTAAAAGATAAAAATTAAGTGAAATATTAAGTGAGAAATTTTAAAAATTTTATCATAATTTTTATTAATTGGAATTCTAAAAGATAAAAATTAAATATTTTTCTGTTTTAAATTTTATATGCCAAAATTAGTAGTCATCTTAAATAATTTGTGAATTTGAGCAAATTAATTATGTTTATGATGCAGAATATTTAGGAGAAAAAGTAAATATACATATTTTCGGACTTTGCAAGTTTCAAAATCCGAAAATAGGGGGGCAACTGATATGTCACCAAAAAATAGTCTCGATCAAGTACGAATCTTGAGACAAAATCAAGTTGGAAACTTCAAAAATTAAATCTGAAACCATCTGAATTTCGATTTCAATAAACTTATAGTCGAACTAAGCATCTCGGAAACACGAACCCAACGACCCCAAAATCGACCCAATCCGAGCCCAAATGAGTCTAAATCAAAGACTCGAAGCACTTTTGGAAGGATCAAACCACAGTTTAAGTTAACAAACGGTCTCCAATCATGACATTCTTATAGTCGAATCGAGCGGCTCAACGAGACGAATCCAACGAGCCCAAGATCATTAAATTCTGATATCATTAAGGCATTCAAATGACCATTAAACGGTATATGATCGTAGGAATCAAGATCGGCCGTCCATCTGAGCCACTCCCAATTTACCCTTGATCTTCCACTTATTTACAAAGCTATGCCACTCAAGAATTCTATAAATAGAACCTCATTTTATCTTGAAAAGGGGGATCGAAGTCAAGAGAGAAGAAGGAAGAAAGCTCCAGCCGCCTAGCTCCTCCTCGACCACTACTGGAGTTCTGCCGCACCACCGTCGGAGTCTCGTCGGATCGCCACCGAAGCTCGCCGGACCACCACTTGAGGGCCTCACCTTCGTCGGACCATTGTCGTAGGCCCTCACCCTCGCGGGACCACTATCGGAGGACCTCGCCTTCATCGAACCACCGCCGGAGGCCCTCACCTTCGCCGAATCATCACCTAAGGCCCGGAGCTCTGCCAGACCACCATCTGAGGCCCGAAGTTCTGCCAGACCATCACCTGACACCCGGATTTCTACCGTACAATTGTTACTTGTAATCTGATCGCCCTTAGAGGCGAGTCAGCCCATTGTAACCAACTCAAATTCTAGTGGAATCATTTTCAACTAGGCTAGGCCCCGTGGTTTTTCCCCTTTCAAGGGTTTTCCACGTAATAAACTCTTGTCTTCTTTGTGTGTGAGCTAGATATCAGTGCAACGCTAAGACTGAAAATTACAACTCTATCGCCGCGTATATTCTAGCCCGCAACAACTATATTCTTAATTAAAGTGAAATTATGAAATGGTTAATTGACAAAATTAGTTTAATTGATCATTGGTTATTCTCTTCAATAAGAAAGTAATTGTTTGATTTAAATTTGTCTGTAGGTGATGCTTAACTGTAATTAGCAAGTTTGGTTGGTTAGAATGACAAAACCAAGTGAGGAAACTAGCGAACTTGTTAAGTAAGAAAAAAGCTCAGGGATCGATATAAACAATGAATATATGATGAATTCAAAATATGCCTATCAAAATAAGGTTAAATAGCACCATAAAAAAATACACCTAAAAAAATGACATGATTTTTGCATCCTGAAATATTCGAGGCAGTAAAGGATGAAAATATTTCGTCTTAGCGTTGCATGAGTATAATACTGTCGTTGCCAGGTCTCAAGTCTTGGATGAGAAAAGTGGAGGGTTACGTTAGGTAGTCGACAACAAACGTAAAACTTGTTGAACAATCATGACATGAATCATTTAAAAAATTATGTTAAAGCTAGGACGTTCCCTGGAAGCGACGCGCTGTATAGCCTGAATACAGCAATAAGTGTGCAAGGGCCGCTGCATCGGCACCCGAGTGCCGTGTTAAATAGGCAAGGGTTCTCACATCAAGGATGAATGTGGGCAAAGAAGCTAGTCCGTGAAACTAAAATTAGAATAGAAACTTGAAATATTAGTTCCCTTACAAAAAAAATAATGGAATTAATAGATATTATAATTCATAAGAAGATAAATATTTTGTGTATTTAGAAAACTAAATGGGTTGGAGAGAAGGCTAAGGAGATTGATAATTTAAGATTTAAACTATGGTATTCGGGTAAGAGACGTACTAAAAATGGTGTAGGCGTGATTATAGATAAGAGTTTGAAGGATACTATTATAAAAATTAATAGAATTGGAGATAGAATTATAGCTTTAGATTATTAATATTATAAGTGCTTATGCTCCTCAAGTAGGTTTGGATATGATTTTAAAATTAAAATTATGGAATGACTTATAAGAATTAATACAAAAGATACCTCTTGAAGAAAGAGTTTTTATTGGAGGAGATTTAAATGGACATGTTGGTAGACAGGTAGACAATTTTAAAAGCATTCATGGTGGCTATGAGTTTGGAACGACAAATGAATGTGGTAAGACCCTATTATATTTTTCTTAGCTTATGATTTTTAAATTGCTTATATCTTATTTAAGAAAAGAGATTAGCATCTCATCACTTATAAAAATGGATATAGCAAAACTCAGATTGATTATTTTCTTATAAGAAAATTAGATTGTTTAGATTGCAAAGATTATAAAGTTATTCCGAGTGATAATATATATACCCAACATCGATTATTAATTTTAGACTTTAAGATAAAGGGGTAGAAAATAAAAAATAAAGTAAAATGATATTTTAGGATTAGATGGGGGAATTTAAAGAATATTAACAAAAATATTTTTGAGAGTAAGCTTTTAGATCTTAAGATTTTGTCTATACATGATAATGCTAATGTTATGTGAGAAAAAGTGGCTAGTGATATTAAGAATATTGTAAAAGATGTGCTTGGAGTATCAAAGGGAAAAGCTCATAATAGTAAAAATAGTTGGTGGTGGAATCCAAATGTGTAAGAAAAGATAAAAAATAAGAAGATTTGTTATAAAAATTAATTTAAATGTAAAAATTCTGATGATTGGGAAAGATATAAAGAGGCACGTAAGGAATCCAAGAAAGTAATATGTGATGCAAAGACCTTAGCTTTTAATGATTTATATAATATATTAGAAACTAAGGAGGGAGAAAAATATATGTATAAGTTAGCCAAACAAAGAGATAGGAGTAGTAAGGATTTAATTCAAGTGAAGTATATTAAGGATGAAGATCAAAAAGTATTTTTCTTAGAAGATGATATTCAACAAAGGTGGATGATATATTTTGCTAAATTTTTTAACGAAGAATGTGAAAATATGATTATATTTAGTGACCTTAGCACCCTAAATGAAAATAAAGATTTTTTTTATCAGCATATTAGTAAAATTGAAGTTAGAGAGACTTTAAAGAAAATAAAGGGTGGAAAAGCTGTTAGACCTGATGATATTCCAATAGAGGTGTGGAAATACTTAGGGGATGAAGGAATTTCTTGGCTTACTAAACTTTTTAATATTGTTTTGAAGACTAAAAAGATGTCAAATGATTGGAGAATGAGTGTGTTAATTCCTATTTTTAAGAATAAAGGTGATGCACAAGATTGTGCGAATTATAGAGGAATTAAGTTAATGTGTCATACTTTAAAACTATGGGAGCGAGTTATGGAGTGTAGGTTGCGGTGTAATACTAATGTTTCTCAAAATCAATTTGGATTCATGCCGGGTAGGTCTACTATGGAAGCCATACATTTATTGAGAGGTTTGATGGAGAAATATATAGAGAATAAGGAGGATCTACATATGATATTTATTGATTTAGAAAAAGCATATGATAAAGTTCCAAGAGAAGTGCTATGGAGAGTTCTTTAAAAGAAAGGAGTTAATAACGCTTATATTCAAATCATTAAAGATATGTATGCATGAGCTATTACTTGTGTTCAAACACAAGGTGGTTTAACCAAGTATTTTCCTATTTCGGTTGGATTACATCAAGGATTAGCCTTAAGCCCTTATCTTCTTGCTTTAGTCATGGATGTTTTCACTAGACATTTACAAGAGGATGTACCTTGGTGTATGCTTTTTATTGATGATATTCTTCTTGTTGATAAGACTAGAGAGGGAGTTGAAGGTAAACTTGAATTAAGGAGGTCAACCTTAGAGTCTAAAGGTTTTCTCTTGAGTAGATCTAAAATGGAATATATATAGTGTAATTTGAGTAGAAATAGATCTAGTGAGAGGATTGTGACTTTGGGCGTTCAAGTCATTAATAAGAGTACACATTTTAGATATATTGGATCTATTATTCAGAGTGATGGTGTAATAGATGGTGATATTATCATCAGAATTTGAGCTGGATGGTTGAAGTGGAGGAATGCATCGGGCTTGTTGTGTGATAGAAAAGTCCCCCTCAAACTTAAGGGAAAATTCTATAAGATGGTGGTGAGACCTGCAATGCTTTATGGTGCCGAATGTTGGCCATTAAAAGAGAAGCATAGCACTAAGTTAAGTGTTGCAGAGATGAGGATGCTTAGGTGGATGAGTGGCTTTACCCTTAGAGATAGGATACAAAATGAGCATATACGTGATAAGGTTGGAGTAGCTTCAGTGAAAGATAAGATTAGAGAGTCTTCTTAGATGGTTTGGTTACAAAAATGGCGGCCTTCTGATGACCCGATTAGAAAAGTAGAGGTATTAGATTTGACTTATGTTAAGAAAGGTAGAGGTAGACCTAAAAAGACTTGGTTAGAAAATATTAGAAATGATCTTTCTTTATTAGATTTAAACGAGAATTTAACTTTTAACGTGACACAATGGAGAAAAAAGGATTCATGTAGCCAGCCCCACATAGTGGGACAAAGGCTTGACGTTGTTGTTGTTGTTGTTGTAGCGTTGCATGCGTATCTAGCTCACAAATAGAGATAGTAGAAACACCAGAATTTTAAAATTTTAAAGAAAAGAAAAAATAACCTGGACATATGGGATAAGCAATCGTAGGTACTTTCTGGCTTGCATTAAAACTACTGTACCGTTAGGCCATAGGTAATAAAGCACGCTATGTTGAAGCCTACCTATAAATCCAGTAGTCTAATCAACAGCATGACAATGAACCAAGCAATATCCACATCATCGCATACCAATCTATAACAATATATAAAAAAAATGTAGCAATTCCTAGAAAATGGTAACTTTGAACTTCTTTCACTTTATCTATGTTAATTTCAAAATTAAATCGGTCTTGTTATTAATATCATATATTTTATAAATAAATAAATATTATAAAAGTTGAAAGTAAATACAAAATTTGGGAAAAATCTGAATAATAACTTTGTTTTTCAAATTTTAATACCATAATCAATATTTATCTAATTTACAAATGATTTATAAATTTGGATAAATTAATTATAGCTAGTATTTGTTTATTTTTATGCTTTAAAATTGTCTATGTTAGTTTAAACCTGGACAAAAAAAGTTGAGGAAAAGTTTGTCAAAGGCTTTGTTTGGGACGGCTTTTTTACTGCTTTGTAAAGCAGCTTTCTAGCACAAAAATTTTGAATTTTGTACTGAAAAGCTGCTTTAAGAAACAACAAGAAAGCTGTCCCAAAAAAGCTTTAGGCCCCCGCAAAATTTTTTTTTTGGCTTCGCCAGTGGACGTGGTCCTCTAATTATGACAATGCTTTTTGAGAAGTATTTGGGCAAGTCTTCTGGGGTGACTTTCTTAAGTGAGTCTTTAAGAATTGATATTTTGGGTGAGCTCGTGAAGGCTAGTCCTTAGGGATGACTACTAAGCTAGGAATGAGTGCATCTTCAATTTGATCCTCCAATGGTGAACTCGTATGCCATGATATTTGTTGGGACAAATTCTTGCTTGCTTATGGATAGGGGTTAGTAATTGACCCTTAAGGCAATGTTTCCTCTAACGAGAGTTACTTTGAGTTCATGTACCTTTTAGTTGAGCTCCTTGATAGGAATTTGTATGGATATATGTGAGTCACCTACATGGATATTTATGACCTTATATTTAGTCCCAATTTACTTGCTCTTTCGAAGAACAACTTAAAAAGAAAATTATTTAATATCTTCACCAAATGAAAAAACAGAGAGTACATAGGAATTAGTCTTATTTTTACTATTTTCTGGAATGGAGTGCCCTCTTTAGAGATTCTTATTATGATATTAATTTGATCCCACATATGGATAAAGGCTTGATATTGTTATTATTATTATTATTATTATTATTATTATTATTATTATTATTATAGATGTATATATGAAAGCTCCATGTCAATGCCATTAATGTCAAGAAAAATGCATACTCTAGGTTAATTTGCAAATCATTTTAAATTCTATCCATTCAACTCTAGGTCAATTTTCGAATCATTATGAATTCTATGCATATGTAGGATAAAATGTACCCCTCTAAAATAACTCATATTATGCATATGTAAGATAAATTTTTCATATTATGGATACTAGGAATCAAAGAAATTAGATGCATAACCATTTGACGCAATGATGAAAGGAATTAACATATGAGTTTGTTAATTGGGTGAAATTTTTCATCAACATAGACTGTCAACTATCTAGCTTTCTCTCGGATGGAATGTTTCGTTGTCCGTGTTCTAATCATAAAACCATTATACCATCTCCTGCTATAAATAGTGGTGAGAGGCTCTAGAGTGGTTGCAATTCAACTGATGAGCTTGCCTTCACAAACTTGTCGCAAACACTCATTCTTGAAGACTCACCCAAGGTGCTCGCCACCTGAGACTCATTCAATGTACTTGTTAGGGCCTTCGTAAGCCACATGATGAGCAGAGGGCCATATGTGCAACATTCAATTCAATCCATGTGTTTATGTCAACATGTACTTTTGCCATATCATGTATCATTTTTTTTTTATAGGTGTAGCCTTATCTATAATCCCCTTAATTTTATAAATAAAAGGTTAAGAGATGTTTTAGATTTCATGCTATTTTTAATTGTTCGCCGAAGTATTTAAGCTTCTCACTCAATCTTCGTACTTGTTCATTTCCTCACTTGATTCTTTCATTTTAACTCGCCAAACTTACTAGTAGGGTTAGGTGGTCCTACGGATAAATTTGAATCTAACGTTACACTTCGTTACCTAATCTTCATCATATTAAAATTATAAAGTGCTTCCAATGCAAAACGAGCTTGAATTCTATTTGGGAGTTATATTTCAAAAATTATTATTTTTTATTTTATTTTTTGTTGCTTTCGAATTACATTGTAGTTTCGTTATCAATGCACTATAACCTATGGTAATTAAAGAAATGAGCATAAATAATGTTAGTGCTAACTTATCCATTTCAATAATCTTTTTGGTTCACCATATCATGGGCTGTTAGATCAAGCACTTCCCTTTTTATTAGCAGGAACTTCATTTTCTTTTTTTTTTCTTTTTTTTTTTGACAATATATAATAACTAGAATTTTTGAAATAATTTTTTTAAATGAAAATTTTAAATTTCAACATCGTGCCTTGTCGAAGAAGAAAGAGAGAGGGAGAAGAGATAAGGTTGTCCAAAGCTTTTTCATCCATCGATTATGTTCAGAGATTTTTTCGATTCGTTGTAAGTAACCTAACTCTTATTTTAGTTTTCAATAATTTTGAATTTGACATATTTCTTCTCTCCTAAATCGATAAAAAATGTATTTTCTCATTATATACATATACTCAAATTCTTAAAAAAACATCAAAAATATCACTAATATTAAGTTATATAAATTAAAGCATACATTTCGTGCATATATTAAAATAGTATAGGCATAATTATTAGGATTTAGGTAATAGATATATACATATATAAATATTTTGTGGTATGCATGTAAATCCCCTTTTAAATTTAAAGTATAAGAATTTAATATTAATGGGATTAAAATTATTATTATTATTTTAATTAAAGGATTGATCCGAAATTGATAAAATCACGTGACCCTTTGTAAATTATATTCTTTGAATTTTTAAATTGGGATCTAAATGATTTAATAGAATGACTAATTTGATCTTATTTAAATAGTATAACAATAGCAACCAGAGTTTATCTCACCACGTGGTCACCAAAAATTAATCTTGGTTGGACACAAATCTAGATGCAAATATGAGGTTGATGCTTCGAAAATTAAAATATTCGATTATTTAAACTCTGATTTCAATAAACTTATAGTCAAATTAAACATTTCGAAGAGACAAACCCAACGACACCAAATTCGATCTAATCCAAGCTCAAATGGGCTCAAATCAAAGGACCAAAGTCTACCTGAACGCTTCAGAGCATTAATTGGATGACCAAATGATGTCCAAATATGACATGCTTATAGTTGGATCGAGCGGCTCGATGAGACAAATCCAACAAGACAAAGATCATTCAATTTTGACATCTATAGTACAATTACATGTTTAATAAAAGCTCTATAATTAAGGGAATTACTATGAGCCGTCCGATAAAGTACTCCCAACATGCCCTATTTCTTCTTAGTATTTACTAGCCATGCACTCCAAAAAAATTATAAATAGCTCTCAATTCTTCACATGAAGAGAGAAATGAAAGGAGAAAATTTGGAGAGCTCCATTGCTATTTACGACCGCCAAATTTCTTCCTCACCACCGATTGTCACTGGACTTCCGCTCATTCGTCGTCTACCGCCCAATCTCTTACCAACCACTAGCCATCGCCGAACTTTCGTCCATTCTTCCAACTTCTGTCGCCCTCCGATTGACCACCATCTCCCTTCGATTGACTACCATCGCCTGGCTATGGTATCTCCGACCACTATCGCCTAACTGCAGTCTCTCAAATCACAGTCTCTTGACTACACTCTCTCCGACCACCATCACCCAACTACAGTCTTGCCGACCACCGTCGCCCGACTACGATCTTTTCGACCTTCGTTGCCTGCCTACTGAGATCCTTCCAACCAACGTCGCCTGACTACGGTCATTCCAACCTCTATCGTCCTCCGAGTACGGTCTCTCTGACCAACATCTCCATATTATGGTCTCTCCGACATCCGTTGCCCAACTACGGTCCTTCTGACCACCATCACCTACTACGGTCTTTCTGACCTTCGTCACCTACCGACTACGGTCCTTCCGACCACCGCCACCTAACTACAGTCTTTCCGACCTCCGTCGCTCGCCGACTACGGTCCTTCAGACCACTGTCACCAGATTATGGTATTTCAGACCTCCGTCTCCTTCTACTATGATTCTTCCGACAACCATCACCCAATTACGGTCTTTTCGACCTCCATCGCCCTCCGACCGACCACCGTCGCCCGGCTATGGTATCTTCGACCACCGTCGCCTAACCATGTCTCTCCAAACACCATCGCCTGACCATGGTCTCTCCGACCACCATCACGTGACTAAGGTCCTACTGACCACCGTCGCCGGACTACGGTCTTTCCGATCTCCGTTGACTGCCTATAACGATACTTCCAACTAGTGTTGCCCGATTACGATCTTTCCGACCCTGTCACCCGCTGAATACGGTCTCTCCAACCAACATCTCCAGACTATAATCTCCCCGACCGCCATCGCTCGACTACGTTCATTCTGACCACCGTCATATGACTACAGTCTTTCCGACCTCCGTCGCCCTCCGACTACGGTCCTTCTGACCACCGTCACTTGACTACGATCTTTTCAACCTCCGTCGCCCGCCAATTTTGGTCCTTTCGACCACCGTCACTCGACTGTAGTCTTTCTAACTTCCGTTGCCCAACTACTGTCCTTCCGACTACCATCGCCCAACTACAGTCCTTCGGACCTAGATCGCTCGTCGACTATGGTCCTAATGACCAAACGAACATGTCAACACTATTTCTTTCAACTCCCACCATAATGCACTCTAGATAATGTATATTGGCAACATCGAGGCAAGGTCTTCCCTTCAAGGAAGAGTCTCATTTATAATCAACTACAAATATTAGTGGATTTATTTAAACTGAACAAGATCATGTGGTTCATGACGCAACAAGCGTTAAAGAATTAAATTAATATTTTTATATGATAGGAAATAAAAATAGCCGACATATTACTCCGCGATTCTGCCCCCCGAAGGCCCCAAAATTGAGCGCTAAATGGATTCTATGTCCTAACCCTTGTCCTTAACTCTTGACCCGATCTATTGATCATTTGAGCATCTGAATTGGTAGATATTGCATTTGCAGATCGAGTTATTGCCCAATTTTAGGATCGTTCACTTGTTTAGATTAGATCTAGAGTATCAAGCCCTAGCTCCTGATGGAAGGAGAACTGGGCGGAGACCCAGGTGCACCGACTAACCTGGCGAAATGGAAGAGCGATTTCTCCAGGTCGTTTCAGTTCTACCTCGACCGCTCCACTCCTCATCCGGTTAGCAGATGGCTGGGGACGCTCGGTATTGCTGCGATCTATTCTTTGCGGGTTTATTTGATTCAGGGGTTCTACATCGTTACATATGGCCTCGGGATCTATTTGCTGAATCTACTGATAGGGTTTCTCTCTCCAATTGTTGATCCGGTGATGGAAGGCATGGAAGGAGCATCTCTTCCAACCAGTGTTTCGGATGAGTTCAAGCCCTTCATTCGACGCCTTCCAGAGTTTAAGTTCTGGTATTTTCTATTATTTATTCAATTGTCGAGTTGGTTATATTTAAGTCTACAAATTTTTTCTTCGACTAATGATGCATTTGGTAATCTTACCACAAAGTAATGACATTATAGATTATCTTTTTTATTTTCCATAGAAGATATTCTTAAAAGTAGATTATAATGGATGTAAATTGATTGACATACAAGCATCTCACATTCATAGCAAAATTGGAATTGTTGAACACTTCTGAATCACCAACTACTAATCTACCTATAGCTTGAAGGAATTAAACTCAGGTAGCGCAATTTGTATAGATTATAGACATTTCTCTTTGGGTATCTGATTTTGTAGAAATTTGCAAGTGATCAAATGTTAAATTGAGCTAAACCTATTATGCAGCATTCCCTTTAACAGTTTAACTTAAGTCAGCTTACTTTGAAGTAGATACTATTTAGTTGTTTGGTATCCTTCTCCTTCAATTAAATTGCTTTCCTCCTGCATATATATATATATATATATATATATTAGCATTACTACACTATCCAACCCTAGCCCAAAAAATGTTTTGATGAGTTGGCAATGTGTGCCATATACAGCCAGTTGAGGGGAAAAAGTTATCAAACTTTTTTCTCTTTATCCCTCCATCTCTCTTAGTTCCAATATATCAAGACTTTTTTGGGATGAGTGGGGCAGCATAACATTTTCTTTTGTTGTAGCATTTATTTCATTCATGAATTATGAGATACGATAGTGTTTTATTTACATTTGCAACTATCTCTGCATTTTCAGGTACGCCATAACAAAAGCATTCTGCATAGCTTTTGTTATGACCTTCTTTTCGGTTTTTGATGTTCCTGTGTTCTGGCCGATACTTCTTTGTTATTGGATAGTTCTTTTCTTCTTGACAATGAAGCGGCAGATTATGCACATGATTAAGTATAAGTACATCCCATTCACCACAGGGAAGCAGGTAAGGGTTCCATCTTTGTGATGTTTTAGCTGTCATTATTATTCTCTTTGATTTAAGGGGTACTAAGATAAAACTATTACTGATACCAGTTAAATCTTGTGTGAGTATATTGCAAAATCTTCTTGAATTAAGTTTGGAGTAATTTGTGTACAACATTCAAATCTTGTATATTTATAAAAATAGCATCAAATTGTCTCCATCTACAATAATGCTATCCAAATCTCAACGAACATAATAAAGCTCAACTCATATATTTATTTTCATTAAATTCTCAACTGAGTTAGTTGCGGCACACATAAATACAAGGTTTTATTTGTTTAATTTTTTGGGCAAGGTGTTATGATGAAGATTTAGGTGGTATGGCTTTTATTTTTTTTGCTAAGTTTTTATTTTTTTTTTAATTTTTTCTGTCGGCTAATTTGAACCGCTCACCTCTAATTTCTTCCAAGAACTTCTTGAGCTTTCACCAGCTATTCCCTAATTATATTTCTGAAGGGAGAAAATATACTGCTACCAGATAAGTCTTGCTATATTTATACACCCAACCTATTCCTTTCTTCCGTTTCCTTTCATTGTTGCATGTTCTGAAAATGTTCTTTAATTCTTTTTATGCAATAATCTCAATGAGATTTCAAACAACGACCTAGTTTAAATTCCTTCGTGAAAAATTGTTGTTACCATAAATAAAGTAGTCATGCGTCTTGGTCGGCTACTTCTACTTTCTTGATCCATCATCAATATCAAAGAAAAATTAAAATAAAAGCTGAAGAAGGGTTTTATGTATATGCACGTTGAGGGTTGGACAGATTTTCATTTAAGTGGAAGTCTGGAGAGATGAAGGGAGAACGAAGGACATTTAGGAGGAAGTGATGGGAGAGCGGGGAAGAATTTTTGGATGTAGGGAGTGAGTAAGATGTTGGAGGGATGGATAATTTTTTTGTTTTTCACAAGCAATATAAAAGGTAGATATTATTTGCAAATCCTTTATAAATATCAATTTGAGTAGATGGGCGGGTAAAAGGTGTCACTTATGAAAGTTTAACTATATTTGTATGACTAGACATGAGTAAAATAGGAAAGAAATGAATATAACATGTATCTGATTGTAGCATATAACTTTATTTTCATGACTAGAAATAGATCGAGCAGTTGCCTGCAGGCCCTGTCCATCATCAATCCGCCTATGACTCCATTGCTAATGTTTCTGACTAACCGTGTTTTATTTTTGATTTGATAGAAGTACACTGGGAAGAAAGCTACAACAAACAGCAGTTTGTTCCAGGACTGATCCTAGGCATGCTCGTCAACACCCGAGTATGGTTATCAATAAAAGGGAGACAAAGATCTCTTGTTTCAGGATTCTGTATGGAATGTGCACTATTTTGTTCTGAGACTAGAAGGAAACAAGCAACCGCACAACTCTTTTTGGTTCCCTAGCAAGTAAGGGATGGCCCTTCTGCGAGATAGGAAAACTTTTATATATATATATTTTGTTTTTTTTCATGAAGTATGCTTTCATAGATATTATGTCTATATTTTCTTTAATTGTTGACAAGTATCGGGCTAAGAATGTTTCATGTGATTTATGTGAACTTAGGAAGAAAACATTTGGTTTCAGTGCAATTATGTTAGTGTGGGCTACAGTCATGTATCGATCTGCAATATTTAATGTCTAATGAAACATCTGATGATATCAACAGGAGCTATCTGCTTGTCTTTTTTTCCCTGACCCTCCCCCACCAAGATTTTTTGTTGATGTTGAGTATAATTAGAAAAAACTTGAGATGGAAGCATTTGTTGCGATCATGATTTCTTTTCTTAAAGACTTGCCCCTGCACGTAACATTTTTCTTGCCATTGTGCTATTGCCTGCTTCATTCTCTTTAAGATAAAGGGTTCGACAGCATTTGCAACTCATTTTAGGCTTAAGTATAAAAAAATTGCATAAATTGATCTCTTATTCATAGATTTGTGTTGGGGATTCATCATTATAAAATTGATTGTATATATGATTATACAGAAAATAAGACATGGTATTGTGTAGCATGATTAGAATATCTAACTTGACGAAGTTGTTTATCAAACTCCTAATAAATTGCTAGCATAGTGTGTATTTCTGGTTAAATAGTCAAGGTGTTGATCAATATTTTCCCTAAAAAAAGTCATCCTCTTTGAATAGTTACTAGAGCTAACTTCACATATTGTGCTCATTAGAGCTGATTGATAAGTTGTATTCATGGTCGGATTCTTAGATAGTAGTTGTTGGCGAATTTATTTGTTGACAAGCAAGTCCTTAAGTTGAGTTTGAGTGTATCAAGTTAGCTTGGTTTGAATTGGGTTGACTTGATTTGAACACTCTGTTTTCTGGATCTTTGGATTTACATTTAGTTTATCAATTCTCTTATATTTTTGAAATTTTTTTTACTAAAAGAATAAAAGAACATATAAAAAATATAATTTTTTTATTAGCATAAAATTTTTATAAATATCTATTTAAAGTTTCATTTGAACAGCTTTCTCATTACTTTTTAAAGTAGTTTTTTAGTATAAAAATTTAAAATTTTTGTACTAAAAAATAATAAAAAAGTTCTCTCAAACGAAGCCCCAATATTAGATATGTGTCAATCAAATTGATTTTGACTTATGGCATGGCCCTTTTATTTATATAAGTAAATACTTTGTCGCTAAATAGGAACTTAGATGTTTCCTGTTCAAATGTTTTTTTCTTCAACTTCATATTTTTCTTAAGCTATACAATTCTTCATTTTTGTTAAGAATGGAAGCTCCAAAGATAAGATTAACATTTCAAATTATAGTTGATATATCATCAAAAAATTATCTTGATTGGGCACGAATCTCAAGGCAACTTCCTATTAGAAACTTTCGGAATTAAATCTAGAGCTATTTGAACTCCAATTTCAACAAACTTACAGTTGAATTGACCGTCTCGAAGAGGCGAACTTAGAAACACCAAATTCGATTGAGCCCAAATGGGTCCAAATTAAGAGCCCGAAGCATGTTTAGAAAGTAAGAAGTATAAATTAGATGATCAAGACAAATCCAACGAACCAAAAATCATCGAATTCTGACATCATTAAGACAGTAAAATGTTCGATAAATAGTCTATGATCAAGAGAATCAATATCGTCCCTCCATCAAAAACACTCTCAACATGCCCTTGATTTTTTCCCTATTTATTAGTTCTGTCACTCCCCAAAAACTATAAATAGCCCTCCATTTTTCACAAGGGGGAGGGAGAGAAAAAAAAAAGAAGAAGAAGAAAAACGAAGAGAAATATGAGATATCTCATGCCACCAAGCTCCTCCTCGACCACCGCCCAGCCACCAGCTGTTGCTAGACTTCTGCCCAACCGTCGTCGGACTTCCGCCTGATCACCGACTGTAACCGGACATCCGTCTGGCCACCGACGACGTCGGACTTCTGCTCGGCCACCTACCATCGTCGGACTTCCGCCCAGCCACCAACCGTCATCAGACTTCCGCACCCCCACCAACCGGCGACGAACTTCTGTCCGGTCACCGACCATTGCCGAACTTCAGCCCGGCCACTGACTATCGTCAGACTTCCGCTCAGCCACCGACCGACACTAGACTTTCACCCGACCACTAACCGTCACAGGACTTTTGCCTGCCCACCAATCGTCCCCTAACTTCTGCCCGGTCATCGACCGTTGCCAGAATTTCGCTTGGCCACCGACCGATGCCGGACTTTCGACCAATCGCCGACTGACGCCGAACTTTCTCCCGGCCACCGATTGACGTTGTACTTTCATCGTACTGTCGAACGAT
This sequence comes from Dendrobium chrysotoxum, assembly GCA_019925795.1. Classification (NCBI taxonomy): domain Eukaryota; kingdom Viridiplantae; phylum Streptophyta; class Magnoliopsida; order Asparagales; family Orchidaceae; genus Dendrobium; species Dendrobium chrysotoxum. The sequence continues at coordinate 87,638,779 of CM034314.1, read as the reverse complement.
GCCAGACTTTCTCCCGGCCGTCAACTGTCGTCAGACTTTTGTCAGGCCGCCGATTGACGCTGGAGTATCCGCTTAACTTACCAAACTATTGTAATTTCATCGTCCTCAAGTTTCAAGACGGGTCAATCTTTTTAACCTATTCAAATAATAGTGGAATCATTTCGACTAGGCGTGGCCCCGTGGTTTTTCCCTTTTGTTGGGTTTTAGATGCGCTCCTTTGCCAAAATTTTCTCGCTGTCCTCAAGTGGCAAGCTTAAATATGATTCTATTCGCTTTCAGGCGGAACTATTCTCATGTTCGTCAAGTTGGCCAAAGCGTTTGTCGAACAATTTATTGTCAATCAAATAATTATTAAAGATTTTTCTCACCTCTCAGAAATTTCTCAGTGAAAGTGAGTCACTCAAAAAATACTTTCAAAGATTTTTTACTGAAGCTCGCCAAATTCTAAGAGTGGATCCTAAATTGCTTAGAGGAGTTTTCCTTAGATGGCTTAATCCTGACCTCTTTTACTCAGTACTCATGCGAGACACAGTTCATTCATACGCTGATCTGATCCATTGTGGAGGCACAAATCTATGCATATGAAATCATCAATGCTCATAGAAATTAGTTTGAACAAACCAACAAAAAGCACAAAAGTGCACCATGGATGGATAATTCATCCTCTCAGCGAAAGAAGCAAGGAAATTATAGCATGCCCCCTCGACCCTCGTAATCGCGATGGGAGCCTCGACAAGAAAAAGAGTATACGTCACTTAGTATCTCGGGCAAATATTTTAAGGGCCATCCGAGATCAGGAAATGTGAAGTAGCCGATTCCTTTAATACCAGAATTTTATATAATTTTAACACTATGATATTATATAAAAATATAAAAATTTAAATATTATATGTCAGAATTTTATTTATGGTAGTATGTTAACCTTCTTTCAAATTTTAGCACTCACGAAAATGTTGTTAGTCCATGAATTTATATCTAAATATCTAACATTTAAATATTTTTATTTACTTAAAATTTAGTTTGGTATCTAAATTATATTAAAGTATATGTATGAAAATGTTATTTTATTTAATATAAATTAATATTTGTGATATTTTTAATATGATTTGAGTATTGTCTAAGTAAATGTAAGGATTTAAATATTAGGTAAATAACAATAGAAAATTTTAATGGTTTATAGGTAAATCCCCTTTCATTAATCCATTTTTTAGAAAAAAACTCAATCTAGAGCGGAAGGACCAACACTGCCACTCTTCATTGTGTGGGAGGGGCGGCAAGCGGCGGAAATGAAAGTTCTCTTCACGAGGCTGAGACGGCGATTGGTAGGCTCGCCGCTGCGGCCTCCGGCTCTGAATTCTCTGTTCAACCTTTTCTGCCCTCGCAAGTATGAAGCCGAAAGAGCTTGGCGGCTCAGTAGCTCGTCCATCTTAGGCCCGGACCTTCCCGACATATGGAAACGTCCCAGCTCGGCACCTCCTACCCTTCCTTCACACTCCACGAACCATGGTAATAGTTTCGTCCTCAGACTGCCACTGGGTAATTTGCGCAAATGGGTAATGTGCGAGTAGGAGAAGTCAGACTTTTCGGGAGTAGGTGAAGTCAGGTTCTCGGATGAAATTTGGAACCTTTGTTTAATGGGATTGTTATTGGATTCTTTGTCTTCTGAGCTCTTGATTTTTGTTGATTATTACAATGCAAGTAATGGTGAAATTGGGACATTTGGCTTTTACCGTCGGTTATGGTAAAACAGTTAATGAATGAATGTGATTACGAGAATGTTGGATGAAAGTAGAGTTAAGCTTATGTTTTTGTATAATGTGAATTATAAGTAAGGTAAGAATAGTCTGGAAATTACGGTCTTTAGGGTTTATTTGCTTGTTTGTGGAAAGAAAAAATGTTTTAGAAAATAATAATTTTGTTTTCGCTTGTTTTCATATTAAATTGAATCATTAAAATTGAGGAGTTGTTGAGAGGCCTTTGTAACATAGTCAATGTTGATGTCTAACTAAACCCAATCGATTAATGTATTTAACAATTTTCATCATCCTTTTTTGGGATGGTGAGTGCAAATCATATGGCACAAACTCATGATCTTGCATAAACAACTTGTTACGCCGGTTCAATTGGAACCGGCCCAGCAGGCCCAATGGGGGCCGGTCCAGCACACCTACAAGAGGCGGAACCAGTCCGCCTCCTCCCCTGTTGTTCCGCCCAATGGGTGGGTCCCACCCATTTAAACAAATTCAAAATCATTTCGGGGGGGGGGGGGGGGGCGGCTAGGGCTTTGGGAGGGAAATTAATTAGGAAATCTTTTGTATTAGAAGGGGGAGGAGGATTAGGGAGGGATTATGTCATGTTTGAGAGGAATTAGGGTTCTTTTGGAGGTTTGGCCTCTAGACAACCTTGTCTAGAGATTTCGGAGAGACGATCCTCCTCTCGAATTGAGGATCTCTTGTATCTTGCTTTGAATGTTGTTTTGCTTAATTCCCAAGATTGCAATCTATCATTTCTATTGATTTTCTCTCAGATTTTGTGGTGAAATTGTTGTTTTTCCTCCAATTAGAGATAGGTTTGCTTGCGAACGCAAGTATTCCCTTTGGGTTACTTACGAACTCAAGTATTTCCTATCAAATTGGTACTTATGCAGAGTCGTAGGGGGCCATATACTTATGCAGAGTCGTAGGCCCATTGCCTATTTCAGCCAGGTGTTGACTGCTCGAGCCAGGCTGAAGTCTATTTATGAGAGAGAATTAATGGCCATCGTTTTGGCCATCCATAAGTGGCGACCCTACCTACTTGGGAGACATTTCATCGTCAAGACAGATCAGCGGTGTTTGAAATACCTACTGGAGAAGCGAATGGTGATAGAGGAGCATCAAAGGTGGCTGTCCAAGTTACTGGGGTACGATTTTGAGATTCAGTATAGACCAGGAGTGGAAAATAAGGCAGCAGATGCCTTGTCTAGGTGTATGGGGGAGCTGCAGACAGTGACACTATATGTTCCTTTGATGCTTGATTAGGAGGCCATCAGAGAAGAAAGTGCTAGAGATGAGGCTTTGGGGAAGATCAGGGCAGATCTGCTGAAGGAAGAGGGTAGCCACCCAGGGTACTCATTGGAGGGGAACAGACTGCTATATCAGGGGAGGTTTGTGATGCCCCGAACCTCGATCCACATCCCGAACTTGCTCCAGGAGTTTCATGGAAGCACTATAGAGGGCCATTCAGGCGTGCAGAAGACATACAGAAGGCTAGCTTCGGAGTTGTACTGGAAGAGGATGCACAAAGATGTAGAGGAGATGGTAGCCAGATGTGAGATCTGTCAGAGGAACAAATACATGGCTATGTCGCCAGGAGGACTACTACAGCCGTTGGCTCTACCGGGACGCGTATGGGAGGAGATATCCGTGGACTTCATTGACGGGCTGCCCCGTTCAGAAGGTTTCACGGTGATTCTAGTGGTGGTGGACAGATTGAGTAAGTATGCTCATTTCATCCCCCTCCGACACCCTTACACAGCGGTGACAGTGGCTTCAACTTTCATCAGAGAAGTGGTCAGATTGCATGGAGTACCAGAGGCGATAGTATCAGATAGAGATAAGGTGTTCCTCAGCCACTTTTGAAGGGAGTTGTTCAGGTTACAAGGGACAGTTCTGAAGAGGAGCATTGCTTACCACCCACAAACAGATGGCCAAACGGAAGTAGTCAACAGGAGTTTGAAAACTTACTTGAGATGCTTTGTGTCAGAGACACCCAAGCTATGGGCTAGGTGGCTAACATGGGTGGAGTACTGGTACAACACAACTTTTCACTCTGCTTCCCAGATGACCCCATTCAAGGTGTTGTATGGATGGGATCCTCCCCACCTGGTGCACTTTGGGAGTAGCAGTGCTCCAGTTTCTTCAGTTGAGAAGTATTTGGAGGAAAGGGATAGAGTGCTAGAGGAGTTGAAGAGACATCTACTGAGAGCTCAACAGATTATGAAGAAACAAGCTGACGGGCATAGGAAGGACATCCAGTTTGAAGTGGGGGAGAGGGTGTTCTTGAAGCTCCGACTATATAGACAGAAGACAGTCGCCAACAGGAGGAATGAGAAGCTGGCTCCAAGGTACTTTGGCCTTATGAAGTGCTAGAGAAGATCGGGGCAGTAGCATATCGGCTGAAACTACCACCCACGGCGACTGTACATCCGGTTTTTCATGTATCACAGTTGAGAAAGGCCATTGGGGAATATACAGCCAACCCCGAGTTACCGCCGACACTTACTGAGGATTTAGAGGTGGTTCTGAAACCTTTAGAACTGATGGGGGTTCGCCAGAAAGAGGAGGGGACGAAGGAAGTGTTGATCAAGTGGAAGAACCTTCCGGACTACGAGGCCACGTGGGAGCCATACGAGAGGGTGAAACATCAGTTTCCTGATTTCAGCCTTGAGGACAAGGTGATTCTTTGGGAGGGCGGTATTGTTACGCTGGTTCAATTGGAACCGGCCCAGCAGGCCTAAGGGGGGCCGGTCCAGCACACCTACAGGAGGCGGAACTAGTCTGCCTCCTCCCCTGTTGTTTCGCCCAATGGGTGGGTCCCACCCATTTAAACAAATTCAAAATCATTTAGGAGGGGGCGGCTAGGGCTTTGGGAGAGAAATTAATTAGGAAATCTTTTGTATTAGAAGGGGGAGGAGGATTAGGGAGGGATTATGTCATGTTTGAGAGGAATTAGGGTTCTTTTGGAGGTTTGGCCTCTAGACAACCTTGTCTAGAGATTTCGGAGAGACGATCCTCCTCTCGAATTGAGGATCTCTTGTATCTTGCTTTGAATGTTGTTTTGCTTAATTCCCAAGATCGCAATCTATCATTTCTATTGATTTTCTCTCAGATTTTGTGGTGAAATTGCTGTTTTTCCTCCAATTAGAGATAGGTTTGCTTGCGAACTCAAGTATTCCCTTTGGGTTACTTGCGAACTCAAGTATTTCCTATCACAACTTTCTCTTTTAACCAATAGGCCACAAGTCCTTGCAACTTTCAATAGTTTTAAAATCATTTTTCTAACTTCATGAATAAAAACTAGGCCTATGGGACATCCATAATTTTAGAACTTTTTAACAAGCCCATATGAACATGCTATGACGTATTGTTTTAACTAAAAAGAAGGATTCCTAGATGGTGATGTAGTGGATCGGCGGAAGAAACAGACCTGCTAGAAGAAAATCCCAATCTAGGGACAAACACAAAGCTTAAGAGCTTAAAAGGAGAATAATATTCATCAATCCTACATCCCTCTTACACATTCCATATATATAATACTCAAGTAGAGAAAACTTATAGAATCCTAGAAGATTCTAGAAACTTGTAACAAACTAAATAAAATAATCTAAGGAATATTTTAAGCTAAAATGCTCCGCATCATTCTCCCTTGCGTCAAAAGTGCTCGAATATGTCGAGGCACGTTATAGAGAGGGAGATAGATGTAGAAATTATAATCAATCCTTTTGGGTCGAAGACTTTGCATCTTCCAAAATTAGCATATCCTTCCTCTAGAGACTTAGATTTTAGAAGATCATCTAACATACAATCAATTCCCAAACCAACATAACGCACTATGTGGAACACTAACCATCTTGTGATATAAATCAAATGCCGAGCCTGCCTTACTACCTTAGATATGTCTCGCCAACATATTTCATGTTCGTAATGCTGATCCAGCTTCAAGTCAAGTAAGCATCCATCAGGTCCATGAGCATCTTGATAGAAAGTGACATTTTCTCCCTTCCTAAGCTGAAAATAAGTACCTGGAACTCCTTCATAGTCAGGATCTGCACCAACTCCTTGGTAATTCATGCCCTGCCTCTCAATAGGGATATACTGAATTGATAGCTTCGGTGTTGCCTCGGGCTTGTAAGGTTTCCCATTGAGACCAAGAATCAAGTAAACGCCTTCTGCTTGATGTAGTGATTCATGAATTGTGTCTGGTGGTTGAGACAATATAGCAAGGTGAGTAGGACCGCCTTCTCTCCTAACAATTCCACCTCGCCCATGGAATATTGTCAACTTCGCGCCATATTCCTTGGCTACTATTACGAGCTCCTCTTGAGCTTTATATAGTTACCAAGCTAAAGGCATACGCTCAGCATTTTTGCGAGAATCTGAATATCTAATTATAACTTCCTGCTTTCCATTGATGAGATCCCTATGCCAATATTTAGAAAAAAAGCCGAGCTACAGTTGTAGAAGCTGCCTCAAAATCTACAAGTTTCTCAAATTGTGGCACCACTCTGAGCGGTTTCTTCACATGGAACAGAACCTCAGATGGAGCAATTGTCATTGATATGATGTAAGCTCTGAAGCTATCTGAAGGAAGTTCAATAAGCACCTGGAATGTCTCTAAAACATCATCTATTTCTTTAGTTTTGGGTAGATCAAGACCAAATAAAGAGCGTTTTCCGCTAAGCTTAGATAAAAGCCACTCCTTACGCTTTTCCTCAGGCCATACATTATAAGGCCCTTCCTCTAGCGCCACTCTAGGGTTGCCATCACGACCACCACCCATCTAAGAAGAGAATTGAATGAGGGGCGCATTGTAAGGAACACACTCATTTATCCCAATGATTATCACGACCACCACCCACCTGGAACTCCTTCATAGTCGGAAGCAGTCATTTGCATATTCGGTGGTGAGGGGTCCTCTTCATTGACGTCAGCCAATAACTACTCCAACTTTTCTTTTGTTAATATTCCCTTAACACATCTCGAGCTATGCCTAGAACAAGGGGTTGCCGGTGAGGAAGCATATTTATAATGCGTAGAAGGAGAAATCGGTGGAATGGCAGTCTTCTTTCCTGCGCTGGAGCTCCACTGATCAGCTGAAGTGAAGCTGGATCGAAACTGGAGTGCAATCTCGTGCTGGGACGCGAGTTGGAGTTGGATCGAGACAGAGATGTAATCACTTTTTCTTCTTCCTGCTGCATGGCGGAGCATGCGTCTGCGGGTGGAATCGAGTGAAGCGAACGCAGGTGTAGATTGCACATTAGCGCAAGGTCGGGCATGGGATTGTGGAAGGCATCAGTCACAGGCGCAGAGAGGGGTGCGGGTGGGCTTGGTCCGGTTGCGTGGAGCGTGAGCAGGGCCATAGAAGGAAGGAGCTGGGTCGGATCGCGGGAGGCGTCAGAGACGCAATTGGGAGCGCAGAACACATGTCGCATGTGGGCGCTAGTATGGTCGCGGGAGGAATTGAAGGCGGAATCGGTGACCTCTGTGACAATAGGCGATGATTTGGCATGGGATTACTCGACAAGTTTGATGGCTGCATTTTGTTGGAGCGTCCGAAATGCAGGCGAATCTGGAGGCGGAAGCGAGGTGAGCTCGCTGGAGGTGTGCGGCGATTCATGTGTGCGGGAGGCGGAGGATGTTGGAATGGAGGGGGGTCACGCCACCGAAGCGGAAGTTCGAGCGGAGGGTAATCATGGGTGACTGCGGGTTGATTGTGAATCTGTTTGCGATCGCGTGAAGCGGATGAGAGGAGCGAAGATGAAGACGCCGGTATGGTTGTCGACGGCATTCGCATTCTCCTTATGGAACGAAGTGTTTTGTCTATTCAATCAAGTGATGCATTCACTTGAGCTTCATAAAAGTCTATATGGCTTCGATCATCGTCGACATCCCACCTTCGATGTCGATCGTCGTCGACCACCCATCTTATTCTTTGGCTTCGAACGTCGTCACAGCCCACCTTCTTCTGCAGTTCATCGTTCTTCGCAAGCTCCAATATCTGATACTAACTGATGTAATGGATCGGCGGAAGAAACGAACCTGCTAGAAGGAAATCTCAATCCAGGGACAAACACAAAGCTTAATAGCTTAAAGGGGGAATAATATTCATCAATCCTCCATTCCTCTTACACATTCCATATATATAATACTCAAGTAGAGAAAACCTAGAGAATCCTAGAAGGTTCTAGAAACTTGTAACAAGCTAAATAAAATAACCTAAGGAACATTTTAAGCTAAAATGCTCCGCATTATTTGGGAAAAATTAGGTGAGGGAAGGAAAGATACAGACTGAATGCTAATGCATGAAGAATCATGAGTTCATACATTTCGGTTTGTGCTTATTTCTGTGTTAAGGTTTTGTGGCTGAGCACAATGGAAGCTACTTCTGCAGGCTATCATAAAGTCTACTGCTTTTTATTGTTTTTTCAAGTTGTTAAAGGTGATAGATGAATATTAGATGTCTACCAATTACATCATTGTCTTTTTCCTCAACAACTTAACTCCATCTTGGAACAGTTGAGGGGCCTATGGCTGTAAGGGCTTTAAGGTTTCTCTTTTAAGTTTGACCAGCAAGGTTGAATTGGTTTGTCCTGCTTTTGGTCATAATCTTAATCCTTATTTTAGTTCAGTTTGGTAGCAAATTATGCAAATCATATTCTTAGACACCACCATATTTTATGTGATTAATTTTCAGTTACATGTGCTATTAGTATTTAAATCAGATTAGCATTAGAGCCCCACATTGGAATGGAAAAAAAGAAACTAATGTTGCAGTGTTGATATTCTAATTCGACAAATATCATGAATGATGTCAAGCATCATTTGCAATTCAAACTAAGTATTGTTCCCTTGGTGCAAAATGGAATTGGCACCTCATATTACACTCAACAGGAAAGGCTGGAGGAGGATTCATAAAGTAACCCCAAATAATTTGGAAAGGCTAATAGTGATGATGAAGATGATGTTGACATTTCTATTTGTTCATATCAATCCTTTATTAGGATAACCCGTTTGAGCAGTTTTGTACTAACCTGTTTGTAGGCGGTGATGACCTTAATCCAACAATTATCAATGGAAAGATAATAGCAGAAGAAATAAGAACAGGAATTGCAGCAGAGATACGCCAGATGAAAGAAGCAACTGGAAAAATCCCAGGTCTAGCTGTTGTGTTGGTGGGCAAGCGAAGAGATTCACAATCATATGTCCGTCATAAAATAAAGGATTGTGAGGAAGTTGGAATCAACTCTCTCCTGGATGAGCTGCCTGATGATTGTCCACAAGATGATGTAGTAAATGCTGTGTCAAACTTCAACAAAGATCCATCTGTTCACGGTATTCTTGTGCAACTACCTTTACCAAAAGTAATTTCTTTTTCTTTTGCTGTAAACTTACAATGCTTGAATATTTTTACGCTTTAAGGTTTTATTTGGTTTCGTATCAGTATACATTAATTCTTTACAATAAAATCTAGTCTCTTAGTTATCTCAAGCTGTGGTAGTAACAAATGCGACTATAGTGCTTGAACTTGGAATGATACAATGACCTAAAAATCTTGTTTTTTGCATGGAAATCATTAAATCACTACTTTTCCAGTTTACATTTTCATGATCTGTTGCAAGCAGCATATGGATGAGGAGAAAGTTCTAAACACGATTAGTCTGGAAAAAGATGTTGATGGCTTCCATCCACTAAATGTGGGAAATCTCGCAATACGAGGAAGGGAGCCTCTATTCATTCCATGTGCAGCAAAAGCTTGCATTGAGCTCTTGCTAAGATCTGGTGTTGAGTTAGTGGGTAAAAATGTGGTTGTTATTGGACGAAGCAGAGTGGTTGGGCTACCTACTTCCTTGCTATTGCAGGTAATGCCTACAAAACTTAAATGTTTTATTAAGCAACCTGCATTGCAGGCATTAATCTGAGCTTTCTGTAGAGGCATCATGCAACTGTCAGTGTAGTTCATGCTCACTCAAAGGACCCGGAACGAATCACCCGAGAAGCTGACATTGTAATCTCAGCAGCAGGAGTTCCTAACCTGGTTCGTAGGAATTGGCTTAAAAGAGGCGCAGTTGTCATTGATGTGGGAACAAGTCCAGTTGAGGTAAGTGCTCATTCTTCGGTTATTTGCATCACTATATCTAGTGGCTGACCCTAATGCCAAGACGTTTTTCTTCTTTACAATTTGCCTCGTTCATATTTAGTTAAAATGCCATTCACTTATGCTGCATTGTCATTTGATGTATCGTAAGAATTAATATTGATATATTTATTTTTTTCATTGTATGGTAGGATCCCAGTAGCGAACATGGTTATAACCTCACAGGAGATGTTTGCTATGAAGAGGCATTGCAGTTGGTCTCAGCTATAACGCCTGTGCCAGGCGGAGTGGGACCAGTTACTGTTGCCATGCTTCTTTCCAACACTCTTGACTCAGCTAAGAGGGCATTTGGTTTGAGCTGAGAAGGCTGTAGGAGGGTTTGTGTCTCAGGATTGGTTTATCATTCAAAATTTCCTCACTTTTTTTTTAGGTACTCTTCGTAGTATTTGGAAAGGATCCCTATAAGTAAAATAGCTCTTTCGTTCATTAATAGGTTAGGACAAGCCACTATAGAATCAAATGCATTAACATTTCCTTGGGCATCCTGCTGTTGTAGACTTTTTAGTAAAAAAATTTGTAAATTATAAAAAAATAATGATACAAGATTTTTGATTGTTTTAAGAAATGATGAAGTGTTTCATTAGAAATCTTCGCTTGTATATAAATATTACGAAGCCTGTCAGTAAAAAAATTTTCTTTCTACAGGTCGACAAATTATTAGTTTGTTGAAGGCGGCAAAAAGACTAAGGTCACATTTATCACTGCTTTTGGACGATGAGAATTTCTACAAAATTTATATTTAGATCGTAAATTTAGCTGCACAAAGACTTGGTTACAATCAAATTCAGATATAATCCATTGATGATGCTAACGAAGAACACCATGATCAAAATGCCTTACTGAAGCATCTGGTACCTAGAAGAACAACTACCCCTTTCCTTAAAACTTGCTTGAACCCAAAAAATCTCCATTGGTGGCACGCAAAATATCCCATTTCCTGGACTTGAATGTTAAATCTCTGGCTATTCATGAATGGCAAATTTAAGGAAGCCGAGCAGCTCCTTGTAGAGATGCAGGCCAGAGGGTTTAAATCATTGAATAACCCATGGTGTTACTCAAACTTGCATAGCCATTGAGCATGTGAACGTGTAAATGTTCAATGAAATAATCATAACTTGTATTAATCAGATTACTTCAACTTTGAAAACACAAGCAGACTGTTTATTAGTATAAACTTCAAAAAAATGCTATTAATTCACAATGATTCAGCTAAACGAAATGTGTTGCTCTGCAACCCATGCTTGGTCAGGCTTCAGTTGAACTCTGCCAATCTGATGAAAGGGAAAAAAGATTAACATGACATTAAATTTTCCTGGAATAATGTGTGTTAAGAAGATAGTTATGCTACCTGTGCGTTTTCAACGCAAACAAAATCTCTGTAACAGGATTCCATTTGCGTGTGCGGGTTCCATAAGACAGCATCAGGCCAGCTGAACAGGTCGTGAAGAAACATAAGATCGTTAATTAAAATTTACAACAGAACAAAATGGAAATAATATAAGAAGTAGGATAGAAGAGCATATAGCCTGCATACTTGGTGCTCCTGATGGTTAGGGTATCACCCAACCCATTTTCAAGCTGTAGCTCATTAGGTGCGCCAAGGTAAATGCAGTCAACAAATCCAGGAAATGTGACTACATCCCTACATAATATGAACCTTGGTTACATTCAAACACCATACATGATCCTGCTTATAGGCTTTATTCTCCATCAGATGATATCTACGTGAGATGATTTGCAATCATATTGATTAATGGCGGCTAGTATTTACAAGAAAAAATCTATGATATCAGTTGATGTAAGCAAAAATTAGGACAAACTCCTAATTTTTGCAAATAAAAACAAAGTCTTAGTAGGTAATAAAAAAGATACTCAAAATATCCAAAATGACACTTTTTATAGAATAAAGACTCTTACAAATTTTGACAAACATAAAATTCACCTAAAGTTGCTTTCATTCATTTGAGAAGAAGGATACAGTTGGAGTGGACACTTGCGTAGAGAAGAAGGGGTTAGAAGCCGAGAAGAAAGGAGGAGAAGCTCGCAAGCTTTCCTAGAAGGAGAGAAGAAGAAGAGGCATTGCTCGCAAGCAATCCTAAAAACCCTCAGGTTTCTTTCCAAATATTGGTCACATAACTCTCTCTTTTTCCTCTCCAAAACATCTCATATTTATAGGCAAGAGAGAGGAAACCCAACAGCCAAAGCACCTCCAATTAAACCAATGAAAAGAGAGGGAGATGAAGGCCAAAAGTCTCCAACAGCAGCCCCCATTAATTGGTACAGGAACCAGAGAAAATTTAATGCAAAGCCATGGAAAACCTCCCCCAAGCAGCCACGGGAAAACCACCCAGCCAAGACCCAAAGAACCACAAAGAAACCCGGGAAAACCTCCCCCAAGCAGCCACAGGAAAACCACCCAGCCAAGACCCAAAGAGCCACAAAGAAACCAGCCAGCACACATGGGAAAACCAGCCAGATGAGGGACCCAAGGGCAACAAGGGGAAACCAACCAGCAGTACATGGGAATAGCAAAAAGCCACCAAAACCGAGGAGAGCAAGGAGGAAACCGAGAAGACACAAGGGAAGGGAAAGAGACACAAGCCACTCCATACCTTTTCCCAATTATGAGCTTCTACTTCATGCCTTTAGGAATTAATGAGCTAAACTTCAGCTCTCCCAAACCAGAACTCCAAAACCAGCTCAAAACCGAGAACCACAAGTCCAACCCGAGAGCCAGTAGCCACCAAAAGGACCCATTCAAGCTAGCAAACCAAGGACAAAGCTTAGAGAAATTTTTGTTTTGTGGAGACCCCCCCCTTGCATGTATCATCAGTTCTGTTTGTAGTTCAATCCAAGCAGCGTTACCGGCCGGCCCATTCTCATAACAGTATAAATGTTTTGGGAAGAGATTGGTTTTTTCTTGTGAGATGGGGTTTTTGTTTTTGCCATATCACTTTGCTCATTTTTTGCTTAGCTAGAAGATTGTAACTTTAGTCATCACTGGGGATTTTATTGCTCTGACAGGGTTACTCTTAAACTATCCCCACACCCACATTCCCTTCCATTCAACCTTTACGTCGTCGTCTCAGTAACACAGCCATTGAAGGCTCTGTCTGCTCTACTAAATTCCATTCCGGATCCTGTCATAACAATATAAAAACCCAAGCCTCAAGTTGACAAATGCTTCCCTTTCTTTCCTTCCCACTCTAATGTAGAAAAAGGATTGATATACTGTCAAGTTACTGACGGGCTCTTAATGGTGATCTTCTTGATCTTCTACTTATTTCCCCTGTTGAATTTACCTTTGTAATGTTTGTATTCTTTCTAAAATTCGCCTTAATGGAAAGATGAATGAATTATACTTGTAGAGAGGGAGAGAGAGAGAATAGAAGGATATTCTTGGTTGGGGGTCCAAGCATGATACTTACTTGCCTTGGGATTTCTGCATAAGAGAGCTTGTTGGGCATAAGAGTGGAATTTTTTATTTGGAGTGATACAAATACCTAAAACTTGCTCTACTTTTTAGCCAAATTGAAATCAACCCAAAGGCTTAAAATCCAATTTGAAATGATTTTGAAAATGGAATGGCTTGGATGAAATATGATTCGCTTCCAATTCAAAACTATTGTATATTATATAGAGCTTTAAAAATAGAACCAGACAGACAAATTCGACTGTGAACCAATTATATGGCCGGTTCGATCCCACCTTAATAATAATCCCCATAGCCAACTTGCAAGAACTAGTGATAACTGCCTGTTCAACATGCCAACCAGCAAACCATTCTCAATTTCTTAGAATTGGTCGGTTTAATTGCTATCCCATTAAGCACCATTGATTAGGTTTCAACCAAACTGAATTATTTGATGATTGACAACTCATTTAGCAAAAAATATTAATGTCAAATAAATTAATTTAAATTTAACAACAACTAAGCAACCACTGAACCAAGCCTTTTCACATACTCCCAAGGGTCTGAAAATCGGACCGAACAACGAACCGAAAAAAAGAGAGGCTCACGGTTCAACCGGTCTAACGAATGACGTAATAAATAATAATATTATTAAAAATTACCTCCGCAGTCATTTAACATTCTATGACTCTTATGGATTTCATTGAAACTTATTACATTCACTTATTGATGAAGACTTATTATCTTAATAGCATAGTTTCATATTAGGTGGGCATCAATTAAATCTATAAAATATAAGCAAATAACACATAATATAAATGTGGCATCAATTAAGTTTATAAAACATAAACAAATATTTCAGAAATAACTTAAACAAAATTTATAACTAACCTAATAAATGGAGAATAACTATAACAGCAACAACATCACCAAACGACACACCTTGCAGCTTCAGGTTCCCGCACGAGGCGGTCCAGCCATCCCGCAGATCCTGGTTCCCGCACAGGATGACCAAACGATATTGCACTGGGGGAAGAATGCATACCTACTATCGAGCCTCTATTGTGTGTTGGGACTTGAGGAATGCATATCATCTTCAGTTCTCTTTCTCTAGCATGTGAAACTATTAATTAAAGAATAATATTAAAAGTTAAATTCTGAATATCAGATTGGTAGATTGTAACTATGACGAATCCTTGTTGGATCAAATCATTTCATCACAACCTAATATCAAGAACTTAGAATATTTACAATTCATTCTTCCAAACAAATTTAGGCTTACCTACAAATAGCTAATAAATAAAAATAACATTGTTAATTAATCATAATAGCAAATTAAATAGTTACTTTGCTTAATTAAGCACCTGTAAAATTTGAATAATTAGTTGAACTCAAAATTTTTTGAACTCAGTGATTTATTTATAGAAGAATTTAAAATTTTGCAACCCTAAAACATTTTCATGCGAGGAAGAGAAAATTAAAAGATGGATTGACAAGTGGTAATAGCAAAATCGAATGGAAGTAGGAGACATGAAGGTGAAATACTAGAACTCAATTTATAACTAAGCATAATTTTTCAGCATTTTCGCATAAATGTTGCAAACTCGCTATTCAAAACAGTTAAAAAAAATTTAATAAACATATCACCAACTTGTAGTAATAGCAAAACAAACCTAGAAAAATTACTAAATTAGGGTTTCAAAAACTTAATTCCCACGGCTTGAAGCAAATAGGAGAAGGGAGTCTGATGTCGTACAGGCCTTCGTTCACGAACTCGATGAGCAGAAACGCGAACGGAACGCGAGCAGGAGACGCGAAGGGAACCGAGACAATGAAGTTACAAACAAAGAGCAACGAACGAATGGGATTTGAATTGCCGAATTGGAATATTAGGTTTTAACTTTGCTAATTTTTTCTTACATACCACATGATCTAAATCCCATGACTGAGATTTCATTTTGAGTGAATCAAACGGTTTTTAAAAATCGGCACCGGTTCACCGATTCAACAGTCCGACTGCCAGGCCGACCGACTTTACCCCAATTTTCTACTATCCCAATTTTATAGTGAACCCGAACCGTCTGATCCAGTCTTGTTTTAAAAACCTTGCATACCCCTACTACATCATGTGGGTTCCCAACACATGCTCTAGGAGCAAAAAATACAATATAAACATATCTAAATAAAGTTTCCAAGTGATATGAGACTAAATAACTAAATTAAAGTTCCCAAGTTCCACATTAAATATTTTTAAATAGATTTTAATTATTTTTTTATAATATGAATAATATCTATTTTTTGTAATTAAATTTAATTTTATCTATTTAATTATACACTATATAAGAATAATTTGTTATACATGTATTATCTATTTATTAATTATAAATAATATAACATGAGTGACCTATAAATATAAATTTATAATGTGAATTTAGTATATGATCTCTCAGTGTAAATTTATATTTAAACATATAATATGAATTAGCAATGATTTATATTTATATGTTTATATGTGAACTAATTTTTTATTAAATATGAGCTAAATTTAAATACTAAAAGTGTTTAAATAAACAATTATTAAATATATTATTTGTGTATGAGTTCTACTTATTTTTAATCACATAGTAGCATTATTTCATTATTATAATATCATTTAGATCATATTTAAATAATTTAAATATTTAAAACGTCCTCCAGTTTAATGCTAGAAGAATAGTTGAACCTTGACCCTCTCTTTTTATTTCCATGTCCAACTCGATTTTCACAACCTTGATATTATATGAATAGAACTAGTGTATGGCTTTGTGTTTCTAAATCATACAAAAAGTTATTAAGTTCAATCCCTCCTAACAACTCTTATATATATATATATATATATATATATATATATATATATATATAATTTATTTTTTTTCTTATTTTAAGTTGGTTCAAAATCGATTTCAAACAAACAAGTAATCCAGCGATTTTTACATGAGATGGTTCAAGTCAAAAAATTAAATTGATTTTGAATCAATTTTTAGTTTGAATAGTCAAACTCATTAACAACCTTATTTTTTATTTCCAAAAATGAAGAATATGACATTGTAGAGAGAGATCATAAAGAATCTTTACAAATTGCATTAATAATTGATTATTAAATTATAGCACATAAATACTATTTATAGAAATAAGGTTATAAAATATAGTCAAACAAATGGAAACAAATGGATAAAATTACAATTAAGGTAATAGACGGTCATAACCAATTATAACTTAAGGCTAGGGTGGTTTTATTCATTTGTTTATTTATTTTTATTTGGTGGTGTGGTGGGACAAGTAAGAGGAAATAGAAAGTATGTATGGCAAAGGGATTAGATGCAATCAATATTTAAAATTCCACAATAAGATGCGTGTCATGAGGCACGCCTCATGGAGAGAACATGTAAAATGCCTTGAGGCTATTACCGAGCCACATAAAAATCGCTTGGTGCATTATTTACTTGCATTTTATTTTATTTGTAATTGCAATTTTAATTTCTTCACTTCGATTTAATTGATTGCAAAAAAATATTTTTACCACCACTTTCATGTAGCATTTACTTCCACTTCATAACTAGTTGTCTTAAAAATCCACATGGCACCTCAACCAAAATGAAATAATAAAATTTTTGGTTGCTCTTAAATAAACATAATTAAGTAAACGAAGCAAACCTTTCCTCTTTGCCCTCAATAGGATTGGCAGGGTCCGGATCTTTGTTCAGAGTCTTGCAACCTTTGAGGCCTTTAACTGTTACTCCTGAGATAGAAGCCTGTGTGATGATCAAAGTTTATGCTGAACCACTGATGTGCCTTTGAAGCATAAAGCCAAGGATATTAAAATGAGAGCTAATGGAGAAGTCATAATACTCCATTCTTACACTAAAGTATGTGTGCAAGGCCGTGGTAAAAGAGAAGGACTTCTTGTCTGTGTTTGTGATGGACAAGGCTGTTGAAAAACTCTCAGCATGTAAAGTGACCTGCAAGGGTATATATAAAATTCTTGAAACAACGGCATTTTGAAAACACAACGAAGTGGAATTCAAATAAAACCCATTAATAATATAAGCATCTCCTCAAGGAAATGGAAACCAATTCAAAGATGGATACTAATCCAATTGCTTTAAGAGCTGATACGCTACATTCAAGAGCATTATTTTTTTTGTGAAATCAGGAATAGCTGCCGTAAGATAATTATTGGGTTAATTTCATAATTTTCGAACAAAAAAAAAGGTTTCAATTTATATTTTTTGTGCTGGAAAGGGTAACATGCGCCTCTTTTCTATAAACTGAATGCGAATATGCAATCTTAACATTCATTTGAAAAAATGAAATATTTAATAAATCCGACACAAAACTAGAAAAATATAAGCATTAATTAAAAATTTCAGGATAGAATAACAAATAATGATATCAAGAAGTAAAGTATATTAGATAGGTGAAGTGCAAATTATCCGTAAAAGCCAAATGTTATATAAATATAAACTAATACACTACATTTAGCAACTATAACAAAGTTTCATGGATCTTAGCGTATATATCATACGTTTCCTATGCGTTATAGGATGCATATGATGCAATACTTGCATATTCAGCGGGCATTTTTATATTTCCAGAAAGCGCAGCATAACGCTATCAATGCATTCAGGTTTCCCAGGAGTAATCTTCAAATGTAATTAGGACAAGTTATTTGGTATCATATTTTTTATGTCCTAGGTATTTAATTTTCTCTCATGCTTTTATATTTGTCTATTATTTTATAGGGCCATATTCTTAAGAATTTCACATCCCTAAATTTCTTCACTACAGCGACTTTTGTCATTTTAGGGGGTCTAAATCAAAAGTGGATCAAAGATAGCCCTGAGACACTACTAATGAAACCCATTTTCTACCCACAAGAGTAAGATTCTGGGTGAGGGACAACTATAGAATTTTCACCACAATAGATTTTCACCTAAAGAGGATTTTTTCTAATACAAATCTAGAATGAGGAACAAAACCATGCACGTAAAATCAAATTTGCAATTTCTAGACTGCAATTTAAACAAATATTTGTCTGTTTTGATGGAAACAGAAACAGCAATCAAAATTCATATAAATGATAATTTAATAATCAAATAACAATTTAGCATAAAAATTTCATGTCCTAAAAAATCACACATCTATTATAAATCACAAAAAGATGAAAAACTTAAATTGTATGAGTTTTGACTAAATGCAATCACACAGGCCAATAATTAAAACTAAAAATATAAAAAGATGAAAGAAGAAATTAACAAAATAAAAATCCAATTCATACAAGTGTACAAGGAGATGACTTCCCTCAGACTTCGATAACAAAGTAAAATACTAGACAGGTATTAAACAGCATTGATACACATGCATTATATGGGAGATTATATATATAATTTAGTTAAAATCTAAATTATTACAATAATTTCAATTAAAAACTATCCTTGATGAGTCAAAATGAGACGTAAAGGAACATTTCTCAATAATATGAGAGTAGAATATGTTAAATACATGTATTATACTTTTTAAAGGTTAAATTTTGTATATTTTTTCATACTTTTGGAAAGACACAAAAAGTAATTTTTTTAAATAATTTGTCCATCCATGTATTCTTCTATTATGCAACGATAATATGAAATAAACCTTGCTATAGCTAATCATAAACTTTGTTGATATGAAGTAAACTTTTAGCAAACTACTCATGGAATCTTTGCTATAGCTTCTTGCTCATGACATATAATCCATAATATATGCTTAAGTAGTTGAAGGATGTAATTGCTAATAATGTTCTTTAGGTGATAATATTGGCTAGCCGAGAATTCCAACACATAAAGTGATTACTCTTTTGGACAGGTAACTAGAATTCATCTGGTTGGTGGAAACTTTTCTCATATTTTAATATATTATGAAGAGTCTAACTATATAATGAATGATTCTGATGTTCTATTTTGGACATATAAATATATATAATGTGGTTGCACATGGATTTATTCATAAATAAATGGATTCATCAATATTTTTCATGCTAAAGCATTGACTATATAAATTCCATCATATTATAAATTGATGTAGATTAGTTGACAATTATTCCTGCCATGTTAAATATTTCTAATTTGATGCAATAATGACACTTGTTATATTAATATGCTTTGTATGCTGCTTTTATTGATCACATTGCATTTCCTATGTCTTGTCGTTTATGTTTTATAAATGGAAATTATCTATCAAGTTTGACCGACAATCTCATATATTGTCAATATTTCTCTTAAAAACTTATCAGGTAATAAACACGAACAAATTCATCAATAGCAGATATACTTTTGGTTCAATCTTTGTTTTTGTTAGTAGTAGTTATTTGTTTAGACAGTTGTTGGCCCTTTAGTTTCATAATAGTAGTTGATCCCTTCCTTCCCTTAGCTTGACGGTTCAATTCACTCGAAGATATTATTTTAGTATTTACATTGTTTCAATAAAATTTTGTTTCATAAATCATTCATAAATTTATGGTTATAAAATTATTTTCACCTAACCTTAATTCATGGCCCTGCCTTGCAAGTTAATGTTAAATTTTCATAATGTCTTGTATTTTCAGAATGTACGACCTTCTAAAACTAGAGCGTTAAATTATCGGCGGCCATCACTCCTTAAATGAAAATTTTTCAAGATATTCAAATATCATGCACCAAAAGCCCACCCAATCACAAGGTATCTTCATGTGATCCATCTACTCTTTAAGCTAGCTTGACTATGGTTAAAACCCTCTAAAACTCATGGGAGCCACAAGCAAATCAACCACTCAATTCATGTCAAACCTTTGATTATGACATAAATTATTAGGAAAATATATTTTTTCTGTGAAAGCGCGCATCAAGAATGAATATGATGAATATACAAAATAGTTACAAAAGAATTTATGCTTATCCTAAAAAATTATTGAGACGATATCCTAACACTCCATGTCATTAATCATATTGTAAGGAGGAGCATAAATTACGTATCACTTCAAAGAAGGTTAATGTTAGATATTGACCTTGTATAAAGCTTGAAAGCTAAAATCCCACATTGAACGAGTGTAGGGGTCATCCTTAAGTTCCAAGGTTACAACAGGCTCACCTTCATTATTTTGAGAATCCTTAAGAGACCATTCCATGTTTCTTGCAAATCCATGCTGCCAAAGAAAGGAATGATGAGGAATAACATTGAACTTCAAAGCACATACATGAAGCAGAATGAACTTGATAACCCTATATGAAGTGCTGGATAATATAAACAAACAAATCAGCTCTGCAAAAGAAGTCAAGAATTATTCAATGATATCAGACAATAGATGAGATCTC
Source organism: Dendrobium chrysotoxum (assembly GCA_019925795.1). Taxonomy (NCBI): domain Eukaryota; kingdom Viridiplantae; phylum Streptophyta; class Magnoliopsida; order Asparagales; family Orchidaceae; genus Dendrobium; species Dendrobium chrysotoxum. The sequence goes on along the minus strand of CM034314.1, from coordinate 87,618,085 downwards.
ACCGTTAGAATCATCTTATTTGGCATTGATGTGCTCAAAATGACATGATTGGATAAGTTCAATGGTTCTATCCTGATTTCAAATTGTATGGTAATCACATCGGTGAAGGTTTAGATTAATCACCAAGTAAAACTCTATATTGCTAAAACTATGACGAGCAAAGTTATCCAAGTTCTATACTACGAGATGTTGATAAAAATATGATTTTCAAATGATTCCTCAACTTTTTGTATGCGGCCAATATAGTCCATCCTCACCCCCTTACACTTAAACATCATATTTTCAAAATTTTTAATATGAGTTCTCACCATGTACGTTAGTTTAACATTAAACTTATGTTAGATTTAGGTAAATAAAAAATTATTTTACAATTAAGTTGAACTCAAATTCTATAAGATGGTAGTGAGACCTGCAATGCTTTATGGTGCAGAATGTTGGCCATTAAAAGAGAAGCATAGTATTAAATTAAGTGTTACAGAGATGAGGATGCTCAGGTGGATGAGTGGCTTTACTCTTAGAGATAGGATACAAAATGAGCATATACGTGAAAATGTTGGAGTAGCTCCAGTGGAAGATAAGATTAGAGAGAGTCGTCTTAGATGGTTTGGTCACATAAAACGGTGGCCTTTCGATAACCCGGTTAGGAAAGTAGATGTATTAGATTTGACTTATGTTAAAAAAGGTGGATGTAGACCTAAAAAGACTTTTTTAGAAAATATTACAAATGACCTTTCTTTATTAGATTTAGATGAGTATTTGACTCTTAATAGGACACAATGGAGAAAAAGAATTATTTAGCCGACCCCACATTGTCGGATAAAGGCTTGTTCTTGTTGTTGTACCGTTTTTATTAATTGCTGCTCCAAGTGAGTCACATAGGTGTCCCTTAGGCTATTAGCCATTATAAACTTATTGGTGCAATGTCACTTTTAAATGCTTACTTTTGAATCTTGGATATTTGGCCTATCGTTATTTTTTCTTCTTTTGATTAATATAGAATATTTAGTTGGTGATCATAAATGGATGTATCATCATTTAGATAGTAACGATCATTTGTTAAGTGATTGCATTCATGGTTTGAAGGAGTTCATTAAATTTTCAATCCCACGAAGTGAAAATATATAAATAAATAAGATCAAATACCCATGTCTTTAATATGACAACAAGCATATTCATACAAGTGATGATGCAATAGTTCATATCTCTACCATAAATAATTCACAAAATATTATTCCATTTAGTAGGCCCAAGACAAATTGTTACGAGAAAGCAACTCTTATTTTGAGTTGACATCACGACATGTATTTGAGTCTGATTCACATATTAATATGGTGATGAATGCATGCAGTCAACAAAATTTTAAAGAAGAAGTGATTGACAAATATAATTCTAAAATTAAAGAAGCATCAAATTAATAAGAAACAAAATTTTATCCTCTGATAATAGACGTTGATAAACCTTTATGGAAAGTTTGCAAGAAATGTTCAAAATCATCAACAATTGCACCATTAATGAATTGTAAAGATGAATTTAATATATCTAATGGTTATCCTAGTCATTATCTCTCTTATTAAGTCTATGATAAGGAAGGTAAGAAGATATTAAGTTTTACATGTCAGACTTCAAAAATAATGAAGAAGATTGGCCAAACAATTGAGAATATTGATGTTTGTGTGAACAATTATATGATATTTAATGAAAATAATATTTAATTATAAATATTTAGTGTGGGAGGACACTCGCTATAAGCTGAGGAAATGCAAAGATGTTTTATATAAGGTGCTCACTCATTTGCCATTAACCCTAATACTTCAAGGGTTGAATATGTCAAAAAAAGATTGCAAAATACATGATTTTGTATGCTCGAAAAAAGAATTCCTAAGGGACTGCTAACACATTCGTTGAGAATCTTGAAAACACTTCAACCAAACATATACAACATTTTTTTAGAGGCGTCGACTTGGTATATATGCTGTGGGCTCTTGGGCGATCCAATGTTCGATATACATGCTATCTAATGCTTGTCGTTGTGTACAACTTACCACTATAGGCAGGGGGCGACTCAACTTAAGCCTAAGGTGGGCGATTGCCCATTGTGAATTTTTTTTTTTAAACTTCAACTAGATAGCTAGTTCTTTATGGTGAGACCTAGCTTTATGGTGCAGAATGTTGGCCATTAAAAGAGAAGCACAATACTAAGTTATGTGTTGCGAAGATGAGGATGCTTAGGTGGATGAGTGGATTTACTCTTAGAGACAGGATACGAAATGAGCATATTCGTGAAAAGGTTGGAGTAGCTCCAGTGGAGGATAAGATTAGAGAGAGTCGCCTTAGATGGTTTGGTCACATAAAACGGCGGCCTTCCGATGACCCAATTAGGAAAGTAGAGGTATTAGATTTGACTTATGTTAAGAAAGGTAGAGGTAGACCTAAAAAGACTTGGTTAGAAAATATTAGAAATGATCTTTCTCTATTAGATTTAAACGAGAATTTGACTTTGAACCGGACACAATGGAGAAAAAGGATTCATGTTGCCGACCCTACATAGTGGGACAAAGGCTTGTTATTGTTGTTGTTGTTATTGTAAACTTCAACTAGATAGCTATTTCAATAATACCCTCCCCGTCGTCGATAAATGCATTTATCTTAAAAATGCAAAGTATATGGAGAAGCAAAGCTAAAAAATAGCAGTATATACTCTACTAAGTAGAACACTCTCTATAAGTCCTCAAGCATTTCTCAATAATGTCGATATTGCTCTATCTTTTCATTATTGTTTAATATGTACATGCAATTAGGAGAGTGCATTTGGTCCGGTTGACTTACAAATTAATTAAACCAAATTGTTTTGATTGTTAAATTTGAAAAATCAAATTGCCCAAAATATTTTTCAAACCAAATTTAAATCAAATTGAACTTTTGTTTGGCCAGTTCAGCTCAATTTTAGATGAACCAAAATATAATTAATTTTGATAATAAACTGTGCCGTTGCCAGGTCCTAAGTTCTGGATGAGAAAAGTGGAGGGTTGCGTTAGGTAGTCGACAGCCAGCGTAAAACTTGTCGAATAATAATGACATGAATCCTTTAAAAAATTGTGTTAATGCTAGGGCGTCCCTTGGAAGCGAGGTGTTGTATGGCATGAATACAGCGACAAGTGTACAAGAGTCGCTACACCGCCACCCAGGTGTAGTGTTAAATAGGCAAGGGTTCCCACATCAAGGACGGATGTGGGCAAAGAAGATAATCCATGAAACTAAAATTAAGATAGAAACTTGGAATATATGTTCCCTTACAGGAAAATTAATGGAATTAATAGATATTATAATTCAGAGGAAGATAAATATTCTGTGCATTCAGGAAACTAAATGGGTTGGAGAGAAGGCTAAGGAGATTGATAGTTTAGGATTTAAACTTTGGTATTCGAGTAGGAGTCATACTAGAAATGGTGTAGGCGTGATTTTAGATAAGAGTTTGAAGGATAATGTTATAAATATTAATAGAATTGGAGATAGAATTATAGTTTTAAAGATTGTTGTTGATGCTAAGATTGTTAACATTATAAGTGTTTATGATCATCAAGTGGGTTTGGATATGAGTTCAAAACTAAAATTTTGTAATGACTTAGAAGAATTAATACAAAAGATACCTCTTGAAGAAAGAGTTTTTATTGGAGGAGATTTAAATGGACATGTTGGTAGAGAGGTAGATGATTTTAAAAGCATTCAAGGTGATCATGAGTTTGGAACGATAAATGAAGGTAGTAAGTTCATATTAAATTTTTGTTTAGCTTATAATTTTTTAATTGCTAATACCATATTTAAGAAAAGAAATAAGCATCTCATTACTTATAAAAATAGATATAGTACAACTAAAATTGATTATTTTCTTATAAGAAAATTAAATCGTTTATATTGCAAAGATTGTAAAGTTATTTCGAGTGAAAATTTATGTACTCAATATCGTTTATTAGTTTTTGACTTGAATATAATGAGGCAGAAAATAAAAAATAAAGTAATACGATATTCTAGGATTAGATGGGGCATTTAAAGAATATTAATAAAAATAATTTTGAGAGTAAGATTTTATATCTTAAAATTTTGTCTGTGCATGAGGATGCTAATGTAATGTGGAAAAAAGTGGCTAGTGATTAAGAATATTGCAAAAGATGTGCCTGAAGTTTCAAAGAAAAAAATTACTAATAGTAAAAATAGTTGGTGGTGGAATCCAAATGTGCAAGAAAAGATTAAAAATAAGAAGATTTATTATAAAAATTGGTTTAATTGTAAAAATTCTGATAATTGAAAAAAATATAAATATGCACGTAAGGATTCTAAGAAAGCAATATGCGATGCAAAGAGTTTAGCTTTTAGTGATTTATATAATAGATTAGATACTAAGGAGGGAGAAAGATATATGTATAAGTTAGCCAAACAAAGAGATAGGAGTAGTAAGGATTTAGTTCAAGTGAAGTGTATTAAGGATGAAGATCAAAAAATACTTTTTTTAGAAGATGATATTCAACAAAGATGGATGAGATATTTTGCTAAACTTTTTAATGAAGAATGTGACAATAAAATTAACTGTAGTGACCTTAGCACCCTAAATGAAAATAAAGATTTCTGTTTTTATCGGCGTATTAGTAAAACTGAAGTTAGAGAGGCTTTAAAGGAAATGTAGGGTGCAAAAGCTTTTGGACCTGATGATATTCTAATAGAGGTATGAAAATGCTTAGGAGATGAAGGAATTTCTTGGCTTACTAAACTTTTTAATACTATTTTGAAGACTAAAAAGATGCCAAATGAGTGAAAAATGAGTGTGTTAATCCCTATTTTTAAGAATAAAGATGATGCACAAGATTGTGCGAATTATAGAGGAATTAAGTTAATGTGTCATACTTTAAAACTATAGGAACGAGTTATGGAGCATAGGTTGCGGCGTGATACTAATGTTTCTCAAAATCAATTTGGATTCATGCCGGGTATGTCTACTATGGAAGCCATATATTTATTAAGAGGTTTGATGGAGAAATATAGAGAGAATAAGGAGGATTTATATATGATATTTATTGATTTAGAAAAAGCATATGATAAAGTTTCAAAAGAAGTGCTATGGAGAGTTCTTGAAAAGAAAGGAGTTAATAACGCTTATATTCAAATCATTAAAGATATGTATGCAGGAGCTATTACTTGTGTTCAAACACAAGGTGGTTTGACCAAGTATTTCCCTATTTCGGTTGGATTAGATCAAGGATCAGCCTTAAGCCCATATCATTTTGCTTTAGTCATGGATGTTCTCACTAGACATTTGCAAGAGGATGTACCTTGGTGTATGCTTTTTGCTGATGATATTCTTCTTGTTGATAAGACTAGAGAGGGAGTTGAAAGTAAACTTGAATAGTGGAGGTCAACTTTAGAGTCTAAAGGTTTTCGCTTGAGTAGATCTAAAACAGAATATATAGAGTGTAATTTTAGTAATAATAGGCCTAATGAGGGGATTGTGACTTTGGGCGATCAAGTCATTAATAAGAGTACACGTTTTAGATATCTTGGATCTATTGTTCAGAGTGATGATGAAATAGATGGGGATATTATTAGCAGAATCTAAGTTGGATGGTTGAAGTGGAGGAATGCATCGGGCTTATTGTGTGATAGAAAAGTACCCCTCAAACTTAAGGGAAAATTCTATAAGATGGTGGGAGACCTGCAATGCTTTATGGTGCCGAATGTTGGCCATTAAAAGAGAAGCATAATTCTAAGTTAAGTGTTGTAGAGATGAACATGCTCAGGTGGATGAGTGGCTTTACCCTTAGAGATAGGATACAAAATGAGCATATTCGTGAAAAGGTTGTAGTAGCTCCAGTGAAAGATAAGATTAGAGAGAGTCGCCTTAGATGGTTTGGTCACATAAAACGGCGGCCTCCCGATGACCCGGTTAGAAAATTAGAGGTCTTAGATTTGACTTATGTTAAGAAAGGTAGAGGTAGACCTAAAAAGACTTGGTTAGAAAATATTAGAAATGATCTTTCTTTATTAGATTTAAACGAGAATTTGACTTTTAACATGACACAATGGAAAAAAAGGATTCATGTAGCCGACCCTACGTAGTGGGATAAAGGCTTGATGTTATTGTTGTTGTTGTTGTAAGAAAAATACTAAGTAAACTTTTTTTAAAATTTACAATTTTGTCACATAGAATAAATAATATCTATATTGATCTTTATCTTATTTATTTATTTACATGATTTTATTGATTTAATATTTGAAAAAAAATTAATAATTCAATTTTTTGTTCAATTAGTTTTAATAAGAAAAAATTTGAAACAATAAACAAAAATCAAAGAAAATTAAAATAACAAGTAATAAAGGCCAAATTTTTAAAATAAAAATGATTACAAGTTTTTTATGTAAAATAGAAACTAAAAAAAAAATTTAAAGCAATGCCAGTTGTTTGCTCAGGCAACGACTGACTCTAACAAGGCACGGGAGGAGAAGTGACGCAGCGAGGAGACATTACGTGGGGACCAGGGCATGTTGCGTGGCAAGCGGGGCCTACATTTGGGGGCAAGTCATTCACAAATCGAACGACTAGAAGGGTCAAGCGGGCGAGCAAGCGACAAGTTGGACGGGCGGGCAAGCCGATCAAGAAATAAAATTTTTTAGTAGTGCTAGCGACTTGATCGAGAAATAAAAAATTTTCCTTTTAGCTTTTTATTTTCATTTTTTATTTCACTTTTTTTTTCTTTGTTTTTTTTTTTAAGTTTTCTTCTTGTTTTTTTAATCATTTTTTTAGTTTTTCATTTTATAAAAAGTATTTTTATAATTTTACTTATAATTTAAATTATATTTATGCTTTTTATAATTTATATATATATATATATATACAAAAGAGACTTTATTTTTAAATATAAATTTTTAATCATTTCTTAGATTTATAAAATTATATAAATATAGTCTCCTATATATATTTATAAATTTATAGTCATTAAAATTTATAAATAAAATTAAAATTATAAAAATAATTTTTATTATAAATGATTAAAAAATAAAAAAATAAAATAAAAAAAGGAAAAAGTGAAAAACATAATAAATCAAGTCGCTCGCATTGCTAGCGACTAGTTTTTTTCTTTTAATTTTTTTAAGTTTTATTTATATTTATAAAAAAATGAAAATAAAAAAAGAAAACAAAAAAAGAGAAAATAGGAAAAAAATAAAAGAATGAAATAAATCAAGTCGTTAACAATGCTAGCGACTGGGTTTTCTTTTCTTTTAATTTTTTTAGTTTTATTTAATTTATAGTATCATTTATAAATATATATATTTTAATTAAAATTAAAATTATATATATATATAATGAAAATAAAAAAAAACTAAAAAAAAGAAAAGAAATGAAATAGTTTAATTAAAATTTGTATATATTTATAAAAATGAAAATAAAGAAATGAAAAAAAAGACTTGCATGCCATGCTCGACTCCCTCGCCATGTCGCCACGCCACACCACCTCACCACGCCACGTCAGAGCCAATCATTGCCTAAGTAAACGACTGGCATTAGTTTTTTTTTTTTTTTCATTTCTATTTAACGTAAAAAACTAAATTAACTAATAATCATTTTTTTTTTAATTTGTTCACTAATAAACTAGCGAATATTTTGGGGGGTGCACTATATATATATATATATAACTTCCATTTTAAATTAAAAAAAAAGAAATTATTTCTTTTTTTACTCAAAATTATTATCACGTTCCTAAAAAATTCCTCAATGCAATTTGTGAAGCTAGAATCACAAGTTTCACTAGAATTTAAAATTTTAAAGAAAGGTCGAGCATTGATCATGTTCTATGATTATTAAATTGAATCTAGGGATTATATTTAAACAACTAAGTTTATATATTCCAATTTTATCTACGAACCTAAAGATGAGGAATAAATAAATAGATGTTATGAGGCATGTAAATTATTATATATATAATTGAATAAAATTTTCTTACTCTACTTTTAATTTTATGTGTAATAGTTAGATGCATAATTTCTGAGTGCAATATAATTATGAGTATTGAATTCCAAGAAAATCATCTCCATGTACCGACATGAGTCTTGAATTTCTTACTTTAGTGATTTCTTTCCTTGATCAATTTTTTCTATATAACTTATTATTTGCTTATTGGTGCTATTTTTGTTCAAATTTGACAAAGTCGATAATCCAATTGGGTGACTAAATTACAATAGCTCATTGATGTTGCATGATTTGAATTTCTCACTAATTTTTTTATATTCAATCATTATACCATCATTTGAGTTCCAATTCTTTTATTTATTGTTTGCATTTAAAGAAAGCAAGGCGATGGACAATTGTCCATGCAATTTCACAAATAAAACCCCTTTTTTCATTGACCTTTTCTTTGTCGGTATATTTTAGTTGTTTGTTATATGTGAATCCTAATTTACCTTGCATGATTTACATAAATCGCATCATTATAGTTGCATTAGAAAAAAAGCTAATCCTGAACCACCTTGCATCAGAAAGAGGTTGTCTATGCCATCATAAACTTCATTTGGATTAGCACACAAAATAAAATCTAACGTGAAATTTTTAGACTCGTACTAAGGCTTTGTTTAGAACAGCTTGTCAACTGTTTTTGTGTTAGAAAAAACAGTCAATAAAAAATAATGTATGTTTAGATGACAATTTTTAAATAACTTTTTTAAACTTTTGTCTTTAAAAACTTTTTTTAAAAAAAAGCATATTTAAAAGTATGGTTGAAAAAAGAACTTTTAAAAGCAAAAGCTATCCCAAACAAAGCCTAAATGAGCCTAAAACATGGTTTCCAAATATACTTTAATATTTCTCAACATTCAAAATATTATGTTTACAAAGGTGATGGTTCCTTTGTAATCAAAATGAACCAAAAAAAGGGGTTCACGTAAGGTCTGAAATAAAGACAAAACTCTTAGCATCATTGTACATTATTACCAAGTGCACATTATTCTTAGTAGTAGAAAGTTTCTAAGAAGAGAGGCATACCTGCTGCATAGGACCAGGTCCAAACTGTGGGAAACAATGTGGGATTCCTCCACTACTCTGGGAAATAATCCGATTAGCTAAAGAGTTCTTTCATGGGCGCAGAATGATGAAGAATATTGAATGCATTGAAATTTCAAATTTGAGTAGCCTGAGTTTAGGCAACAATAGAATTAGGTGGAGAGAGTATAACGCAAATAATTGACAACCTAATCGGTTTCTGCCCATTGAAGACAGCATCTGGCCGAATAAAGAGGAGGTCCTTGCCATTCTCAAGCTTACATGAGGTAAGACATGCTCCAAACAAGTATATTTCAGCCTCGCTGCACCAAACAAGAACATTTTCAGCCTTGCTGTATAAATGAATGCTAATCGAAATATAATGCATCTCACTTTTGTGTGTGATGCGGCCTAGATAAAAACCATCCATTACAATCAGCAAAATATTTCATCTTTATCAAAAAACATTAAAGTTTTAAGCAGATAACGAACAATTTCAGCTGAATTATCTGGAAATTGCAAAAAGCAACTTGAGAAACTCAACATCAAAAACTGAAAAGCTAGAAAGGGAAACACACACAAACACGATTTCCCACAAACACACCCACCTCCCATAAGCCGTGCTCACACAGACTTTGGGGAGCCCACCATTGCCCTCAACAACCTTAACTCCAAAAGAAGCATCTTTCGTCTGGCTCACAGCGGCGGTAACATGTCCGGCGAATCTTCGAACAAAAGATGAATTTCAATTGCGGAGATGGTTCATAGACACCAAGAAAGGGACAAATGAAGAAACGAAGAGTTCAACCTTGCCGGCTTCTACCTGCGGCGACGAGGTACGCTAGGGTTTGACGAGGATGGAATTGGGACGACGGGAAAAGCAACTGAGATGCACGCCGTCATCGTCTTCCGTTTGCGCAGTGGTAATCCGAATTGGATTTCGTCGGATGCCACAGCAAGAAAGTCAGTAATATATATATACTGCTTTAGTTTTGTTTCATAAATTTTCATAATCCATTTTATTTTTTATAAAATTATCTTGTTCATTTATTCTATTATAAATAATTAGTAAATTAAAAAATTATTTATGTAATTTAATGCCTCTTATTAATTAAGTAATTTAATACCCCTTATATACACCTCATACAAAATTAATTTTAATTCTTATAAAGAGTCGCTTGAGTTTCCTCCGCCGAAATTAATTTACCCTATTTCTTATCGAATTCATGCCGTCTTCCATAAGTATGAGTTTCATAAGTTCTTTATGGGATTGACACCATAAGTATGAGTTTTGTAAGTATGCATTTATACCCTATTTCTTATCGGTTACCTAATATCATCTCTTTCTTACAAATTCACACGATCTTCCGTCTTTCCTCTTCGGCTTGCCCTAACTTCCTACCCTCACTATTTTCTCCGGTAGGTTCCTCTCGCCAAATTCGGTCTCTTAAACTTCTTTAATGTTTCTTATTACCGGCATTTATTTCACTTGCAGGTTTCCTTCTTTCTCCAATTATTTCAGTGTTCTCAACTTGTGAAACGTTTATTATTTCGGTTGATTTCTCCTTTTATTTCGGTTTTCAAGTTTGTCAACATTTCTTCACTCTTTGCAAGAAGATGAATTCAACCATCGAAATCTTTCAACAAACGACAGTTCGCTTCTCCGTAAGATACCCGTCGAATATGCTCTCTTTCTTCGTTATATATAATTGCTAAAACCATTCTCACATGTTTTTCATTTAGATCTTTCCTGATTTGCATTTTGTTTCTGGATATCTACTCTTTCGGCTTGAAAGGATCTCTACTCTTTCGGCTTCAAAATTAGATAATGAATTTTCTGTTAACTTTTAATTTCAAATCTATTTATTTGTGACAAATGAAATTTACTTTTGAGGTATGCCATCTGCTTCTCCCCTTTTAGATGAATTTCAATACTTGTTTAGCTATACTTTAACAACATTTAACTTGAAGTGTTAGCAGTTTCCCTCCAGCTATTACACTCTGGATATTAGACAGGTATCAATTTAAAATGACCGAGTCAAAGAAGCTTGCACATGGTATTATTGCATGCTCATGGTTCACAAATAGTCATGAAATGGAAGATTGAGATTTCAAAAACAATGCATTTCTTGTAATAAACATAGCAGCATTGAGGCCTCCATTTGCTTGAATTAGGAGTGGATTAGCTGTTGCGATCACTTCACCACATTTTGTGAATTATATAAAGTTAAGCGAGAGAACAAAAGTATAGATTTGGTCAATGAACCTCCACATCAGATTTTTAATTTTAAATAACTAAGTTTTTTATTCTATAATTGGCTTGAAGGGGTCCACCTTTTGATGCCACATGTAAGGCAGAAGGACCTATAACATATAAGCACTTGAAAAAAAAAACTCTATCAGCTTTCAAATGAGCGTAGGCAATCTAATTAGTTTAAATATATGAAGGCAATTGAGAAAAGTGAACTTTTTAGAAACAATAATGATTTGAAGAGTTTACACTTCGAAAGACAACACTAAAACACAAACACAACATTTTGAGAACCTTAGAAGTAGTTAGGAACTAAATATGACATCGATTGAACAGTTTAAACCCAAACAAACCAAACATTTTGATGACGACAATAATTTACAGGCGTAAACATGAAGTTTAACATAAATGGGTATAACATGTTAAAGTTAACGCAAAGCAATGAAAATACGTCAAATTCTAAGAAAGGCAGATAGTTTTTTTGTTTTTTATTTTGGTGGGGGTATAACATGTTAAAGTGAACCACCTGTAACATGTTATATATATTGCACGAGTCAGAATCTTCCACCAAAAATAACATCTGAACCTTTAACACATTGAACAAATAAATGGAGCCAAGCATAAATTGTACTCAACATCAAAATTCACCCTTGAAAATCTCTTCCCAAAAGCTGTCAAGGTACGGGTCTTGCTCACCTGTTGTGTGACCACTTGCATACAAAGAGAGCACTGCTTGGATGACCACATACATAGCAGGGGCATTGAAGGTCTTAAACATGATTTGGGTCATCTTTTCCCAATTAGCCTTAGGGTTAAGAGGTGCCTCCGTAAGAAGAACAGGGTGCTCTTCATGAGCCACTCGAAGCTCATTGTAAAAAGTGTGATGCCAAATTTTCTCCATGTCATCCTAGTTACTCACAATTCCATGCTCAATCGGGTATTTCAAAGTTAAAATACCACGCTTTGATTGGGGCTCATCTCCAACATATATGCCCTTTTGACCCATGACAACTATTACCCCAGTATGACGAGGACGACCAACAATGCTAGGAAAGATAGCATCATCTCCAGCAAATCCACCCTTATTGAAACAATATACATAGCATCAAAGATTTTCCAATTTAAACACTATAAATTAAATGTACACCTACAGTGAATATTAGATGTAGGATAGCATAAATGATATTCCTTTAGAGTTAAAATACCACACTCTTCTTCCTTTTGTTCGCACGCCCTAGACAGAACGAAGCCCTACACGACCCGTCGTCGACCTACTGCCCTAGGCACACGATCACTGTCGCTGACCCTCTCTTACGTACAAGTAACTTCTACCGCATTTGTTCTTCTTGCCTCTTCCCACACGAAATTATTAATGCACATAAGAAAACTCCTCATTAGTCCTACATCTATTTGCATACCCTTATTAGATTTAAGTCATTATCCCATTGATCATGTACTCTTGACTCACAAATAATTTATTATTTTTTGCTTTTTTTATTTCAGTTCCCATCTTCCCCTCATTTATGCTACTTCTTGAGTTAATTGATCCATATTATCAAGCTCGAACGGCATTAATTATTGTTGCAAATTGTCTACTGTTTTGATTGGCTAAATTTATCAATGTTTTCTATATTTTCCCTTCACTTATTTGCCAATTCTTCATCCCTTAATAACATTACTTAGTCTTACAGCTTGGGAAGATATATTCAGAAAGTGTATGCTTTGTTTGTTTGTCTTGCTTCAGCTTCTTGCAGTTGTAGGAGCTACTCTGTTTTTCTGCACAGCTTCTTGCCTACCAGTGCACAGGCATGGTTCCAAAACCACAATTTTTAGTGATTAATATTGTTTTTCAGTTCCTATTGTGGTAGAAAAGCACAATGTATTCACAGTGTTTTAGAACTTTGTATGGCTCTTCATACTTTAGGAAAGTCTTGTCTAATAGAGTTCCAAACCCGCTTAACAGCAAACTTACCATCATTAGAAATATTAAACATAATGCGGTCCTCACTATCCAATTGAATGGGATTATTAAGAATAAAATTGATAATAGAATCCGACACATAATTAGTAAGAAAATCAATATTCCAGCTCCCATTAATAATAAAATCCTTGACTGTGTAAGAAGAAGTGGAATGAGTGTTTAAAAGATTGTCAATAAAGAAATTACCCAACCATTTATCTTGCCCAAAAAAAAATGTTGCCAGCTCACAAACCCCATTGGATAAAGTCTTCAGCTTCCCACTTAATATAACATAATCTTTAACGTAACAATTGAGTTGGAGGTTTTAGGATGTTTGTGTGATTAAAAGTGTGTTGCTTAATCATTTGAAGTATTTTCTTTGAAATTAATTCGAATATACTTTCAAGACTTGATCTAGAGAGTTGACTTTAAAAATGGTGCCCATCAAATTTGAACCAATTAAATACTTCGGTATCAAGCGTCAACCAATATTGTTACTTTTAGCTCCAAGGAACGCTTGTTTGCTTTTCAAGTAATGAGACTAATCCGTGCGATATATTTAGGCTTTATGAATTGTTATTGATTTTATCATCAGGATTGTCATATTGGATATTATACATTGTTTTGTTTTATGAATGTGGTAACATATAATATTTTCGATATTTTTATATATTGTCATATTTGAATTTATGTATTGTTTCATTTGGGGTGGCTTTCTTAATGCTTTCTAAAGCAGTTTTTTAATAAAAAAATTTTAGATCAAAAATTTTTGTACTAAAAATATGCTTTTAAAAGCAGTAAAAAAGTCGTCCCAAACGAAGCTTCAGTTAGTTTATGCTTCTATTGCATTACAACTTTTCATCAATATCCAGATGTGGCATCAGTGCAAGTTGTATTGTTGTATTTTGATTGACATATATGCTATTTTCATTCAGTTATAGAAGATGGCAGATGGTGAAGATATTCAGTCTCTTGTCTGTGACAATGGTACTGGAATGGTTAAGGTAAATAATTTCTCATAGATGCAAAGAAATATTACCACTCACCTTTACTTTTATAAAGGAATATCGTTTATGCTATCCTACATCTAATATTCACTATAGCTGCACATTTAATTTACAGTATTTAAATTGGAAAATCTTTGATGCTATGTATATCATTTCAAATTAGGCTGGATTTGCTGGAGATAATGCTCCTAGAACTATCTTTCCTAGCATTGTTGGTCGTCCTTGTCATACTAGGGTAATGGTTGGCATGGGTCAAAAGGGTGCATATGTTGGAGATGAGGCATAATCAAAGTGTGATATTTTAACTCTTAAATTCCCGATTGAACATGGAATTGTGAGTAACTGGGATGACATGGAGAAAATTTGGCATCACACTTTTTACAATGAGCTTCAAGTGGCTCCTGAAGAGCACCATGTTCTTCTTACGGAGGCACCTCTTAACCCTAAGGCTAATCGGGAAAAGATGACCTAAATCATGTTTGAGACCTTCAATGCCCCTGCTATGTATGTGGCCATCCAGGCAGTGCCCTCTTTGTATGCAAGTGGTCACACAACATGTGAGCAAGACCCGTACCTTGACAGCTTTTTGGAAGAGATTTTCAAGGGTGAATTTTGATGTTGAGTATAATTTCTGCTTGGCTTCATTTATTTGTTCAATGTGTTAAAGTTTAGATGCTATTTTTGATGGAAGATTTCGATCCGTGCAATATATATAATAGTTACAATTTTTTGCAGTTTTTAATTTTCTCTTTTGTTCTTTTAATATTGCTTTACAAGTGGTTCACTTTAACATGTTATACCAACACCAAAATAAAAAAAGAAAAATTATCTGCCTTTCTTAGAATTTGAAGTATTTTCATAGCTTTGTGTTAACTTTAACATGATATACCCATTTATGTTGAACTTCATGTATACACCTGCAAATTGTTGTCGTCGTCAAAACGTTTGGTTTGTTTGGGTTTAAACTGTTCAATCGATGTCATATTTAGGTCCTAACTGCTTCTAAGGTTCTCAAAATTTTGTGTTTATGCTTTAGTGTTGTCTTTCGAAGTGTAGACTCTTCAAATCATTATTATTTCTAAAAATTTCACTTTTCTCAATTGCCTTCATATATTTGAACCAATTTAGATTGCCTACGCTCATTTGAAAGCTAATAGAGTTTTTTTTTTCCAAGTGCTTATATGCTATAGGTCCTTCTGCCTTACATGTGGCATTAAAAGGTGGAATGCCCCTTTGAGCCAATTATAGAATAAAAAACTTAGTTATTTAAAATTTAAAATATAATGTGGAGGTTTATTGTCCAAATATGTACTTCTGTTCTCTTGCCTAACTTTATATATTTGACAAAATGTGGTAAAGTGATCGCAACAGCTAATCCACTCCTAGTTCAAGCAAATGGAGGCCTCAATGCTGCTATGTTTATTGAAAGAAATGCATTATTTTTGAAATCTCATTCTTCCATTTCATGACTATTTATGGTTTTGGTTCTCATATGTAGGCATTGTTTTGGATTCTGGTGATGGTGTCAGCCACACAGTCCCAATCTATGAGGGTTATACTCTGCCCCATGCAATCCTTCGTCTAGATTAGCTGGCCATTACCTAACAGATTATCTCATGAAGATCCTCACGGAGCGTGGCTATACCTTTACTACTACTGTAGAGTGTGAAATTGTTAGGGACATGAAGGAGAAGCTTGCATACATTGCACTTGATTATGAGCAAGAGCTTGAGGCATCCAAGACCAACTCTTCTGTGGAGAAGAGCTATGAGTTGCTTGATGGGCAGGTGATTACCATTAGGGCTGAATGTTTCCGTTGCCCTGAGGTCCTCTACCATCAATCACTAATTGGTATGGAAGTAGCAGGCATCCATGAGACAACAAACAACTCGATTATGAAGTGCGATGTGGACATAAGCAAGGATCTGTATGAAAATATAGTATTGAGTGGAGGTACCACAATGCTCCCTGGTATTGCAAAAAGAATGAACAAGGAGATCATTGCATTGGCACCTAGCAACAAGAAGATTAAGGTGGTGGCTCCACCTAAGAGGAAGTACAGCGTTTGGATATGAGGTTCTATCTTGGTATCTATGAGAACTTTCCAACAGGCAGATCTCACTTTTTTTCATCTAACATTCCACCAAGCAATTACAATAACTATTACATATTAGTGTCATTTTCCCCTTAAAATTTGTATCGTTGATTGTATTCACGAATAGTTGAATGTTGTTAATATTTCTGCCTTTATCATATACCATCAACTTATCTAGCATTTTTTTTCTCATTCAGTTGACTAATTCTACACTCTACAAATAGATTAACATTTAAATTAGTGTCAGCTTAACTGCTTAAGTTGAGTGTCACCATTTTAAACCAATACATTAATATTTGAGACCTTGCATTATACATTTGACTTATTTTTCGTAGTTCTGAAATAAGGTACCCATGCACAAGTTATTTCAACAAGAAACAATATACATCAAGATTAGTGTTGTGTGCTAATTTGTATTGTATTAATCTCAGAATAAATTAAATTCATTTTAATACAATTTATAATTGGATATCCTGAGCTAGTTTTTTCTGCCTTTGGAAGCTTACTTGTAGTAGTTGACATCACAGGCTTTCATCAATTTCTTTATTCAGTGACAAAAACTAATGATAATTCTTTAATGTCAGATGTGGATTGCCATGGCAGTATGATGAATATGGGCCGTCCATTGTTCACAGGAAATGCTTCTAGATTTGAACGTGTGATGGTGAAGATGATACTCAACAAAACTGGTGCTGGCTCTCCTGGCACTTGCCATTCTCTTTTACCTACTTTTTAAACTTACCATTATTTCAGCTACTGAATTTCCATTAAGACCTCACGTTTCTGGAAGATAGGAAGTTGTGGAGATCTTTTCCTTTGAATATTTTTATTTTATTTTGTTTATGTCAAGGTTTTAAAAAATGGACCGGACCGACCGGTTCAACCGTAAACAAGCCACAAGACTGGTCTGGTCTAGTCTGAAAACTACTTCTGCATCAAACCAGACTGAACCGGTCAGAACCGCCAGTTCAACAGGTGAACCGATCGGTTCAATTACCATAATTTTTAAATTATTAAATAAATGATTTTGTTATATTAAAGATAAAATATATAATAATTATCTTAAATAAATAAATTAATTTATATTTAAAACATTTAATTTAAATTATAATAAAATTTTTATTATAAATATTTGCCAAAAATATCATGAAGCATTTTCACACGGCCCCACCACTCCATGTGAGCTTTTAACACAAGTAAACTCAAAAAACTATATAAACAATAACAAGAAAAAGATTCAAGCGATGCAAGACTAAAGAGAAGAGTTGATGTGTGTATGAGCTCATAACATATATAATGTCTATAAAATTTATTTTTTAAACAAAATTTTTAATTAATTATTTATAATGAGAATAATACTTATTTATTAGATAATAATGAAAATTTATTTATTTATACACTTTAAAAAATAATTTTATCTAGCTATTTATTAATGATAATAATTTTTAGATATAAATTTATAAAATAAATTTGGTATATAACATATACATGTAGATATATTTAATCATATAACATAAATTAATAACAATTTATATTAAATTTGTAAACTTATGTTAGAATTTAATTTATATTAAAAAAATAATATAAATTAGTAATAATTTATATTAAATTACATGGTTATATGTAAATTAAATTTCAATTAAAATTAAATTTAAAAATTGAAATTATTTAAATTTAAATTACCATATTATTATGAATGTATATTCTTATAATTATGAGATTTAAATTTTTTTTACTCTTATGTGAAATTTTAAAATAATTCTTTTACTTAATTATGTAAGTTTTACATTTCATGATTTTTTATTTCGTTTTATTTTTTATCTCATATTTGGAATGATAAGATTATTATTATGTCAATTTTATTAAATTTCAATAATATTATTATTTATTATGTTATCCAGTTCAACCCCGATTCCACTAGTCAAACCGTGAACCCCTCTTTCCGATTCGTCCGATTTGATTTTCACAACCTTGGTTTATGTTTCAAATTTATATCTTACATGTATATGTTATATAACAAAATTACATATATAAGTCATGATTTCTTCCTATGGATGTAGGTAGCCCCATGCCAAACCACTTATATCATATGCTTCCACTACAAAAAATAATGGCTATGAGGGCATCTTAAAGTGTCATAATATATATATATCTATTTGGGCACATAATGTATTGGGGCATCAAACAAATGGTGTCACTTAGATGGCCATTGGCATTAGGTTAAGGGCATCTTTATGTGCCCTAAAAACTAAACTTTCATGACATATATTTTTGTTGTCATAGTCTCCTTAATGACACGTATAAAGTGCCATAATAGACAAGTTTTTCTAACACCTTCATATGATGAAATTTGTGAACAAATATGACATATTAGATGTCATAATATGTTACCTTTCCTAACATATTTATTTGATGGAACATGTTTAATAATAAGGCACATTTAAGTTGCCCTCACACATATGATTTCCCAATACTTCAATTTTATGGAATACATTTAATAAAATGACAGTATTATGTGCCTTAGTATATGTTTTATCCCATTTAAATTACATTCAGTTATCAAATAATTATGCTGACTCATAATATTTTAATTTCAAATAATTAATCTCCAATAAAATTTCTAAAAATCTCACATATGAGGTCTTACAATAAATCCAAAAAAATATACAAAAATTTTTTTTTCAAATAAAAATTTATTTCATAAATCTAAAATTACATGAATTTTCCACCTTCCAAAAAAATGAATACTTCAAGCTTCATATATATATATATATATATATTACAATAAATATCATCACAAAACATACAAAAAAATCCAAAAAAACAGAGTTTCATCACATGTAATCATCACATGACTAATAACAAAAAATCTATGTTTTTTTTACACCCATACACTCGTTGTGAGTAGATAAATGTATTTTACATTAATTTCCATCGCTCTCTCTACAAGAAATTCCATCAAAACCTTGATTGGGAGTAGAGAATTTTACGAATTTGTCGTCTTTTGTGAACGGAAGCTTCATATTCATCAACTCCTTTTGCATAAGCTGCATTTTCTGGTCTGGTCTTTTGTAAGCCATGTGATGAGGGGAAAGAGAAGATTTTTTTTACATATTTTCTCTCATTTTTCTTCGTAGCAATAGAGCATGGAGCAGCAGGATATGTTTATAAAACCAAAAACAAATTCTAAATATCAGAGCTGTTCATTTTTTCACTAGGAGTAGCACCGAAGGATGGACCGCCCTTGTGATAACAACCAAGGAACTCCACTAGGTATCCTTTCAGTTTATGAGGAACTATGCCAGGATTGTTAAATGACAAAGCTGAAAGAAGACCATTATATGCTTAAGAATGATGCAGAAATATTGAATTCTATAGGTATAAAAAATTATCTTTTGGGCTATTGGATGAGCAGCAAGGTTGTTTTTTTTTTCTTTCTTTTTGAATGATACGAACCATTTTCGGATACTATTGCATCCATTGTAAGTGCATTGATATGACCCAGATTGAATATAGCTGGAGTTAGCAAAGGGAATGGAACTGTATTCATCAAGAATTCACGAGAATTGAAGATATCTAATTGGCTAATATGGATAATTTTCATAAGCAATCTTTTGCAAGAATTCCAACAATTGATTTGCATAAAAACAGCAAAAAATAATATAGTCATCATGTATCACTTAAAAAACTGCCATAAATAAAGATTATGGCTTATATCCTCAAATAATTGTGGGTCTCTGAAAGTATTATGCTAGCGGGGAACAGAATGCAAAGGGTATGATCGAACCATCCCATAGGACAAAATGGTCATAAACCTTTACACTCTATGCAAGCAGGCCAATGGAAGAGCAGATGAGATCATATATACGTTTAACCATGGAGGATAGCGGTTTTCACCTACACACCTCGATGGGTAATAATATATATAACATGATCAAAGTCACGAGATTTCCCCCATTCGATACATCAACTCGAATAAGGCTTATTTGATGTGGGGATCGGTTTCCCACGGGGGCTTCCCCCGTGGTTAATTACATCTTAGGCCTCGACCTAAGAAAACTCTCGATTAAGGACGCTATATTATTCTCTTAGATGGTTTGGCGCACAGGGAGATTTCTAGGCTCTCATAATCCAAAGGAAAAGATAAGCTCAACTTGATTTAATCAACATATATGAATCATATCATCACTCAGCCAGTTTGAAGAAAAGAAATCTGAAGAAAAAGACATTGCACTTCAAGCATGCATGAGAGAAATATGGAGTTGGCGCCATCCATGTGACATGGATAGGTGGGATTTATAGCCTCTTAAGGATAGAGAGCTTACCCACCGATAAGACGTATAGCAGTAAACCAATATGAATAGCCTTTAATTATAAATCTATTATGGATGTAGTATTGTACACACAGTACTAATATCCACGACATAACTAATGCAATCTGGATTTATATCTTGCCTGAAAAAGGAAGCAAGCTAAGGGAATCGGCTCGGTGGACAAAGAAAAAGAAGGAGAAGGAGGAGGAAGGGGATGTATACCTGCTGTTAAGGGAATCGGATCGGTGGACTTAAGGAGGTGAGACCGGTGCCGACGGGAGTGGGGCGTTCGCAGAAAGAGGACCGAGAGGTGGAGAGGACTCGGCTCGGGCTCACGAACCAGAGGAACCATAGAGGAGGGTTCTCGGTTTTCTGGGGTTGGGCGAATCACCAAGAGACGGAGGGAGAGGGGTCGGCCTTCAGGTATCTCGCGAGTAGAGAAGAGACGAGAGAGAGAGAGAGAGGAGTGCTGTCTGCCAGAGGTCGCCAACCAGGAAGGGAAGAAAAGGAAAAAAAAAAAGGGTCTTCGGCTAGGACCTGGAGGCGTATCAATGCTTCGTGCGGGAAGAACTGGGGCAGAGCCCAACGTAACGTCCCAGAAAACTTCGTCAAAAGTCTTTTAAAACCACCTTTCGAATTCCTTTACTTTCGAGATTCGAGTGTCAAGAAACTGCACCTAATATCTAATATCTTGGAAAAACACTCGTATGCCTAGATCTCAAGGAGGTCATTGTCTCCCCTCTATTCAAGCTTTATAATTCAGCTTTAGCTGTGCTCTGATTATTAGATTGTACAATAATGACACTCTTCTTTCTAAGTGGCTTTTGTCTAATTACACTTCTCCTTGGAAACCGCCTCCTTCAAAAGCTACTGCCTTCTGGAAAACCCTCTGTGAACATGCGGTCTGGGCTACTTAGAAGTTTAATTTCAATGTATATCACAATTTTCCCATTTTTCTCAACTGGGATCATTGGTTTAATGGGAAGATGTTGGAGGAGATTACCGATTTGCGTTCTATATGTGCACTTTTCCATAATGATGCTAAAATTTCAGCTATTCTTAGGTTGGAATCTGCCGTCTACTTAGTTCTCTGATCTTCTTGGTACTTTAAATGGTATTACTTTAAACAATTCGAATTGCATCTTTTGGGGGAATGGTAATGAGAATAGAAATAAATGCTTTCTTGATTATTTCTACAATCAACACCCCACTATTAATTGGCATTCTTTTGTTTGGCACAAGCGACTTGCTTTACGTTATCCTCATGTTGCTGGATGGCCTTGTTGGATGGCCTCAAAACTACTGATAATTTGATTAGGAGGGGGATATCTGCTAATCCTCTTTGTGTTTTGTGTAACTCCTGCAATGAATCTGCCTCTCACCTCTTCTATGAGTGATTTCTCCTATTCGATCATTAAATATCTGATGCCGCATATTAGATTTTATCTGTTAAGGCCTAATATTCTTCAAGTATTCCAAAATATCTCTGATTTGCAAGCTCAAGTCCGGCGTTTCTATAATTTAATGGTATGTTGTTCGGTATATAACATCTGGAAAGCAAGAAACGATAGCAAAATTTGGGATACTCACGCCTCTACTATCACGGTTTGCCATCTCTTTAAAAGAGCTATTTTCACCAAAATTGTGAGATGGAAAAATTCGGATTATTTGCTTGATCTTATTTAATTGAAAGCTATTTTATGATGCTGTTCAGTATTGAGGAATTCCGGTTTTGCTGCTTAGTCCTTCACTTGGACTTCTGCTGGGGGTTGCATCGTGACGCTCTGTGGCTTTGGGAGATGCTTCTGAATTGGCTGCTGCACCTATCTTCTCATTTGGTGCTGGATTTTGGTTTTTGGCCGGCAATGATGTTCGGGTTGCCTATTTGATCCCCTTGGACGGTAATTTTTTCCAACCAAGAATCATGATTTTTCTGTGACTTATGCTAAACCCGCTTGCCCCTTGGCTGGGCGTCGGTTTTTTTGGATGTTCTAGCCTTTGTCTTTATTTTGATGTGTATCTTGTATACATTTTTTTTTGTTAGGCTTGTCTTTTCTAGTTTTTTTGTCTTTAGTTTCTCTTTACACCTGTAACTAGTCTTTGATTAATGTATTCAGGCACCGCCCATAATTTTTCCCCAAAAAAAAAGTCTCGCTCTGCTCCGATTTCTCTATTTGTGAAATGGAGAAAGGCTTGCATGTACCCGATCATGCTAAAGCCATTTGCATACGCATTAGAATGGCAAGCCACGCGACTGGGAAAGACTGAGGCGTGGTTTGTTTTTCCGTTCCTTGTGCTTTTTTCGTTTCAAAACGGCATTTTTTTTTCGTTGTTTGAATGTGACGCATGCTTTTTCAGAAACTCTATTTCTTTACTGTTTTGAGAAGCGTTATGGTATTAGCATCTCCGTTTAAAATCTCCATTTTTTAGATTGACGTTTTTGAAACGGAAAAGGTAAAGAAACCAAACGAAGCATGAACCGACAGGGTTAAGGTTTCAACGTATTCTAAGCCATCGGATCTATTTCTCGATTTAGGAATCAAATTCAAATTGCTTAGAAAGTCAATTAAGCTCTAATGAGAATTAAGTGGGGCTCAGGGGCTAAATCAGATTCAAATCAAACCTAATTAGACTCAATTCGGATTCGACTCGACTCGACCCAAATCAACAAAATCAAACCCAATTTAACATCGACTTGACTCAAATCAAACCCGATGCAGCTAAAAGGGCTAATGCGAATCAATTAAACACGGTCGAATATGATTCAACCCGATTCTTGAATTGATTTGAGTTCAATTGGGTCTCATCAAATCAATTTAATAAAAATTGGACTTGAATTAATGCGATCGAACTCAAATTGACGCAGATTTGAATCAACTTAGACTCGACGAGGCTTAACTAGCTCGCCCAAATGCGCTCGAAGGAAGACCATATCAAAACCTGAGGTCAACAATAATAAATAAATAAATAACTAAATATCCTGTTGCTCCATAAATAGAAAAAACATACATGGCAAGTGACTGGGATCCATAAATAGAAAAAACATACATGGCAAGTGACTGCGATCGCATGAAATTCTATAATTCTCAAGCTCAACATGAGGTTGAGAATATTGTAATTCATTTACCATGCTCCAGAAATTTGAAATGTGAATGAAATATTAAGAAAATAAAGTAATTTACATCTTTACATTATAAACAAATAGAGCTTAAAAAGAAAATAGATAGTTTTATTTGCACTTGCACAAAGTGATTATTGCAAGAATTTAAAAAATAAGATTATTATAAAATTACAATACTTATATGAATATTATAATACTATTATTGCTCAAATGTATTAATATTAAAGTTATTATATAATCACATAAATTATATTAAACTATAAGGTAAAATGAGTACATCATATGGATAAATAATGTTGAATGATAAAAATAAGCTTATTTAAATTTCCACTTGTATAGATTTTTTTTTTAGGTTGATTTTCTATGAATTTTTAGGATATTAGTATGCCTCTACAAAAATCAAAAGGCTTCACCTGCTTGTTCAACAAATATCAAATTAATAGCTTATGCTTTTTCATGAAGTGAGCAGTATATAATTTAAGAAAATTTATGAGATAAATATCCTCTTAATTCCATTAACCAGTGTAATATAGCATGAAGAACCTACTCCCATGGAACATCACCAACCAACATTCTGTCACCTTCATCATCCTCATAGATTAGAGTATATTAACCGCTACCATCGAGTGAGCCTGTAATTGCATGTTTCTGTACATTCTCCTTCATTGAAGCAATAGAATCCATTTGAGCTATCAACATACAGAAAAATGTTATATGAAGTTAGAGAGACAGATGAAAAATTGTCCAAAGCATTTATAAATATTTTCATGGAGTTGTGAGTGATACAAAAACATTTAACCAAATAAAAATAACCTCAGTTTTCACCTCATAGTTGTCAATCTTCTTGCATTTTAGACTCAAATTATAACAAATTCATCTAAAATATGTCACAATGTATCAAACAATCATAGTTCTCAATTTTCTTTCCATACCTATGGTGGCAACAACAGCCTCTCAAGCTTAGTTTAAAAAAAACATCATTTTGTATATCAACCAAATAAATATCAACAACAGATGAACATATAGTCATCCACAAGTCACATCTGCGACAATTGTAAAAGATTAAGCAACATAACCTGCAAGAAGATCACGAAATAGCTTATCTACAGCTGAAGAGAGTTTTTCATAGCAATCATAAGCAAGTATATCTATTTTTCTTCCAATGGGAATCCCTACCACGTTGATTTTCACAATGAATTTTTTCTTACTAGTTGCAGGTTTTGGGGCACGTCTATGAGCTTCCAGGTGCTGATTCAACTGTTATTTTTGAAGAACTTGCAACATTTTTTCTAGGAGACCGAATTGGAGGCAACCCAACAACTGGAGTAGAAGCAGACCCGCATTTTTGTGAGCTAGAAGAAAGGAATTTTAAGTTTTTAACTGAATGAATGAAATGTTCTAGTTTGTTATCCATATTTTTTATTTAAATGGAAAATAGTTAAACATATTTTAGAACTAAAATAGATTAAAAAACTAGCCATTAGTACAAATTGGGAAATCTAACATTTGTTCTTGAACTACAACCGTTGTAAGATAATATTTTTAAAAGGTATAAATAATCATTTAAAATTATCATGTTTGTTGTCTTAAAAGATATAGGAAGGAAATTAGCTATTCGGTAAAATAACTTTTCTTAGTAGATGATATTTAACAAAGGTTGCTAAACTTCTTAATGAAGAATGTAAAAATATAATTGACTGTAGTTACCTTAGCACCCTAAATGAAAATAAATATTTCTTTTTTTATCAGCGTATTAGTAAAACCGAAGTTAGAGAGGCTTTAAAGAAAATGAAAGGTGGAAAAGCTGTTGGACCTGATGATATTCTAATAGAGATGTGGAAATGCTTAGGAGATGAAGGAATTTCTTGACTTACTAAACTTTTTAATATTGTTTTGAAGACTAAAAAGATACCAAATGAGTGGAAAATGAGTGTGTTAACCCCTATTTTTAAGAATAAAGGTGATGCACAAGATTGTTCGTATTATAGAGGAAATTAAGTTAATGTGTCATACTTTAAAACTATGGTAGCGAGCTATGGAGCATAGGTTGCGGCGTGATACTAATGTTTCTCAAAATCAGTTTGGATTCATGTCGGGTAGGTCTACTATGGAAGCCTTACATTTATTAAGAGGTTTGAGGGAGAAATATAGAGAGAATAAGGAGGATCTACATATGATATTTATTGATTTAGAAAAAGCATATGATAAAGTTCCAAGAGAAGTGCTATGGAGAGTTCTTGAAAAGAAAGGAGTTAATAAGGCTTATATTCAAATCATTAAAGATATGTATGTAGGAGCTATTACTTGTGTTCAAACACAAGGTGATTTGACCAAGTATTTCCCTATATCAGTTGGATTACATTAAGGATCAGCCTTAAGCCCATATCTTTTTGCTTTAGTCATGGATGTTCTCACTAGACATTTGCAAGAGGATGTACCTTGGTGTATGCTTTTTGCTGATGATATTCTTCTTGTTGATAAGGCTAGAGAGGGAGTTGAAGGTAAACTTGAATTGTGGAGGTCAACCTTAGAGTATAAAGGTTTTCGCTTGAGTAGATCTAAAACGGAATATATGGAGTGTAATTTTAGTAATAATAGACCTAGTGAGGGAATTGTGACTTTAGGCGATCAAGTCATTAATAAGAGTACACGTTTTAGATATCTTGGATCTATTGTTCAGAGGGATGGTGAAATAGATGGGGATATTATCAGTAGAATTTAAGTTGGATGGTTGAAGTGGAGGAATGCATCGGGCTTATTGTGTGATAGAAAAGTACCTCTCAAACTTAAGGGAAAATTCTATAAGATGGTGGTGAGACCTGCAATGCTTTATGGTGCCAAATGTTGGCCATTAAAAGAGAAGCATAATACTAAGTTAGGTGTTGCAGAGATGAGGATGCTTAAGTGGATGAGTGGCTTTACCCTTAGAGATAGGATACGAAATGAGCATATACATGAAAATGTTGGAGCAGCTCAAGTGAAACATAAGATTAAAGAGAGTCGCCTTAGATGGTTTGGTCACATAAAACGGTGGCCTCCCGATGACCTGGTTAGTAAAGTAGAGGTATTAGATTTGACTTATGTTAAGAAAGGCAGAAATAGACCTAAAAAGACTTGGTTAGAAAATATTAGAAATGATCTTTCTTTATTAGATTTAAATAAGAATTTGACTTTTAATAGGACACAATGAAGAAAAAGGATTCATGTAGCCAACCCCACGTAGTGGGATAAAGGCTTGATGTTGTTGTTGGTAAAATAACTTTTAAACCAAGCATAATCTACAAATTTCTTGCAAGCATTTAATTTTTACCCAATTTATGCATCTCATATTGATTTATTGGTTGGGAGCTTTGGCTATCAACAAAGATGTCTTGAATTCGAAGCTTACGTATATGATGTGTGTGTGAGTTTGCCTTAATTAGTCTAAATGTCTCCAAATAAAAAATTTAAAAAAAAAATTACCAAATTTTTAGCCAAGCTAACAAATCCCCTATAAGAAATCCTTAACCCTCCATGCCCAAAGTGGGCGTGTAAGCAAAATAAGAAGACAGCCATCTTTAAAAGCTCACTTTTTTTTAATAAATACAGAGACGAAGCTACAATGAACGTGGCAACAGGGCCATGATTGCTAGTTGGCTACCTTATCTAAGACCTATTATGAGCTACACTCCTGAAGTGGTAGTTAAAGATTTTGGTAGTGGAGGACAGCATTTTTTACTTCAAGAGATAGCTAGCTGTTGATCCGTTCTTCCATTTGTCCTCTGTGGTATTTCCTTTTCTAACTTTGGTTTGGTCTGTAAATGGAGAAAATCTTTTTGCTCCTACTGTTGGAAAGCTGATTGGACGAGAGCAAAAACAAGAAAAAGATACAAAATGTTTTAAAAGGAATTAGAAGAAATTCAATATAAAAGACATAAAAAAGAAGAATAATGACTTAAATGTTTAAAATAAGAAGCACACCTTCTCTCTTGAGCTCAATGCTTTCAAATGGGATTTGAGAATATCTTAAATTTCATCCCAAAAAAAGGTAAGGAAAGGGCTATTTGGATACAGGATATGAACAAGATTTATGCTGACAAATGGGATTTGAGAATATCTTAAATTTCATAGCAAAATAAATCATCATTTTCTCTTTTTGCCATATATCCCGGATTTACTGAATACAAGAGAATAGCATATTTATAGGACTTGGGCAAAGAACGTGAGAACATTCACTGCGAGCGAGCTCCATCGTTACTCCCGTCTTTACTTCCGATTAATATCGTTGAACAGTCGTGACATCAGATTCGGCAGGAGTGAAACTTTGTCAAATGAGGCTAAGAAGCTAGCGACTCATTTAAAACTCTACCTCACGTGAAACAGGCGACATCCAACAACTAAGAATAAATGGAATAGAGAAAAAGCAAACTCTAGATAGTTTTTTTTTTTTTTGCTCGAACAATTAATTTCCTTATAGCTTACAAATATTGTCGGATTTAATGACATGTGTATTTGTTTGATTTTCTTCTACCAGTAGAAGTTTATTTAATGGAATAATTGCATCAACTGTTTGGTTTAGGTGTTATTGATAAGGAATTGATTTAAATTAAAATGTGTACATATTTGTCTTTATCATACTTTACTTAAAATTGAAGTGTGCATGATATTAGGTTGTGCTCATTCATAAAAGAATATTACTTCAAGCAAAATAGAAAATATATTACACTTTTCACTCAATTTCTCCTCGATCAAATAAGTGGACAAAGGCTATTTTGATTTCATTTCTATTAATATTTCAATTTCCACTGTGTGTTCATTTTGTCCTACACAATGTGCAATGTAATACGCTCCACGTTCTTTAAATTTCTATTAACATCACTTCATGAGGCTATTGCAGATGTATATTTTGCAGCGAAAGGGATTATTATGTAAGCAACTTAGCTTTTTAAGCTATTCATCAATTTCTTTTATTTTAATGTTTGTAACCAATCACTAATGATCAATGCTTATTTTTTTTAGAATGTGAAGTTATGGGCATTAATGCAAACATTTTTTTCCATATCTTATATCGTTCAACTACTTTTTGAAATTAGAGAAAATCCATACCAGAAAAGAGGATTTTTCAATGTTCCTCACAATCTGCTTCATCAATTTACCCCAATTTCATACAATTACAATTTCATCAGATTTACTTCAGCCCTTATTGACTAAACATGATTTAGATCAATAGTTGAAACGTGCCTCTCCGGCAGAGTCTCACATCCAGTCATCCAACTTCTGCAGTGTGATCCATTCACGTCCATCTCTTGCTCGTCCGGTGAAAGTAGTCAGCCAATCAATCCTCGCCAGCGAGATGCTTGATTTTGGGTGGAACTCCAAAGCCGCCACTACGATTTGCCTCCGCATGAGAGGCGGATTAAACCTCAGTGAAGAGAAACGACGCCGTGTCCTCTGCAGTAGATCTTGACCTAATCACATTGGCTTCCTTCCTCCTCCAGTAATCTCCAAACACCATGATGAGCGGGCATTTAGGAGAGTCTTAGAGAGAGAGAGAGAGAGAGAGAGATAGATTACTTAGATTATTATGTATAAGTGTCCTAGGGGTATTATATTACAAGAGAACATCATGGAGATAAATTTTAGACAAAGGTACTACAAAGCCATCATTGAGTTAATAATCTTGTATGTTTTTTATGTTAATTCATTGCTAGATAAATGAGCTGCTAAATAATTGATTTTGATGATTGAAATTCAAAATTTTATATGCTAATTTATTGCCAGAGAAATGAGCTGTATTTATACATATTTTTAAAAAATATTTAATTAAGACAGTAATATTAATGATGTATTTAATATAATTTAAATATTTAAATGTACATAAATAAATATAAAAATTTAAAAATTAGATTTATAAATTTTTAAAAATTTTAGTATGTATATAAATTCTTATATATCATTAATATTATCTATTTCAATTGAAAAAGGTCATATTAATGATATATTTAATATGATTTAAAGAATTAAATATTATATAAATAAATATAAAAATCTAATCATTAAACATATAAATTATATATATATATATATAATTTAAATGTTAAAACCATATTTTATATAGACATTATTGATATGACTCAATAAAAAGAGGCTGAGCTTATGAAGAAAAATAGCCCATCATGGGAGAGTATATAATAGAAACCACATTTTCATTCATGTTTGCTTGCTACAATGAACAATTAAACCATCTCAGGTCTTTCTTTTGATTATGGAATGGCGAGCATTCTGATTGCAATGTATTCAATTCTTTGATTGATGTAGTTAATTATTGTTTTTTTGTTATTATGCTTCAGTGAAAAGCAATCATGTGACTTGTGTAACTCACATTTGGTTCTTCTTGAGGTATCTTTCTCAGTTATCACTAAATTTATTTTATCATTTGTTAATTAATATTAGAATTACGATTAAAGAATTCAAAATTTTGACATAAGAATGCTACTTTAGCTTTAAAAAGAAATTATGGATATATATTTCACATACAATAAAGAAATATAACTTAATGTTTCCTACTTAAGAATTGATCAAATTGTAAGTCTGAAAAACTTTACTAGATACATAAGCATGAAATTGGACTCCTACACCAGATTTATTAGACTTCATTTCTCTTGCATGGAATTAATCTTAAGTTCTCAATTAAAAGTTTCATTAATTATTGATCTTGACGATTCTAAAAATATAATATCTTGCATTAAATATATTTGAATAATTATCACTGTGCGGCATTCTTGTTGATTAAAATATAATTAAAACATTCAAAATATAACTCTTTAAAATAATTTTTCTTTAAATTTGTATTTATTTAAGCAGACAAAACTCTTTTTTAAATCAAAGCCCTTAGGTGAGTTCTTTTTCGCTATTTGCTTCATTAGTAAAATCATATTTTACTAATGAAATTATAACTATAAACTTCATATTATTTCATTTTCAAATAAAATATAATTAAAATATTCATAATATAATTTTTTATTTTAAAATTTTATTAACATTCATTTAATATGCATACAATAAAACAAGAACAAAAATCATATTAAATCTCTCACATATAAATTGTATTAACTCTTTAATGTTAATTTTAGAGTATAATTATCTATATTCATTTATCATTTTTATATTTTCTCTTTCTATTTATTTGAATTTTTTAAATATTTTTTATAATTATTTGTAATTGTAAGTTTTTAAATTGATATCATTTAAAAAAAACAAATAATTTTGTAGAATTAAATATTTATGAAAAATATCCTCAAATCTTTACATTTTATTCACATTTACTTATTACACATATTTTATATATTCTAATGAAATTTTTCTTTGATATTTTGCTGATAAATCTTTTCATGCCATGCAACAATAAAAGAATTATTTTCTATAAACCTTTAAGTGATATTTAATTCTTATTCATATTTATAATCATAATTTCTAAGAAATTTGTGCCTCTCCAATCATAATGAAACATATCTCTATCTAACATAATATATATTTAGTATGATCTCTAGGATAATGAGCTATTATATATATATATATATATATATATATATATATATATATATATATATATATATTTATTTATGTTATACAAATTTGATTTATTTTATTTTTAATTAATATTAATCCTTATTCTAAAATCATGAAATATAGTTTTATTAAACCTCTAAATTTTTGTGAGGAAATCCATCTCATCAGTTGTATTGATAAATTTAACATTAAAATTTTTATATATTTTTTCATTAACAATTAGACAAGCACAAATTTTATTAAATTTATTTCCCACAACAATTTAATCTTCTTATAATATATTTTTTATATAACATTAAGAAGTAAACATGCCGTCGTAATGCTGAACTTCCAATCAAGTTTGCTCGCCTATTTATTTCAAAAGTCTTTCTTTCAGTCTTGCTCAACAGTCCTCTGGATTGCTGCACCTCGAAATCCTGGGTGTGATGCCAGTCAATAATAAACATGGAATTTTTAAACAAATCTTGATTTTAACAATAAAATTTCGTTAGAAATTGGGTTCTATTGTTAAATTATATTTAGATAACACAAATCAAACAATAATATTCTCTATTATTAGCATTTCATACAATAAAAGGAACATTATTTAATGAATATAATGTTTTTTTTTCTTAGCTATTTCGCTAAAAAATATAGTTTAAATTCGATGAATCAATTATTATTGTGATTTCCTCTCAAAATGATAAATTTATACTTACTCAATTGAGTAGATAGCCGAGGCATGACTCATGAGCTTTTGGCACGACAGAAATAATTGATATCATTCACTTGAAACATTACATGAGCCTCCATCGAAAACGGGAAGGGGTAAGAGAGAAATACATTAACGCAATGCGAAGTATTTAGCCCAGTACTGTTTTGGGCTGCTTATTGACACAGAAGCTTCTCCTTTCAAAGCCTCAAACAAATCTCAGCTGTACAAAACAATTAGTGAAAAAAAAAAAGAACACAGCAGCGCGCAACTTTGCTGAAGAAGATTAGCATGGTGGTAAATCCTTAGGAGGTGGTAATATAGATTCTTCCGGACCGTTGCCGTTCTCCACTACAAAAGCCATCTTCAGTCCCCACATTGTGTGAAGCTCCAGATGGCAATGCATGAACCACACCCCTACAACAAGTGATCAATCCATTAATAAAAAACTATACATGCCCAGCTGGTGGCAATGCGGTTAGGCCAATTGATCACCTGGATTATCTGCTCTGAACCTAATGGCCGTCCACCCGCCCGTTGGCACTCCAACGGTATTCCTCTCCGGCGGATCCACCAGGTTAAACTTCGCCGGATCCTTCGCAGGATTAAAATTCCCAATTCCCCTGCCCACCACGAAGAAATTGTAGCCATGAAGGTGAAAAGGATGGGACTCAACAGTCAGGAGGTTGGTGTCCTGAAGCACCAGCTCCACGGTTGAGTTAAACGCCAACCTGCTCAGTCTCGTGCCCAGCAACGTCCCAAGGTTCGCAGTCAGCGGCGCTCCCGTGTAATTAAACGCCGTTGGTGGCCTATCCGGAAAATCGAGCCGGAAAACCCCACTCAAATTAAAGTAATGCGCCTGAAGCAACCCCACCTTCGGCATCATAAAACTGATGTTATTCAGCGAAGCGGCGAGCCGCGTCCCGTTCAAGCAGCTTTGGCAGGGGTTACTGCCGAGCCCGATGGTGTAGAATAGGTGGCGATCAACTTCCAGCGGCACGTTTCCTGAGTTCAAGCTGCGCAGGTTTGCGTTGTACGAGTCAGCAAAGGCGGAGTCGTTGGGGGCGGGGAGGAAAGGAAGGAGCGGCGTGATGGTGGTTGGAACCCCTCTGTATTGCAGAATGGCGGTAGCCGTTTTGTTGTCGACGGGGATTGGGGCGTCGTTGAAGGGTCGGGTGGCCATGAAGTAGCGGCCGGGGGAGCGGTCTGCGCGTACGAGGACGTTGGTGGTTTGGCCGGGAGCGATGAGAAGGGAGGCTGTGGTGAATGGCTTGATGTAGACGGCGTCTATTTCAACGACGGTCATGTTATGGCCGGCAATTGCGAAGAAGAGCTCGTCGTTGAGTGCGGCGTTGATGATGCGGAGTAAGTAGGTCTTTCCCCGTTGTACCTCGATGGCGTAGGTGTCTGATCAGGTTGTGAGCGTGAGAAGTTAATAGAGATTAGAAGCAGAGAAGCAGAGAAGATGAGATTTTAGAATAGATGCGAGGCTGGAGGTTACGTTTCTCGGAGCAGGGGAATAGAGGGCCAGGCTTGCCGTTGATGGTGTGTGCGTCGGACATGCTGGGAGGCAGGCCGAGTTTGTTGCCCTGCTTGACGATCTCTTCTACGTCAGAGTTCCACCACTCTCCTGCATTCAGGCGTCCAACGGTCAAATTTCATTTGGCGGTACTCACTCGGACTTTTTTTAATAAATAATTTTGATATTTATGTGGTATTTATTTAATTATATCTTTTTTTAATTTTAATAAAAAATAAATATTTATAATTATTGTTTAAAAATTATTAATAAATAATTTTGACGATATATATGCTGTTAAAATGATTATTTTAGGAATAATATGCACCCGGACAATCGCACGCACCTAGAATTAATTCAGCTTCTTCGGCTGGCTGTGGGAAGGGAAATGAAACACCTTTGCTGGGCATAATGACAAGGGCACCATAGACAGTAGCCCTTAGCCATAAAATGTGAGCGTGCCACCATAATGTACCACGTTGTCCTGTGACATTAAAGACGTATGTGTACGAATTGCCACTCCGAATGGGACACTGTGTGATATATGCTGGCCCGTCCGCCCACCCATTCCTGAATTGCTTAAGTCCATGCCTATATCATTTAATTAAAATTTGATCACACATGCAACAAATCACATAAATACAATATCAGTTGATTAATTAGCTAGCAGCTCATTGCAAAAAATATATACCAATGGATGGACATGTTGTATTGTGCATGGTTGGTGACATTGATGATCACATGGTCACCTTCTCGAGCGTAGATCGTTGGCCCTGGGTATCTTCCATTCACTGTCACGATGGGTTTTGCATGGCACAGTCTGCTCACATTCTTCACCACAATCTGCTCGTAAGAAAATGAAAAAAATTAGCAGAAGATGATATTTTAAGTACTGCAAAACATATTCACCAGCTTACAATAAATATAAAAGAAAAGGCTGACATGCAGCCCACCGTAACATATTCGTCGGGAGCTTAGACTTCTAGTCAAGAGATTTTGTTAGGTATGTGAAAATTATAATTAAGGCTTCATTTGAGACAGTTTTTTTATTGCTTTTAAAATAATTTTTTAGTATAAAAATTTTTGTACTAAAATATGACTTTAAAAAGCAGTAAGAAAGCTGTCCCAAATAAAATCTAAATTTGCATAAAAATATTGACTCAAAATTTTCATAGATCAATTTAACTCCATTTGAAATTCAAACAATTCATTTCATAGAAAAAAAAAGAAAAAGAAAAAGAACACCACCATATTCAATGCCTACATGACTTACAATGCTTGTGAACATTGATGATGGCAATGAACACTCTTTCAATACAAAATTATTTGTGTAAAAAATCAGTTGTTTTGTAATTCAAGAGGTAATGTTGTATCATTAGCTAAATTTATCTAAGTACATCCACTTGTCAGAATTAATCAAGTGTTTCTGCGCTTAAAGGATAATATCTAGTTACTCACATCAAACTGGTATCTCTTCAGGGCTGCTTCGGTGGTGAATGGAAATGATGAAAGGAATGCAAGAAAGCAAGTGAAGAAGAGGCCGAGAACTGATACATGGAACCTGAGGCTGCAGCCTGGCGAAGCCATAGCAATCTATTTTAGGCTTCAACAATTCGAAAGCTGGCCGGTTGATCAGCGCGCAGCACAATTGGCTATATGGTCATTGAGATGGAGCTGAAAGCCTGAGGCTTGTTTATATAGTATAGATGTTTACAGGCTTCTGATTTCCTTGCAGATCGAGAATGCCAGCATTCGACTTCAGATCTTGGGGATTGTAGGTGGAAATGATGCTTTGAAGCGAATGACGATGGAGACCATCAGGAATGTGAAAAAGCCAAGAATTTGTTAATAATAGCTGTAGTAGATCTATGATGTTGAGGACTCCATTAATGGGAGAGAAGAAATTACTAACAAATGCAATTGAAGCTTTGTCTTTAAGCATAAGAAACTGCTATCGGATTTAGCTGGAAAACGTTATTTTCATCTGCGGCGTTTTTTTGAGTTGAAGGGACCCAAGTTGTACAGTATGTCCCTATTTATTGCATCCTTTTTTTTTATCTAAATTTATATTTCATCGGTCATTTCTGGGGAAAAAAAATTCCTCTATGATGTTTAGTGGGTTAAACTGTGAAAGTGGCAGGTGGCATTTAAGCTTGCATGAGATTTATTTTCACCAAATGCGTAAAAAAAGCTGGTTAGAAAACACAATTTTCAAAATGCTAAATAATAAGATTTGGGGTTTCGGATTTATTGCGGAAAAAAATTGCTAGAAAGTCACATTCTAATATAAAGTATTGTTTGGGACAAATTGTTTATTACTTCTTAAAATAATTTTTTAGTACAAAACTTTTTAAATTAAAAGTTTTTTTACTAAAAAGCTCCTTTAAAAAGCATTTAAAAAGTTATTCTAAGGGCATCTCCAACCGAAAAACCCATTTTCTACTCCAATATACAGTAACATCTCAAAATACAGTAATTTATCTCCAACCAAATTCTATTTCATAACAAAAAAAAAAAATTATTGATATATTCTTTCTCCAACAAAAAATAGTGTTTGTGAATCGCACTGTTCACCTCGTAAAAATGCTGCTGAATCTTATATACAGTTGGAGTTCGCGACCGATAATAAACGCCGTTTGGTTGGAGATGGTCTAAACGAAGCCTAAATCCCGTCAGAATATATGTAATATTGTTGGATTTGTGCTAGGATTAATTCACCATATGACACAAAGAGATGCACTGCTCTTAGCATAAATTAGATGTCAATTGAACCTAACATAACGAGATTTGCATTTGGTCATCCAAATGCAATTTTTTTCTTGCGGTGGATGAGGATTTCCAACTTACAAGAAAAGCGATCATTGTTTAGATAATTTTTTCTCACTAAAATTGAGGTCTTGGATTGCCCCACAACCAATAAGGGAAAAAAATATAATCAGGATATCCTCCTTAAATTCATGATCATGATAGGCTTTAAATCACAAACTTTATTTTCAGATGATCGAGTACAATATAGATTATTTATATATTATATTTATGTCAAAACAAATCCAAAGATGCTAAGGGTCTTTTGGGAATAACTTTCTCACTGTTTTATTTTTTAGACATCAACTATTATTTTATTTGACTATTACTTTCTTACTGCTTTCTCACTATTTTTCATAAATTTATATAGTGAAAAGTTATTTTTTACAACCAAAGTAATTAAATTGTTTCCCCCACGGTAACTTCCCAACCAATTTTATAAAAAGCTACCGTCATCTCAAGTAGAATCTAAAACTACTCATCTTGATTATTTTTTAATCAAATTGCCACAAATGTTTTCTTATAACAAGACCATGATAGTCTGATTTAAATTTTTTAGTTTTTCAGAGAAAATATTAGAAATGATATTTTTTTATTAGATTTAAATGAGAATTTGATTTTTAACTGGACATAATGGAGAAAAAAGGATTATTTTAGCCGACCCTATATAATAGGATAAAGATTTGATATTATTTTTGTTACTTTCAGATAAATAAAAATTGTGATTAATTCTAACCCAATTGTTTTCCACACAATTATCTTTCTACATACATGGTGGCAACATTATGTTATCCCCATGACTTTTCATTGAAAAAAAAAGATGAGGATATGAAATTGAAATTAAAAAAAAATCTAAATTAAATAATATTTGAACAAAAATAAAAATCAATGAATTGAAACAATATTCCTTAAAAAAATTTAAAAATTTCCAAACTTTAAGTATGTTTATGTCATATCAGAGTATTTGGAAAGTCCCTATTTGGCTTTCTTAGCCCTAAGCTGAGCCAAGTTACACTTATATAATGTTTTAATTAATTATGATTAAGGTTTAGAGATTTCATTAAAAAAATAGTTAAGCATAATGGCATCTCCAATCGACTCATTTGCAGCTTTCACGAGCGTCCATTCAAACGACAAATAGAAACTCATTTTTTACGTTTTACCTCAACTATGAACAGTTTGAGGCCAATATTACCGTCACATTTTTTACGAACATATTTTTTGTTGTTGTGTTTATAGTAAAAAATATAAAAATATATACACATAATATTTTTTTTTGATATTAGAAATAGAATTTAGTTGGAGATAAAATTAATATTTGTATAGCTGTTATTGTATTTTGAAGTGAAAAGTAAATATTTTGATTTGAGATTCCCTAAATGCCCATTAATTTTAAAAATATTTCAGTTTTAATGAAATAGACAGTGAGACTTAAATGAGTTACCACATTACCCGACAATACAATAATTAGGCAGTTGAAGAGTTATTAATTTTGCGTTGACGAAGTCAACAAGATCTCTTCATATAAGTCCACCAATTATTTAACATCACATACATAGTATACATGGCCCGGGAGGAGTATGGGTCGCCTAATCACAAACATTTAAAACTTCTTGAAATAATTTTATGTTTGGACTAAATAAAAAATATGTAAGTGTTGGACGCCTTAATATTTATGGTGATAGAAATAATTTAATATTTTAGGGTTATATAAAGTAATACGTATGAGAAAAAAATTTTAGAAGGAAAAAAAAAAAAGAGGGATTATCCAATTAAAATGGTTTCATTAATGTGTGTTAAGAGTAACCTCCTCATAATTATAATATATTATTATTATTATTATTATTATTATTATTATTATTATGCAAAAGACTTGAAGCGTGAGAGATGTCGTCTGTGGTGATTATAAGACGAGTTTTGAGATGCCCGTGTTATTATTGGATGAAGGATTGTTAGACGATAGTTGATAGCAGACATTAAAAGTTGTGAGACTAGTTGCTTGGTCATTCGTCAGGAGGAGAGACTGAGAAATCAACAAAATGAGTATTGGCGGTCATTAGAAATTGGCATCTAATAGATGTTTATCATTGATAGGCTCAATAGGAAATTCTCATCTATCAATCAAGTACTCAACGACTTTTAGAGGTGTCAATAAATGACTCAAGTTGTCAACTATATATATATATATATATCAGATTTGATAAATCTACATTTGGGTTTGAAATATTGACCCCATTGAACTTTGGGTTAGATTTAGGTTGACTCAAAATTGTCCGACTGCTATTCATAATTAGGTTAAATTGGTTATATTTGAGTTAATTGAGTCGGGTTGATTCAAGAAATTGTGTGATTCCAATAGTACTCAGGTTAAATATTTTCCTGAAACCACCCCATCAACTGAACTAACACCCATATATATTAAAAGGGTCCTCTAAAGCTTCTTCTGTATCTATCACCATGAATATTTATTCAAATTTCTTAGGTTAGTGGATTTCTTAAAAGACACATTTCTAAATTCAAAAATAATATCCTTCATCAAGTCTATGCTGAAAACTTTAGTGTCGCCTTTTCTTTCATCTTCTTTCCACATGTAATAATTATATTATTATTATTATTATTATTATTTCTCTTATTAGGTGTAACTTCTATTTATAATTTTCTCCTCTTTTCATCTCTACATGGCACTCTAAAAAATCTCTCTAACCATTAAGAACCCTCTCCTTATCTATTTATAGATATAGTTAATTTTTTTCTCTTTTTTGCTCTAACATTGCATGTAGTTTTCTAAATCAAACCATTAAGATGCTCTATCTTTTTTTCTTATTTGTAATTTTATCACTCAACCTCCATGTATAGTAACCTTAATTTAGTACATTATATTATCTTCTCTCTCTCTTTTCAACCCTTATAATACGTGTCCCATATCAATATCTCAAGTAAACTAAATTTCACCATTAAAATTATCCTTATTCAAATAAAGGAAATAAGGGTGTAGTCCTATTATATGGCCCCATTTAAGAATGGTGCAAATTGATTTTCTTCAGAGATTTGAAAGGGAACATGCTTTTTTTAAATGAGAGAGAAGGAGAAAACATTGCATAGTCATTATTCTATAAGAAACTAAGAAGAAAGAACATGAAGATAGAGATTTATTGTGATTCAACATGATAACAAAGAAGAAAAAAACATGAAGAAAAGAGAGATATTTATTGTGATTCGACCAATAAACATTCATCCACCTCAAAGCAAACAAGAGAATCTATCAACTTTGTTAACTTATTGGTACAATTGAGATGTTTTGGAGCATTTATGGAGCTTTTCAAAGAATTTCAAAAAACAATAAAAGAATAAAATAGGAAGTTACATTTAAGAGATATTTTTACTAGAGATGAAATTATAGAAATAGATAGTTACCATTAGATGATTAGAAAAAGAGTGAAGCACCGAAGATACTCATGTATTATATTGTATACTTAATGAAGAACCTTTAATAACCATCACAAAACCAAGAATAAGATCACCAAACTTAGTCAACTCCTTGAATACTTGAGGTGAAGTAGAAAGGTGATTACTCAAATGAGGATATGGTGAATGTTGTGAAAGTAGCTTGCAAGTAAGCAAGTAGGTGAATCCAAGAATAACAACCCTTGATTCATCCTAATGATGGGGGATAAATGAGTTGAATGCTATGATTCATAAGTTTGTAATGATGATAGGCTAATGATGGCTAGAGCAATGATGGCAAATTGGTCATGCAATGGATGCCATCATGTAGGAGCAATGGGAGTTGTGTTCTATATGTGATGATATAATGGAGTAACCTGTGGTTAATTATATTAGTGTCCTACAAAAGAGTAGAGAAGAAAAATAATAAATGGACACAACATTTCTTATATCCTGGCTATTTTTTTAGCGGTAAGAAAAGTAGTGATGGTCTATACACTATACTATGA
The DNA here is from genome assembly GCA_019925795.1 of Dendrobium chrysotoxum. NCBI lineage: Eukaryota > Viridiplantae > Streptophyta > Magnoliopsida > Asparagales > Orchidaceae > Dendrobium > Dendrobium chrysotoxum. The sequence continues at coordinate 87,577,803 of CM034314.1, read as the reverse complement.
TAATAAATATGAGGTACAAGTTCCTCAAAAAGTAGTGCTGATGATGTGCTTCATTAAATGTGTTTGCCCTAAGTGCAATATGGAATGCCATTTCACAGTCATCCATAAATATTATTAGAACTTATGTCAACTAGAGAAGATTTAGAGCTTGAAAGATAGAATCAGTGAAGGAAGAGAGTTGTCGAGACTCAAGACTACTAAGAGGATTTTTTAACAAGAATTCCTCATAGACATCTTGAGGCAATCCTCAAAAGCCTTGCTAATGGACATTCCCAAGAACGCCATCCTAAAAGTGACTTTTGAAAAAGAGATTTTTGCTGACATGACACCATCACATCAATGTTGGAACATAATTATGCCAACCATGGTGATAATGAAGATGACGGCAATGATGATTATTGCATCAAATCTTTAGACAAATTTTTTGGATTTATACATTTTTGTGGATATACGCTACTTATAAAAAAGGACTGGTAATCTCAAATACATTATTTTGAGATGGAGAACAGGGAAATACAATATAATAAAAAGTATACACGAAGAAAGTAAAGAAGATCGGTAATTATTTTGGTAATTCATATGACATTTTCTTTAGATAGTGCCCTTGAAAGCTCACATCTTATTGACCCTATCAATTTATTTTCAACCTATGTTTTTTTCATTATAGATTCTTCTTCTTATTGGTCTTTCTCCCAAATTATGTTGATGTAAATTTGTTCAATTTAATTTTTAGAATATTTTTTATTTTTAAACTTCTTAAGTTGAAATAATAATGTCCTTATCTTTAGAGGTTTTTCACAATTAGGTCTTGAGCCAAAAAAATTTCACAATTAGGTCTTGAGCCAAAATTTTTTTTAAATTGATGTCTCTTTCTCCTCCTCCATTATACACTTCTTTTGAGCACTACCTTAAACTTTCTAAAGTCACACAAAATCAATTTTAAATCAATGTAGCGAAAAAATCACTAATAGGGAGAAAATTAAGTTATAGTACTCCGAATAGTGTCAGGATATCATTCTTAAGATCCTATAAATAAAGCTTCATAGTAAATGAGGAAAGTATGACACATTGTTACTAGCACCCTATATATTAGGTTCATCCACGTATCTAGATAATTTGAATTTCTAGTTTAAACAATCTGGCGCACTGATTGATTATATCATTACCAAATTCGTGTGGAAATTAATACCAATACTTTCCAAACTTACAATATATCAATCATTTTAAGCTTTCATAATTACTAGGTTAGTGAAGAGCAGGCCACTAGCCTAAGCATCGTAGCCCAATCTTTCCCTAGCTCACCAAATATACAAGAGCTAAAAGAACATCTCCAACAAGTACCCGAAATCCTTTTCACCACCTCAACTGACACTCTCTCCAACTCCTACGGATTATGCTTTTCAGCCTTGACACACCAACAAGGCAACCATAATTCTCATTCATTCCACTTATTATAATGGAGCCATATTATTACTTCTCATGTGGAGGAACCATCTAATTAGGCATTTTTTGTTGTCCAACAGTGACCAACTGCCATTCCCGCTACTTCACCAAAATAAGAGGCTCTCATTGTGCATGTCACCCCTCCATGCTATTCTTAGGGTCCAAGAATTAGTCCAAGAATTTGTCTGCCATCCAGCCAACTGTCAAATTGCTGCCAATGTGTGATCATCTCTTAGCTTGCCACTTGACCGGATCACTATTGAAAAAAATGTTATTTTCTGACGGCAATTTTAGTCAGAAAATGAATAAAATTCACCGGTAATTTATATTAATATAATTTAGGGGTTTTTACATACCCAACACTTAAAACTACTCTATTTACTTATCTAACACCCAAACTTTACTATTTACTATTCTACCATCTAAAAACTCTTGCCTTCATCAAAACTACCACTCCGTCACTTTCCGTCAAATACCTCACCCCGACGCTTTCTGAAACTCCTGCTTCGCTTTGCACAGGAATTATTCTCCTCTTCGTGTGAATGCCCAGATCGCACGCCGCCCGCGCCATTCGTCTTCTCCAGGTTGTGCGTCGACTTCTTTTTTCTGATAGGAGAAACTTCCCATTCTCAACAAGTGCGCAAGGCTAAGACAGAGGTAAAGACGATATGTTGATTTTGACTTGTCCCTCTTAATGAAGCATTGGATCATTCCATCTCGAGGACCAGGTTGCTTCAAGGAAACAGGGAAGGTGAGCTTCCCGGAGAGCTTTGGACTCATGACAATTTCTTTGCATAATTCCCTCCATGGTCTGCAGACAGCGACACATGCAACAAGTTTTCTTGAAGGCCATGTACTTTCACTTGCCTCCTGTCACGACCTGGCCCGGTTAGCTCGTGTAAACGAGGCGAGAACGGAATCGGACATTCGTAACATTTCAATAGTCTTAAAACAAGCATTTAATAAATCTAAAAGACTTCCCAATACACAAAAAGCGCCTCTAAATTTTTTCCAAACATACAAAATAGCTTTCATATCGTGTCATATCATCAAGAGAGGATTCTTATGTATAAATGTGGCTTTCAAAATCTAAAACATGCTAAACCACCCAAAAATATAAACTACAACTAAGAAAACAGTAAAAGAACCCGTCAACCGGTGTACGATGACTGTAGGTGAACCTTAGGTTGTCAGCCATTTCTTACAGCAGGTTCTCCTAAAATTTCCCAACACAAGGGAGTGAGCTAGAGCTCAATAAGAAAACTCTAATCCTAATATTTTCACATGCCTTTAAAATAAAAATTTACATTAGCAACTAAAAGAGCAATGCCTTAAATATTTTTGCTTCATATGCCATGCTAAATTTCATATATCAGAGGAATATTAATTTCCTTATAATGCCATATATATTTCATGTATCATAGGTTTGAGTGCTTCATTAATATCTCATAAATGTCATATGTTCATAATGCTACATAAGTGTCTAAATGCCATAAGTATCTCAATGCCACATAAGTATCTCAATGCCACATAAGTATTTCAATGTCATATAAGTATTTCCATACCACATAAGTGTTTCAATGCCACATAAATATCTCACTGCCACATAAGTATCTCAATGCCATATAAGTGTTTCAATGCCACATAAGTATTTCAATGCCACATAAGTGTTTCACTACTACATAAGTATCTCAATGCCACATAAGTATATTTATACAACCGTACCGGAGTACCAGGGGTGTAATGATCAGGTACACAACATCTTTTGACCATTTATTTCTTTTTCTCTTTTGCCCCAAAAGGGTCATATTATTCCCGTATTTCTCACAAGAGCCATCTTAAAAAAAATATTTGTGCTTTCACACCATATTTGGTACTCCGCTTCCAACATACACAATCAATTTCATATTCTTTCTATATTAGCATAAGTATACAACTCTTTTCATATAGGATATATATAATAAAATGTAGCCCCAAATAATTAGTCATCATGAACATAAAGTAAGATGCATGAACATGAAGTAAGATACTTAGAATGTTAAACATAACCAACAAAAAGATAAACAATGCATTTGGTATCGAAAAGTTTTACTTGTAATATCACTTTATGTATCGATTGTCACAGCACTTTAAGCAACAACATATCCCTTTAAGTAACAACATGACATTTCCTATCCAAGAAATAAGTAAGATACATGAAAATAATTAAGTACATAAAGGAATATGATCATGTAGGAAAAGAGATTCCTACCTCAATTATCACTTCTTGAAACTGTCATCTCACCGGTCTCTCCTTAACGTTTCCCCTTTTTAAGACCTAAGCAAAATTTACAACGACATCATAAACCAAATCAAATATACCTCATTCCTACACCCTACACATTTCATTAATTTACTTAACCTACCCATAACCTAAAGCATGTTTTTCACATATTTCCAAATCTAATGCATTTATATCAAATATTTTCCTTAATTAAATATAATTTACATGCTAATTTTCGGATTTAGATAATGTAGAAATTAGGAAAAATTATTTTCTTTCAAATTTTTTATTTTCTCTTAATTAAAGACTTCTCAAGCCTCCTAGGAATAAAATTGGTTACATGAAAGCTATAAATCACAAAATTAGGAAAAGCCCTAATTTGAAAACTCCAACAATCTTTAGGAAAAATTAATTTCTTGCTTAATCACATGCTTCTAAATATTTTCTAATAACCTTCCTAAACAAAATTTAATTTTATAAGAAACCCTAATTTTGGAACCTAAAATTTTTCTTAAGAAAAATTCATTTTTATGGTTTAGGATTATGCTCACATACATTCCCTATCAATATTCTATGAAAGCCCCATCATTTAAGAAAATCCTAATTTTAAACATAAAAATTTTTCCATAAAAATTAAATTTGGAAGCATAAAAATGTTTCTAATCAAAAGGAAAATCATTATTGTAAAGAAATTTTGGAGGAAACAACATGTGGAAGAAACCCTAATTTTGACTTTTGAAAATCCTTTAAGGAAATTTCATATTTCAAGGAGGAAACAACTTCCCTAATCCTTCCCTATAGTTTTTCATTAAAACCTTTGAGTTTTGAGCAAATCCTAAAAATCTTTCTTAAGAAAATCTTTTTCAAAAACTAGGATTAGCTAAAACAAACATACCTTAACTTATCCCAAGCCTTCCCCTTCGATTTCTCCTAAGACCACCGCCGGAAAAGCCGTCGGCCGCCGCCATTGCTAAGCTCCTGTCGCCCCTCCTCTTCTCTCTCGCTTGCTCTATTCCTTCGGCCGAAACAAGACACAAGGGACCGAAATGAATTCGGTCCCTTAGGTGGAGAGGGCTTAAGAGGAGTTTTAAGAGGCAATTGATGCATGTACCCCTCTCCTAACATTTCTCTTAAGGTTATCCTAAGGGCAAATTGGTCACAATACCTAAAAATTACTTAAACTATCTTTGCCGATTTTTAATTCGCAACCCGCACAAAATTTGTTATAAGTTCTTTATATCATTTTGATCAAAATTTTGTGCCGAATTTAATAAAATTTATTTCATAAATTTTCGACGACTTTGAAATTTTGTATAGATTCGTTGCGGTGCATCAAAATGCATGCAACGCATCCGATTGACAGTTTTCGGGTTTTACAATTCTCCCCTCCTAATAAAAATTTCGTCCATGAAATTTAATTGAGAAGAAAAACAAACATACCTTACTCAAAGAGATGAGGATAACATTTCCTCATTTCTGATTTTTTCTCCCAGGTGGCATTCTTTTCTGAACCATGCTTCCATAGAACCTTAACAAAAGGTATCTCCCTGCTCCTGAGTTGCCTCACACTAAACTCCAAAATACGCTCTGATTCTTTCACATAAGTAAGATCTGGCTGTAAGTCCACATCTTCAGTTATGATCTTAGCAGGATCATCAGATATAAACTTTCTTAGTGAAGAAACATGAAACACATTGTGGACAACATATAAAGCTGGTAAAGCCAATCTATAGGCCACCTTCCCTATCCTTTCCACTATCTCAAAAGAACCAATGTAGCGAGGACTGAGCTTGCCAACCTTGCCAAAATGAAGCACACCTTTCATAGGCCTTATCTTTATAAAAACAAAATCCCCTATATTGAACTCCACAGAACGGTGCTTAGCATCATAATATCTCTTATGCCTATCTTGTGCTGCTAGCAACCTATCCCTAATCATTTTGATCTTGCTTGAAGCATCATCAACCAAATCAGATCCAATTATTTTCCTTTCACCTGTCTCTGCCCAACAAAGAGGAGTTCTACATTTTCTTCCATAGAGGGCTTCATAAGGGGCCATTCCTATGCTGGCTTGGTAACTATTATTGTAGGCAAACTCTATCAAAGGAGTATGAGATTCTCAATTTCCCCCAAAGTCAAGAACACATAGCCTCAGCAAATCTTCAAGAGTTTGAATTGTCCTTTCAGTTTGTCCATCGGTCTGAGGATGGAAAGCTGTACTGAAAGTCAATTTGGTGCCCATAGCCTCTTGGACTTTCCTCCAAAGTCTAGAGGTGAATCTACCATCATGATCAGATACGATAGACTTAGGCACACCATGCAAACGAACAATCTCAGCCACATACAACATTGCTAATTTCTCTACTGAGTCAGTCAGTCGGATAGGCAAAAAGTGAGCAGATTTTGTAAGTCTATCAATAATAACCCAAATAGTATCATGACCCTATCCAGATCTAGGTAACCCTGACACAAAATCCATAGCAATGACATCCCACTTCCACTCTGGAATAGGTAGGGGTTGAAGTAATCCACTTGGCTTTTGATGTTCAGCTTTAACTAATTGGCAAGTAGGACACTTAGCAACAAAATCAGCTACACTCCTCTTCATTCCAGGCCACCAAAACAAATCTTTAAGGTCTTGACACATCTTATTGCTACCATGATGAATGGTATAAGCAGAATGATGAGCTTCAAAAAGAACAACTCTTCTCAAATCATCAACATTTGGTACACAAACCTTGCCCTTATACCTCAAAAGATCGTCTTCATCAAGAAGGAAATCCTCTTCATGTCCTGCCTTCACTAGATCAATAATTTTCACAAAATCTGGATCTTTCCATAAAGCCTCAGCTATCTTGCTCTCTAAATCAGATTGCACTGTCAACTGATTTAACCATATATTCTCTGATGTAGGAAGTATCACAGACAACTCTAAACGTTCCATCTCCTCTATCAACTTCTCCTATTGGGTCAATAAGTAATTCATCTTTACAGGCATCTTTCTGCTCAAAGCATCAGCAACTGCATTTGCCTTTTCAGGATGATACTGAATATTCAGATCATAATCATGAAGTAATTCCATCCATCGCCTCTGCCTTAAATTTAGCTCCTTCTATGAAAAGAGGTACTTTAGATTTTGGTGATCTGTAAAGACTTCACAATGCACACCATAAAGATAGTGTCTCCAAATCTTCAAAGCAAACACTACAGCGACAAGTTCCAAATCGTGGGTTGGGTAATTTTTTTCATGATTTTTCAATTGCCTAGAGGCGTAGGCAACTACTCTCCCATGTTGCATCAAGACACAACCCAAACCCTTCAGTGATGCATCACTGTAAATTTGAAATCCTTCAGTACCTGAAGGAAGAGTAAGAATAGGTGTAGTCATCAAACGAGTCTTCAACTCGTGAAAAGCTTCTTCACATTGACTGTTCCACTCAAACTTAACTGCCTTTTGAGTCAATCTACTCAAGGGTGCAGCAATCTTGGAAAACCCCTCTATAAACCTACTGTAGTAACCAGCAAGCCCAAGAAAACTTTGTATCTCAGTCACTGTTGTAGGTCTGGGTCAATCAGCTATAGCCTGCACTTTATGCTGATCCACAGAAATACCATCTCCATTAATAACATGACCCAAAAAAGTCACACTCTTCAGCCAAAACTCACACTTGCTGAACTTGGCATACAATTCATTGCCTCTTAACCTTTGCAACACTGCCTGCAGATGATTAGCATGATGCTCTTCATCACAAGAATAAACCAAAATATCATCTATAAAGACAATAACAAAACTATCAAGCATTGGCTTGAAAAGTCGATTCATCAAATTCATAAAAGCAGCTGAGGTATTTGTTAGTCCAAAAGCTAACACTGTAAACTCGTAGAGTACATACCTTGAACTAAAAGCTATTTTAGGAATATCTTCCACCTTAATCCTCAACTAATAATAGCCAGACCTTAAATCAATCTTGGAGAAGACTGCGGCTCCCACTAGCTGATCAAATAAATAGTCTATCCTCGGCAAAGGATATTTATTCTTAATGGTAAGCTTGTTCAACTCCCTGTAATCGATGCAGAGTCGCATGCTACCATCCTTCTTTTTTATAAAGAGAACTAGTGCTCCCCAAGGTGAGGTGCTAGGACGAATAAATCCTCTCTCCAACAGTTCCTGCAATTGTGACTTCAGTTCCTGAAGTTTCTTAACTGTCATAAGATAGGGTGCTTTTGAAATAGGCTCAGCACCAGGTACAAGATCAATAGAGAACTCAATCTCTCTAACAGGAGGCATACCAAGTAAGACTTCAGGAAACACATTAAGAAAGTCTCGTACCATAGCAATCTCCTTCAACTCTGGCACTTATTTTGAAGTGTCCCTTACAAGAGCTAAAAAGCTTGGGTACCCCTTCATAATTAAACTACAAGCTTTCATAGATGAGATTATCATAGAAGATACACCTCGATCTCCCTGAAAAATAAGTTTCTCTCCTTCAGGAAGCTTGATCTTCACCACTTTCTTATTACAGTCTATGGAGATGAACTGGTTAGACATCCAATCCATCCCTAGAATCACATCAAATTCCTTAAGTGGTAATACAATCAACTCCACTTCAAAATTCCTCTCACAGAAAGAAAGTGTGGTTGAACATACACTTGAGGCAATCATATTAGATCCATCAGGTAGTAAAACTGACAGTGAAGTGGGCATAATACAGACATTCAATGCATGCTTTATAACAAACTCCTAACTAATGAATGAATGTGATGTACCGGTATCAAAAAGTACTCTACTAGGTTGACACTGAACATAAATAACACATGTGATCACATCAGGAGATTCTTTGGCTTCTTGTTGTGTAATGGCATAAACCCTTGGTTGCACAACAGGTCTCGTAGCCGAATGACTTGGTACTGAGGCTAAAGCAGTAGACTCTTGAGCTCTCGGTCTACCAATTGTAGGACGTTTCTCAGTACTCTACTGAGGTGGAGGAGCACTAGACCTTCCCTCCTTTGGACCCCTTGGACAGTTTCTAGCCATGTGCCCAGGCTCACCAAAAATAAACATTTGAGCCAGACAAACATTCACCTCTATGCATCTTACCACACTTGTCACAAGGTCTGACACTAGAAGAATGTCCACCACTATCAGTTCTGATCTTCTTCTTCATGCTAGAACCTCCAGAATGAGTCTGGAAGCTCCTGGTCTTCTCAAAACGCTTCCTTTTCTGTAGAAAATCTCTCCTCTTTTGAGTGGTCTGAAAATCAATCTCTATCCACTTTGCTCTCTCAACCAAAATAGAATAATCCTCAAGGCCAAACGGAATCAACGGCTAGCAAATCACATTGCGAAGCCCTAACAAGAATCGATGACATGTTTCCTCAGCAGTCGGAATAATATGAGCTACATAGCATGCAAGCTTGGTGAACTCAGCTTCATAATGTATGACTGTCCTATCCCCTTGTACCAACCGAATAAACTGCTCATACATCTGCCTCCTCGCAGAAAGAGGCACGAACCAATATCTGAAAACTTTAACAAATTCATCCCATAAGATCTGAAATGTTGCTCTGCCACTAAACCTTTCCATCATCTGTCCTCTCCACCATCTCTCAGCTTCCCCATCCAGAACAAAGGTAGCTAAAGCCACCCGTCGATCAGCCGGACAATGCATACCTTTAAGAATTTTCTCAACCCTCATCAGCTAATTTTCAGCATCAACTGGCACTCCTATACCCGTAAAGAGAGGTGGTCGCATGTCCTGAAAGATTTTCAGATACTTATCTACAGATGGCTCTCCCCTGGATGGCTCGCCCCTGGAACTGGACTGTGGCTGCTCATGAGACTGCTGGATCAAGTGCGTCATAGCCGCCATCATTTGAGTGAAAGTATCTAAGGTAGCACTACTACTACCTACTAGGGGTTGTACCACAGATGGTACTGCTGGAACTTCTCTACCAGCTTGCTCATTAGTCCCATCTATATTGCCATCAGTGGCATTGGGCTCCTGATCCATAGCCCTAAACCAAATAAAATAATTTCCATTCAATTATTTAATAATCATCGCATAATTAGACAATCCTAACATATCTAAGACGTATCAATCATCCTAAGGGCGCTTTATACTGATCTATATCTTAAACTTGGCTCTAATACCACTCTTGTCACAACCCGGCCAGATTAGCTCGTGTAAACGAGGCGGAAACGGAATCGGACATTCGTAACATTTCAATAGTCTTAAAACAAGCATTTAATAAATCTAAAAGACTTCCCAATACACAAAAAGCGCATCTAAATTTTTTCCAAACTTACAAAATAGCTTTCATATCATGTCATATCATCAAGAGAGGATTCTTATGTACAAAGGTGGCTTTCAAAATCTAAAACATGCTAAACCACCCAAAAATATAAACTACAACTAAGAAAACAACAAAAGAACATGTCAACCAGTGTACAACGACTGTAGGTGAACCTTAGGTTGTCAGCCATTTCTTGCAGCAGATTCTCCTAAAATTTTCCAACACAAGGGAGTGAGCTAGAGGTCAATAGGAAAACTCTAATCCTAACATTTTCACATGCCTTTAAAATAAAAATTTACATTAGCAACTAAAAGAGCAATGCCTTAAATATTTTTGCTTCACATGTCATACTAAATTTCATATATCAGAAGAATGTTAATTTCCTTATAATGTCATATATATTTCATGTATCATAGGTTTGAGTGCTTCATTAATGTCTCATAAATATCATCATAAATATCATATGTTCATAATACCACACAAGTGTCTCAATGCCATAAGTATCTCAATGCCACATAAGTATGTCCATGCCACATAAGTGTTTTAATGCCACATAAGTATTTTCATGTCACATAAGTGTTTCAATGCCACATAAGTATCTCACTGCCACATAAGTATCTCAATGCCACATAAGTGTTTCAATGCCACATAAGTATTTCAATGCCACATAATTATTTCACTGCCACATAAGTATCTCAATACCACATAAGTATGTTTATACAACCGTATCGGAGTATCAAGGGTGTACTGATCAGGTACACATCTTTTGGTCATTTATTTCTTTTCCTCTTTTGCCCCAAAAGGGCTTTATTGTTCCCGTATTTCTCATAAGAGCCATCTTAAAAAAAACATATTTGTGCTTTCGCACCATATTTGGTACCCCGCTTCTAACATACACAATCAATTTCATATTCTTTCTATATTAGCATAAGTATACAACTCTTTCCATATATGATATATAATAAAATGTAGCACCAAATAATTAGTCATCATGAACATGAAGTAAGATGCATGAACATGAAGTAAGTTGCTTAGAATGTTAAATATAACCAATAAAAAGATAAACAATGCATTTGGTATTGAAAAGTTTCACTTGCAATATCACTTTATGTATCGAAAGGTTTCATTGTCATAACACTTTAAGCAACAACATATCCCTTTAAGTAACAACATGATATTTCCATCCAAGAAACAAGTAAGATACATGAAAATAATTAAGTACATAAAGAAATATGATCATGTAGGAAAAGAGATTCCTACCTCAATTGTCACTTCTTGAAACTGTCGTCTCACCGATCTCTCCTTAACGTTTCCCCTTTTTAAGACCTAAGCAAAATTTACAATGACATTATAAATCAAATCAAATATACATCATTCCTACACCCTACACATTTCATTAATTTACTTAGCCTACCCATAACCTAAAGCATGTTTTTCACATATTTCCAAATCTAATACATTTATATCAAATATTTTCCTTAATTAAATATAATTTACATGCTAATTTTGGATTTAGATAATGTAGAAATTAGGAAAAATTATTTTCTTTCAAAATTTTCATTTTCTCTTAATTAGAGACTTCTCAAGTCTCCTAGGAATAAAATTGGTTAACATGAAAGCTGTAAATCACAAAATTAGGAAAAGCCCTAATTTGAAAAGTCCAATAATCTTTAGGAAAAATTAATTTCTTGCTTAATCACATGCTTCTAAACATTTTCTAACAACCTTTCTAAACAAAATTTAATTTTATAAGAAACCCTAATTTTGGAACCTAAAATTTTTCTTAAGAAAAATTCATTTTTATGGTTTAGGATTATGCTCACATACATTCCCTATCAATATTCTATGAAAGCCCCATCATTTAAGAAAACCCTAATTTTAAACATAAAAATTTTTCCATAAAAATTAAATTTGGAAGCATAAAAATATTTCTAATCATAAGGGAAATCATTATTGTAAAGAAATTTTGCAGGAAACAACATTTGGAAGAAACCCTAATTTTGACTTTTAAAAATCCTTTAAGGAAATTTCATATTTCAATGAGGAAACAACTTCCCTAATCCTTCCCTATAGTTTTTCTTTTAAACGTTTGAGTTTTGAGCAAACCCTAAAAATTTTTCTTAAGAAAATCTTTTTCAAAAACTAGGATTAGCTAAAACAAACATACCTTAACTTATCCCAAGCCTTCCCCTTCGATTTCTACTAAGACCACTGCCGGAAAAGCCGCCGGCCGCCGCCTCCGCCAAGCTCCTGTCACCCCTCCTCTTCTCTCTCGCTTGCTCTCTTCCTTCGGCCGAAACAAGACACAAGGGACCGAAATGAATTCGGTCCCTTAGGTGGAGAGGGCTTAAGAGGAGTTTTAAGAGGCAATTGATACATGTACCCCTCTCCTAACATTTCTCTTAAGGCTATCCTAAGGGCAAATTGGCCACAATACCTAAAAATTACTTAAACTACCTTTGCCAATTTTTAATTCGCAACCCGCGCAAAATTTGCTATAAGTTCTTTATATCATTTTGATCGAAATTTTGTGCCGAATTTAATAAAATTTATTTCGTAAATTTTCGACGACTTTGAAATTTCGCCTAGATTCGTTGCAGTGCATTGAAATGCGTGCAACGCGTCCGATTGACAGTTTTCGGGTTTTACACCTCCAGTCTTCTAATCACATCATCAAGAAGTTCAGGAGGAAGGTTGGCCCAACGACTCTGCAAGATGCCTGCAAGTGGTTCATGCAGCTCATGGACAGAGCTCTGAGATTTTCCCTTGTGATGACCTGTAAGCCACACTTCAAAGCTTTCCCCTTAAACCCAAGCTCGCACAAGGACTCCCTAAAACATAAGCTTACACACCAAAGCAAATTGAAGAGACCCACACGACTCCCTCGACAAACTCATAGATCTCGAACATAAACTCTTAAATGAGTAGTTCTAATCTCAAATCTTGAGCAGATGAATGCTAGCAAAATCCTAGTTCGAATGAGGAAGAAAACGAGAGAAACCACACCGAACGGTGGTATATGAACAGAGATATCTCCCTCGTCGGCGTCGATATTTTCTGTGCCTCGATCAAGGTGACGCGGAGGTATTCCTGTGCCTTTATCAAGGTGACGCGGAGGTACCAGAGCTTCGGCGATAGGTAAGTTTTAGATCGGGAGGTCGTAGCCGCGTCGGCCTTCCAGGCTTCGGCAAATGACTTGTAAGTAGCGGTCATCGTTGCCGGGTGACGAGGAAGTAGCGGTCATTGTTGCCGACGAAGGCATCAAGCAGTGAGGTATTAGACGGGAGGTTACGGAGTGGCAATTTTGATGAGGAAAAGGGTTTTAGATGGTAGAATAGTAAATAGTAAAGCTTAAGTGTTAGATAAGTAAATAGAATAGTTTTAAGTGTTAGGTATGTAAAAATCCCTATAATGTAACAATAACTATTAGATTCCTAATTAATTTATTTTAATTAGTTAAATTAACATAATAATAATTACTAAAACTTTTTAATTATTTTAATTTAATAATATTTACTTTAAATAATTTAATTTAGCAAAATAAATAATTTTAAATATTTATAATAATTATTTTCTAGAAAATTTAAAATTACGTTGAAAATCCGCTGGAAATATTACGTCGAAAATTTGCCAGAATTTCTGACGGATTTATTTCCGCCAAAAATTAGTATTTTTCCTGTAGTGGATCTTCTATTGTTGCTAGGGAAGGTCATGTATGTCCCACAGGTCAACATCCTTCTTAGCACTATCTCTATCTTGCATCCCTAATTTAAATACAATACATCTTTTTCTTCAAAGAGTGATTATAGATTTTAAATGCTATGCTTTGCATTTCTAAAGGATTGTTGAGATTTAACTCATTTCAAGAGAGACTTGAGAGTGGCAACGCTTAAAAAAAGAACTTATATTCCTATTTCTTCTTCCTTAGACTTAATGGAACTCATCTCTTTCACCTTATATAGAACTAGATCAAGTAGCAATAATTTAAAAATCAAATTGAATCGGTCGGTTCAATCGTGAATCGGTCCATTAACCACTTTTGTCAACCGCTAAAATAGTTCCACCACCAAAAAGGCTAGAATCAAGTAGTACTAGGGATCAAATCAGTCATAATTTTATTAATCAGTTGGCCGGGTTTTATTATTATGATCAAATTGTCACTACTTATGGTTGGTATCAAGCTGTTAAAATTTAATGCTAAATTAAATAATTTAAGTAAATAAATTGATAAAACTTAAAAGAAAGGAAGAAACCCTCACTCTATCATTTTTTCCTCTAATTGTATCCCAATTTGCCCCCTTTAGTCTTCAATCACAATTAAAATTATAAGACATAAATTGAAATAACATTAGAATTAAAAGATTATATAAGATATTTCTTATGTATTTTCTACATTTCTCGAACGAATTATTTTTATTTTTATCATAGATTTGCATGATTATTATATCAATTAAATATAATAACTAAATAATTTTTATTTTTATTACATCATTTTGTTGGCTCTCTTATTCTCGCTCCCTCTCTCTCTTCCCCCATGGCTTCAATTTCTCTCTTTACAACGATCCATAAATCTCTCCACAAAAAACATGCCAAAAGACTGTTTCTCTCCCCACATGTCTCCAAACTCCACATGTAGCAATTCCCCACTCTAACACATGCTATCTTCCCCCAATATATTAACAACCCCCATGGCATACCCAAAGCCGAAACCCAATTCAAAGCACAGGGAGAAACGAAACCAATAATACAATAGCAATTACAATAATGGCTGCAAACAAGAGCAAAAGCTTCATGCTTCACAGGCCACCACGCCGGCCTTTTCATTATCCTGGCCATACTGGCATCGCCACCATGCGGAAAGATGAGCGAGGCGGGCAACAAGATAAATTCGACGGTGGCGCGTGAAGCCGGTAAGGCGGCAGAGTCATGGTCTGACTGGGCTCATGACAAGCTTCAAAAGTAGGTGCATTGTGTTTTTTGGGTTTGGATGTTAGAGAATAATTTTAGCATTATTCTAAATTTGACGTAAATCTCTGATGTGTGTGTTATGTATAGGGGAATGGGGGTGGCAGCATGAGAATGCCAAGATGGCGGCAAAGAATATGCAGGATATCGCTATAAAGACCAAAGAAAAGATCTCGGGTTACACGACTGGTATGTATGATCGGTGAATTTTGTTGATGGCCCGGATTACAATTCTGTTCATTATGTAAAAAAGATTTCTTTGGACAATTTGATATAATATACTCTCTGCTAGCTGCTGATCTGTTATTAAAGTATAGTCAATTATATTTAAAATATATACTCGCTTATAAGCGCATATATATATATATATATATATATATATATATATATATATATATATATATATATATATATATATATATTAAGTTTACTGTTTCTTTTTTTTTGTTCCTGCTATCTGCTGATCTCTATTTTGATTGCTACACCATTCTGATATCAGAGCCACTTGGGACAATGGCCGAAGGAACTTCACGACGAGCTCTTGACAGCGATCAAAGCTCAAACGCCTTGTGGGAAGCACAAGCTAGAATCACTCAGCAATTAGAGGATTTATTAACAGAGTTCTTCCATTTCTTCATAGAGATGTGCAACGACATGGCAACTCTGAAATCTTTGATGAGCACAAACCATGCTGACCGATTGCAACAACTGGCAACCTTATCAGTACAGGACCCCCCTCCTGGAGCAGATCGAGTACAACGACGACCACCTCCAATTGCCCTTAAAGTCTATGATTATGAGGAAAATCTTGTTATTGGGCAACGACATGAAGTTTCAGATTCTATTGATGACGGTCCTTTTCAGTATTACGGTCATCCTCACCAACATGAAATTCGTCAAAGAGAACAGGCTGAATTTCATCCTTACTTCGATGGTAGCCTCCACATAGAGGATTATTTTTATCATGAAAGAGCCGTCAAGACGTTAGTAGAGTACATGGAAATTCCTTCAGAGAAACAGGTGAAATATGTGGATTACCGTCTGAGAGGGGGAGTGAGTGCTTGGTGGTTATTGTTACAAACAAAGCGTCGAGAAGGCAAGTTTCGAATGAAACAACAACTACATGGACATTTCCTATCCACTAAATTCGAACAAATGTGGCACTTGTAATATCAATACTGGTCTCAAGGAAATCGGTCCATCAGTGACTACACAGAAGATTTCTACAAGTTGAGCACTCGAAACACCCTCAACAAATTTGAGAATCAGTTTGCCGCGAGGTACACTCAAATGCTATTCAAGATAAACTAGAATTGAACTCAATTTGGCTACTATCCCAAGCCGTTAAGTTCGTCTTGAAGGTGGAAACTCAATTACAACATCATTCACGCAGTTATACTTCGAGAAGCCAGTTCAGCGAACCCTCTGTTGAACATCCAAAACTGCAATCAGGAATGTTAGAATAATTAAATATATTAATTATGCGAGACGTCGCAATAATTATTTTAAGTATATATATTTAATTATATAAACTATTAAGTGGCCCACATATTTAATTAATTAATGATTTAATTATTTATGTTGAAATCCTATTGGTCAAGAAGAGAATTTGATCAATCGTTTATGGACCGTTTGATCAAATAACTCCCATGAGCGGTTATTGTAACCAATCCGTAGGAAATAACTACCGGTCCTCTCTCTCTCTCATTATGAGGGTTAATTTGCTCCATAGAGAATTAACTCATAAAAGTGAAGAAAGTGAAGGAGAAAAGGGAGAGAAACCATAGTTCGGAATTCAACATGAATCAAGGTATGTTTTCTTTCGATTAAAGTCTTGTGAAAATCATCTTGTTCAAGATCTTGTGGATTTAAGAATTGTGTATATTTATGTTTTTCGTTTCGATTTCTTTTACATAATTATGATGCGAGTTCTTGTAAGATTTAGAGAACTTGATCATGTAAATGAAGTTCTCATAAATGTAAGAGAACTATTGTAAAGTTTACATGTGGTATCAAAGCATGGTTACGAACTTGTGATTTTCCGTTGAGGTTTTTCTTTACTTTCTTCTACGTTTCTTTCTAATGAAATCAAGTTCATATGATTTATTATCGATTTTAATTAACACATTAATTATCGAATTATACAATTTCACGATTCATTCATGGCAAATTAATTATGTTTATACTTTGTTTTCCGATATAGATTATGCTATTTGTTTTATTATGAATTAATTTATCATATGAAAAATTAATGATGTAAATTCATTTTTTTGCCTTCAAGGATATTTTTTCCTTACATGCAATTATGTACATTAAGTAATTTCTTTTATGTATTTCATTTATTTGAAATAATTATTGTTTTAATTATTTAATTTGATATTTATATCAAGCATAGTTTGTTAATCACCAAAGTGGTCAAACTAGAATGTTTCATAAATATCAATTAAATAACATTTAATTACTCGTGAGTATGTGATGCTATTAATAGAATGACATGATGTTTTATAAATTTTTTTTTTATTACGAGTAATTAAAATTCAATAGCTACAAAATATTTAAGAATCGCCCAAAGGTTGATTAGTCATTTTGTACTGTTGGATATAAATGTGATAAATTATTATACTTATTTAAATATATTTAGTATATCCAAAGATGACAAATATATTTAATTGGAGTATGTATAATTATCAATTATGAGAATTTTAATTTGAGCATCAATTATGATTATTATTGTATATTGTAGTATCACCCAAAGGAGAACTTCAATATGCATTTTATTGATTAACTGTATGTTATCTGAATCTGTTTTATGCTTTTTGAATTTAATATTCAAATCATCGATATGTGAGTCTTGTATTTTTTTATTTTGCAGCATCTAATTCTGTTATTCTTCATTCGCAAGCTTCGTCTATTGTAAAATTTAATGGGCTTAATTATTCTGAATGGAGTGAACAAATTCAGCTCCATTTAGGAGTTTTGGATCTGGATTTTGCACTACTTAATAATAAGCCTACTGCTATTACTGATACAAGCAGTGTTGAACAAAAGTCTTTTCATGAAGTTTGGGAAAGATCAAATAGGCTGAGCCTAATGTTTATGCGAATGACTGTAGCAGACATTATTAAACCAACCATTCCAAAAACTGATAGTGCTAAGGAATTTATGAAGTTTGTGGAGAATGTATCTCAATCTGAGTCTGCTGATAAGTCACGTGCTGGGACATTAATGGGTATGCTAACCACCATGAAATTTGATGGTTCTCGTACTATTTATGAGCACATTACAGAAATGACTAATATAGCAGCAAGATTGAATACCATGGGAATGAAAGTGAGTGAAAGCTTCCTTGTACAGTTTATTATAAACTCATTGCCTCCTGAATATGGTCCATTCCAAATTAATTATAATACAATTAAGGATAAATGGAATGTGAACGAATTACAGAGTATGCTTATTCAGGAGGAATCAAGGCTTAAGAAACAAGGAATTCACTCAATTAATCTCATGGGTCAACCAGATTTTAAAAAAAAATCAGGAAAGAAGAATTCAAAGGGCAATAAAGGACACCTAAAGCCTAATGTGTCATCTGTCCAAATTCAAAATAAGGAGCCAAAGAATGATAGATGTCATTTCTGTCACAAGCGTGGACACTATCAGAAAGATTGCCTGAAACGTAAGGCTTGGTTTGAAAAGAAAGGTAAGCCTAGTGCTTTTGTATGTTTCGAATCAAATTTGGCTGAAGTTCCTTATAATACTTGGTGGATTGATTCTGATTGTATCACTCATGTTTCAAATGTGATGTAGGGATTTCTTACGACCCAAACCATAAAGCCAAATGAAAAGTTTGTCTTCATAGGAAACAGAGTCAAAGCTCCAATTGAAGCCATTGGAACATATTGTTTGATTTTAGATACTGGACATCATTTAGATCTTTTTCAAACTCTTTATGTACCTTCTGTTTCTAGAAATTTAGTTTCTTTATCAAAACTTGATACAGCTGGTTATTGTTTTAAGTTTGGAAGTGGATGTTTCAGTTTTTTTAAGTGTAATCAACTTATTGGTTCTGGTGTGCTTTGTGATGGTTTATATAAATTAAGACTGGATAATTTATTTGCTGAGACTTTGTTAACCTTGCATCATAATGTTGGAATAAAACATGGTTTAATGAATGAAAATTCTGCTTACTTGTGGCATAAACGTTTGGGTCATATATCCAAAGAAAGAATACAAAGATTAATGAAGAATGAAATCCTTCCTGATTTGGATTTCACTGATCTTGGTATTTGTGTGGATTGTATTAAAGGAAAATTTACAAAATACATAATTAAGAAAGCAGCTACAAGAAGCACACAACTTCTTGAAATCATACACACTGACATATGTGGACCTTTTGATGTGCCTTCTTTTAGTGGAGAAAAATATTTTATTACCTTTATTGATGATTTTTCACGTTATGGCTATGTCTATTTGTTGCATGACAAATCTCAATCAGTAGACATCCTTGAGGTGTTTATTAATGAGGTTGAAAGACAATTAGATAAGAAAGTGAAAATCATAAGGTCTGATAGAGGTGGTGAATTTTATGGAAGGTATGATGAATCTGGACAATGCCCTGGTCCATTTGCTAAATTCCTTGAAAGATATGGCATTTGTGCTCCATACACAATGGCTGGCACACCATAACAAAATGGTGTTGCAGAAAGACGCAATCGTACTTTAATGGATATGGTTAGATGTATGTTAAGTTATTCTTCTTTACCCTTATCATTGTGGATGCATGCTTTAAAAACTGTTATGTACTTGTTAAATAGGGTTCCTAGTAAGGCAGTTTCAAAGACCCCTTTTGAACTGTGGACAGGAAGGAAACCTAGTTTAAGGCACCTGCATGTTTGGGGTTGCCCAGCAGAAATAAAAATTTATAATCCACATGAAAAGAAATTAGATTCTAGAACAACCAGTGATTTTTTCATTGGTTATCCAGAAAAATCTAAAGGGTATAGATTTTATTGTCCTAATCATAGTACGAAAATTGTTGAAACTAGAAATGCTAGGTTCATTGAGAATGGTGAAATTAGTGGGAGTATAAAACCTCGTGATGTAGAGATTCAAGAAGTTAGGGTGAAAATTCCTTTGCCCGTCACTTCTGATAAAGTTGTTATTCCTATAGTTGTTGAAAAGTTTGACAATATACAGGATGAGCAAATGAATGATGATACATCCCAAAATGAAGTTGTCACTAATGAACCTATAATTGATGAATCACAAGAAGTAGCATTAAGAAGATCTACTAGAGTTAAAAGATCTGCTATTTCGAATGATTATATGGTTTATCTACAAGAGTCAGATTTTGACTTAGGAATTGATGATGATCCAGTTTCATTTTCACAAGCCATAGAAAGTGTGAATTCTTATAAGTGGTTAGATGCTATGAAAGAAGAGTTAAAATCAATGGATCATAATAAAGTCTGGGACATCGTTGAATTGCCTGAAGGTTCCAAAAGAGTTGGGTGTAAGTGGGTCTTTAAGACCAAGCGTGACTCTAAAGGCAATATTGAACGGTATAAGGCTAGACTTGTTGCCAAAGGTTTTACTCAGAAAGATGGTGTTGACTATAAAGAGACCTTCTCTCCAGTTTCTAAGAAGGACTCATTAAGAATTATTATGGCGATAGTAGCTCATTATGATTTAGAGTTACATCAAATGGATGTGAAAACAGCCTTTCTAAATGGGGATTTAGAGGAAGAAGTTTATATGGATCAACCTGAGGGATTTTCAGTTGAAGGAAAGGAACACATGGTGTGTAAACTTAAGAAATCAATATACGGACTTAAACAAGCTTCCCGACAATGGTATTTTAAGTTTAACAATACTATCACTTCCTTTGGATTTAAAGAAATCACTGTTGATCGGTGTATATATCTAAAGGTCAGTGGGAGCAAGTTTATAATTTTGATCTTGTATGTTGATGATATTTTGCTTGCTACTAATGACTTTGGTTTATTACATGAAACCAAGAAATTTCTCTCAAATAACTTTGAAATGAAAGATATGGGTGAGGCATCTTATGTGATAGGAATTGAAATATTCCGTGATAGATCATAAGGAATGCTAGGATTGTCTCAGAAAGCATATATTAATAAAGTTCTTGAGAGATTAAAGATGGAAAAATGCTCAGCAAGCATTGTTCCAATTCAGAAAGGAGATAAATTGAGCCTTATGCAATGCCCAAAGAATGAATTGGAACATAAAGAAATGGAACAAATTCCTTATGCATCTATTGTTCGAAGTTTAATGTATGCTCAGACTTGTACTAGACCAGATATTAGTTTTGCTGTTGGAATGTTGGGTAGATATTAAAGTAATCCAGGACTTGATCATTGGAAAGCTGCAAAGAAGGTTTTACGATATCTACAAGGAACAAAATATTACATGCTCACTTTTAGAAGATCTAATCACCTTGAGGTGATAGGATATTCAGATTCAGATTTTGCTGGATGTCTAGATTCTAGAAAATCCACATTTGGCTATGTCTTTCTTTTAAATGGAGGAGCAATATCTTGGAAGAGTGCGAAGCAGTCCGTCATTGCTGCATCCACAATGGAAGCTGAGTTTGTGGCATGTTTTGAGGCCACAATTCAAGGATTATGGTTGCGGAATTTTATTTCAGGACTTGGAGTTGTTGACAGTATTGCTAAGCCGCTGAAAATTTATTGTGATAATACCGCAGCAGTCTTCTTTTCTAAGAACGACAAGTATTCAAAAGGTGCTAAACATATGGAGTTGAAATACTTTGCCGTTAAGGAAGAAGTTCAGAAACAAAGAGCATCATTTGAGCACATTAGCACCAATCTTATGATTGCGGATCCATTAATCAAAGGGTTGCCACCGAAGACATTTCATGAACATGTTGTTAGGATGGGCATTACTGAAAACCTTTATTAAGTTTATGTTTGTTTGCTCTTTATGTCTTTTGATACTTTGAGCTCTTTTATTTAGTTTCTGATAATTAATGTATCCTGTTTATTATGTTGAGTATACATGAATGTTTATGTGAATATTGACAGGATTTATCTTTTATAAAGACATTATTATTGGACCATTATGAGTATATCTTATTATGCTTCATATTAGGTATAAGATTAGTATCGTGATACATGGAAGGAAATGCATCAAACTAATGATGTATAACCGCCATGATCCATATTAATTTTGTACTTAATAATGAATTTATGATTTGACCAATTTATGAAAGAGGATTTGTATATTGCGCATTGTGTTTATAATTATTAAATTATTAATTGAATTATAGTATATGGGCCAAATGGGAGAATGTTAGAATAATTAAATATATTAATTATGCGAGACGTCGCAATAATTATTTTAAGTATATATATTTAATTATATAAACTATTAAGTTGCCCACATATTTAATTAATTAATGATTTAATTATTTATGTTGAAATCCTATTGGTCAAGAAGAGAATTTGATCAATCGTTTATGGACCGTTTGATCAAATAACTCTCATGAGCGGTTATTGTAACCAATCCGTAGGAAATAACTACCGGTCCTCTCTCTCTCTCTCATTATGAGGGTTAATTTGCTCCATAGAGAATTAACTCATTAAAGTGAAGAAAGTGAAGGAGAAAAGGGAGAGAAACCATAGTTCGGAATTCAACATGAATCAAGGTATGTTTTCTTTTGATTAAAGTCTTGTGAAAATCATCTTGTTCAAGATCTTGTGGATTTAAGAATTGTGTATATTTATATTTTTCGTTTCGATTTCTTTTACATAATTATGATGCGAGTTCTTGTAAGATTTAGAGAACTTGATCATGTAAATGAAGTTCTCATAAATATAAGAGAACTATTGTAACATTTACAAGGAATGCCTAAGACACCAACGCTCCTTCAACAACAACCTAGTAGCAGTCCAGCAGATCAGGGACGAAAGCTACGGTTACTCCCTCGCTCCGTTGATGCAACGGGCAAGATCGACAAGAACAAACAAGTCGTGCATAATATGTCAGGTAGATCACTACTGTAGTTTTGTACACAGAACACGCCTATACTTGCTTTAGTTGTTTCAGCTAATAGTGACAAACCCGTATTTAATGGCTTCTTTTCTTACAAAAACTTAAATCTAGAAATTTGTCTCTAACATGCATCTTACATCAATTACTTGATTCTTCAGGAGTAGCTAGCCATGCATCAGAGAAGGCAACCAAAGCCAAAGACGCCATGGCTGACTCTGCTGAGCATGCTAAGGCCTCCCTGAAGAATAAGGCGTTCCACGCAGAAGACAAAATAATGAACAATTGCATGGCTAGAGAAGCCCAAGAGACACTCGAGAGCAGAGCAGCCAATGCCGATGCCAAAGCTAAGAAGACGTCGAAACGAGCACGCGATTCGGCCAAGAGGCCTTACGATGTTGCCATGCATAAGGAAAGTGAAGCCTATGAATCTGCAAAGGAGTTGATGACAACTTGTGCTACGCGTGATTACGAGACTGCGGAAGAGAAGGCATCAAAAGCTGTTGGGGATTTCGGTGCTGCAATGAGGCCTGAAGAACTTTTATTTTTCTCAATGTGATTATTAAAACTTCCATCTTCTCCATTTGGAGAACTTTGAGAAGACCTTGTGGTTGCTTGTTTGTTTTGCTGATTTTTTATGCTGCTTGTTTATTTTTATTTTGTTGCCGTGTGAATGAATTTATTTCTTATGTTATTTTCTGGTAACATATCTATTTGGTTAATAAATGATTATTTTGAAGTTCTCATTTGTTATGGGCTTACAGAAGAGGCCAAGAAAGTTTAAGTTGAGCTTATTTTTCAGTGAATGAATATTTTAGATTAAATCTTAAATTGAGCTTCCCATCTCCAACTCACAAAAGACTGCTGAGGAATTAACCGAATTCATCAAGCATGTGTAGCAGGAGATCAAGAGAAAGCTGGAGGAATCCAATGCTAAATACAAAATGCTCGTTGATCGCCACTACCGCCTCAAGATATTGAGAGAAGACTTTGTGATGGTCGACATCAACAAACACCACTATCCCACGGGCACATATCTGAAGCTTCAACCAGGGAAAGTCGGTCCCTTCGCAATTGAAAAGAAACTCAACGATAATGCCTACATAACAGATCTAGTCTATCACCTGAAGATATCCAAGACCTTCATGTCAAAGATATGTTGGAATATCACAAATCGGCAGCAGCTGTTTTCTACGAAGGCAGAAATTTGATACAACAGCCCTCCATACCATGTCCGCCTCACCCGCCACTTCTTCCTGCACTCTGTTTTGTAGAATATATTAAATTTTAACTGCTTGCCCTAGTTTTGCAGTTTTTGTATGCTAGCTAAACCGTTGGTATGTAAGAAGATATAAAGAGAGAAAACAAATAGAATACAATAGCTCATTGATATTTTCCCCTATTCCTGTTGCTCTCATCCTTTGTCAATCTTCTACTTCACTGGAAAGCAGGATTTGCAAGTTCTTCGAATAGTTAACACTAATTTAAGTACCACGAAAGAAGGCAGGAACCCAGCCAGTTTAAAAGGACTGAAAGAAAAAAAAAATCAAACAGCAGTGGAGTTCAAATAAGCTTACAGCATGTATAATCTAGTTCCACTGTTTGAGCGGATACTAGAATGGCAACCAATTCTCACCCTAGAAATCTCATTAATTAGGTTGTTGTAGCTCAAACAGAGATTCAGCAACTCCACCAAACCTGCGGCTTTTCAAATCGATGCCTTGGCAGCCTTCCCATTCGACTCAACAAGCCGCCACATGTACCAGGCCGCAGCCGATCGATACGGTCTCCAAGCCTTGCAGAGCTCCTCCATCTCCGTCGGCTGAGGAATCTTCTTCAAGCCATGAAGAATCTGCACACCTTTGCGAACGCCAAGATCGCCCACCGGTAGCACGTCCGGGCGATGAAGTGAGAAGATCATGAACATGTGAACAGACCAAGGCCCGATTCCCTTCACCATCGTAAGCTTGGAAAAAAGAGCGTCATCGTCCATAGCGACAATGGCGGAATCAGAGAGAAATCCGGATTGGTATTTGCTTGCGAGGTCATGAAGGTACGATGCCTTGCGAGAGGAGACACCAACTTGACGGAGCTGCGGCGGGGTGAGACTGAGAACGACATCGGGGACGACGGAATCTTCGCCGCCGCAGAGGGAGATAAAGCGGGCGTAGATGGTTGCGGCAGCCTTTGTGGCGAGCTGCTGGTATAGGATGCTGCGTGAAAGAGAAAGGAAGGGGGTGCTGAGATTGTGAAAAGAGGGGGGATCGAGGGATTTGATGATGACGGCGAGCTGGGAGTCGACGGTGGTGAGATGGCGGAGGGCGGAATCGAGCTCGCCGGCGATGGAGAGAGCGAGTGGGAGGATGAGACGGGGTTTCTTCGATGTTTCCGCGGCTGTCGTGGAGGCGGTGGAGGATTTGCGGATCTTTTTGGAGCGGAAAGGTATTTTTCCAGCGACGGAGAGGGCGGCGACCATGGAATTGGTTAGGGTTTCTTCGGCCATCGGCAGATTAATTATACCGGTCTGACCTTGTGCTTTTAGATCGGATGAACTGAGCCATATAATTAAGCATCGGGCCAACGCCGGCATTCAAGCTTCTATGATTTTGTACAGGTATTTGCAAACGGTTGTTTCGATTTGGAAATTCAGCCTCTAATTGCGTCTCTATGCTATATAATTATTTAAGAGATATACACTATCAAAAATCATCTTAGTTAGACATGAATCTTGAGGTATGTTCAAATTAATAATATCTGAAATTAAATTTTGAACCATCCAAGTTCCAATCCCAATAAACTTATAGTCAAAATGAACGTCTCGATGAAATGAACCCAACGACACTAAAATTGATCATACCAGATCCCAAATCGATGACTTTGAAGCATCATAATATTAATTGAGTGGCCAAATGATTTTCAAATATGGCATGCTTATAGTTGAACCGAGCGACTCAACGAGACAAAACCAAAGAGCACAATATCGCTTAATTTTAACATCTTAAGGCACATAAATAATTGACAAATGCTCCATGATCATGGGATCAATATGTGCCGTCCGATGGAACACTCTAAATTTAGTCCAGATCTTCTCCATAATTACAATCATAACCAGAGCCTGTATATTCCCCCTAGCTCTAAACACTTGAGTAATGAATTATATGATATACTTGATAGGGCATAAAACTCTCTGTTAGCGAAGGTTGACTCACATATATCCCTTAGACAAATATTCACCCCAAATCTACAAGATCCCCATAAAAGAAGCAACCCATAAGTACCAACAATGATCTTTAGCCATTTGGGCTCCACCCCATGTTAGTTGGATTGACTACCTCCACTAAATAAGTATATAGTGATAAATTTTTAATTCTAAAATTCCAAAAAAATTAATTTCAAAATTTTAAAACTACTGTTACTATATACTGGGTACTCACTGCCTATCTAATTAATTAAAAGTTCTTTCTTCTTATCAAGAGGATTAATTAACCCCCTATTAACAAAATCAAACCTCAGGTCATGAAATCCTCATTTTTATGAGGGCAAATCTCTAGATAATATCTTCCCTAAAATTCAATCTATCTTCTAAAAATTTATCCCATAACCTAATTCTTTAAAACCCGCCCCCCACACCCACATAAAAAGGCATATCAATTGTTAGTTGAATGTGATGCCTTACATTAGTTGTTAGTTAAACATGATTAAAAAAGTAAGGTGTGGGGGGTTGATTAGAACCAAGATGAAAAGATAAAACTATATTTATTACATTTTTACAACCGTAAAAATAGTCCTTCAATAAAAGTACCCACAATTAGCATGCCTTTACGCTTCAAAAATTATTGACAAAATAAGATTTAAATACTATATATATTACATAGTACAATCATCATTAAATATCCCAACTTCAACTATTAGAAGCCCAATCTAATGCTTAATTATGCAGATGCATCTATACTGATCTGATTAAAAATTTAATTATTTTTTAATAAATTTAATACTTATAAGAATTTTTTATAGAAAATTTCATTAAAATTTCAATACCAAATTTAAAATAACTAGCAATATAAAAATAAAATATCAAAACTAAATTTCATTTAACTTTTTTCCTTAAAAATTAAAAATAATTGCACCCCATAAAAAAAAACCACTTGGTTTTTTTTAAAGATGCATAGAAAAATATAAGTTGGCAATCGGCTTACAAAATTAATTTAAGGCAATCGCCCATTTAAACCCACTATTGTCTATTGCTATTAATTATTAAAGAATAAACATACATCTGTTTCGACCTGTTGGCCAAACCAAGCAGCTCCTAAGGGAGTATACCCTGCATTCCAAGTTTACTTGCTTTTCCAAGATTACGCCGAAGACGGTGGACCTTCTCCTTGATTCATGTACTTTTCAAAGCTTCGAGCTATCCCTGGTTCCGATGTCATGTCCCATACCTGTAAACATGCAACTTCTCAGACCAAGAAATTTATTTGAAAACATTTCAGTCTTCTCTCATTTATTTGTGACTTACTTTCAGTTTCCCTTTGTGGCCTCCAACGGCTAACAAAAACGGATTGTCCTCTGAGAAAGCTATGGAAAAAATGCTTCCCTAGTAACATTTCAACAGAATATAGATTAAATAAGCAGCATACAGCCATACACTTTCAAAGAAGAGCGAAAAAAGGATCAAAAGCAAAAAAAAAAAAAAAACATTTACCACTATATTTATGAATGAGAGAGAACGAGAATGATTGGAATTGTTGGTAAATGACTTTGCTTGCAAACGACCAATTAAGCACTTGCAGGTATATCACAAATTGTCTTGTAATCTCACAGTACTTGGTCTTCAGCAATTCTCTTGCTCTCACAATACTGTAATGGGGGATCTACATGCATGCTTCTGGATTCCTATGTACTTACATATCTAACATTTAAATTTTTATATTTACTTAAATAATATTCTAATCTTTGATTCAGATCAAAATATCACTAGTATTTGCTTGTTTAAAGTGAAATACATCTTTCCATACATACATTTTAATATGATATATAAGTAAATATAAAAATTTAGATATTATATACATAAATACATAAGAAGATAATATTATATATATAAATTCCCCTCCTTCATTAGTGGATGCACATGCAGATGTAAATATGAAAAATGCTCTCTAATCTTCATTTGAAGGTGACCCCTAACTTGCCATTTTTTTTGTTCAAGATAAAAAAGAGGCACACAAGAAACTAGCAATACGAAAGGCCACACGAGGGCACTTAATTATATAGAACAAAAAAAGATCAGGCTAGAGGAATAACATATTGTGTACAATAATATAAGCTAAAACTCCCATCCACTAGTTAACAAAAGAACTCTCTTATGACTTTGCTGTAGTGATGCTACCCTCCAATGTCCATAACAAGTCATAAAAGGATCTTCAAATCCAGCAAAAAATCAATATTAGCATTGCAAATCAGTTAACAGGCTCACATTAGTAATAACAATTTCCTATTTGACAAAATAAACTTGAATTGCATAAATTAGTATGACAAATGTTTCTTATTTCAGGTGAAATAAATTAGGAGGGCAGTGTCTTCCTCATCCCGCAAAAGCTCCCCCTCTCCCCAAGAAAGCCCCCATCCTCTTGCTCTTGTTCCCCCCATCAAAATCATCCCCAACAAAATTGAACCCAACCCCAAGCTAAACCCTAACCTATAACCAAATCACAACTGATGCCAAAGCCAAAACCCATGCCATCATCCAATGCATCGCCATCACCGACAATAGTAATCCTTCAATACACACAAAAACATGTTCGCATCTTCTAATCATTTGACATTTGATCCACAATCAAAATGCAAAAAATTTGGAGAATAGGATTTTTACTCCCAGGAGGGTAAAGGTTCATCTCTCTCTCTCTCTCTCTCTCTCTCTCTCTCTCTCTCTCTCTCTCTCTCTCTCTCTCTATATATATATATATATATATACAAGGAGAAAACCTTGAAAAGAGTTGTGCAAATATCCACCTTTATTACAAGAAAAAAAAAACGTAGTCTTAAAGGCCCTTGGTGCCATATAGCTTAATCTAAGCATTCGAACCACTAAGATAAAAATATAATAGAATATAACAAAATTGCTGACTAAGATCATTTCATACTTAAATATAAAGCCAGGTTTAATTTCGGGCATTAAATTAAATAAAAGGGCTACTTTTCTTTTCTCGAATGTGTACTACCATAAACAAGGCATGCACATAGACTTAATCAGAGCATTTCCTTCTGCTACAAAACAGCAATACAGACTTTGTCGTTTTTATAGGATTCAATAGAAATGCCATTAAATATTTAAAGAGCATATAATGTTTTCTACACTATTGCCATTGCTATTTCTATCATAATCAAGCATGCCATGCCAATAGCTTAAGGCCAAAAGTAGTGTCACCATTCACAAAGAAAAAAAAAGATTGTTGAAACTTACAGCTTTAGGTTTTCTAGATGCAACACAAGAAGGCTGACTGTTAGATAGATCCCATAGCTTCACCTGGAAAAGCGTGGAATATCAATTATCATAATGTTCTAGTATTATGCTTGGAAATGTAATGTAAAAACGAATATGCATTACCGTTTTATCTGTTGATCCTGTAGCAAGAAGCTGCAAAATTTAGAATAGAGTATGAGGAAATATTCCAAAATACTTGTTTATCTAATTAACAAACATCCAAAGTATAAAGGACTGCGTTGGAATTGATACATTGGGTCTACATGGATTATAGGAGATTGAAGATACAGCTTTGTCATGTGCATGGAGTGTGAAGACTGGTTTAAAACTGGAACTATCTGATGATCCTATCCTAATATCAAAACCTTGAACCACGCCATTTTCTTGACTAACCTGAAAATCACAAAATAGTTTCAACATAATAGATAAACAAGGAACATAATGATAACTAATTAATAATGTGACTTCTAAAATCACAAAATAGTTTCAACATGTTCAAGTTTGCATTCAATCTCGAATTTCAAGCATTAATTGGTGGTTACACAACTCTAGAGATATGAATATGGTGTCCTTCAACTACATATTATACAAGAATTTTAAATTTGAGCCCATTTTTACTCCCATGGCATGTAACTTAGTACTTATGTAAAATAATAAAGATTGGGACATTTTATCTGACTTCTAACTCTGAGCAAAAATACGTGCACAACAAATTCACGAAATGTAGCCATTATGCAACATTATTCTTAATCAATAATGTGACAATATCCATCTTGATGCAGGACATAAATGAAATTACGATTTAAATAAGGAGTTTATACGTTTAAAGATTAAGAGCAACTTAATTAAGACTTGATATTGATTTAAACAATGATTTAAAACACAAAGAGCGGTAAACACTAGCTTAGGTCAAGCTACTTGCGTAAAGTAAAAGACACAATACAATCAATTATTCGTAACGTTGCATACGTGATGGGTTTCAACAAGAAATCCCTAATCTAACAATAAGAGTAGTGCTATGAAAGATCGCTCACACATCTCCTAATAAATACTAGGCTTTAGCGGGAAGAATTAACACAACTTTCCATGATTCAATTAGAGCTACAATTGAGAGTGATTAAGAAGATAAAAGATTAGGAGAAAAGATCACCCAAATAAACATGGCGAACCATCGCTCCGGTGTGGTGTTTATGTGCTTGAGAGGCAGTAGACAGCCGTTCCCAACTCCTAGCCGCCTTGAGACTTCAGTTTTAAAGATCTCGGGATGGTGGACAGCCAATGAAGTATTCTGGGTAGCAAACGGAAGTCTCCCAGATGGCAAAACAGCACTAGAGGGCTGCTAGACTTTCTAGACAGCAAGAGAAAACATTGGGACAGCAATTACCAAGCTCTTGGGAGGGCGGGTTGCCATGCCACACATCCAGAATTTTCTGGCCAGCGAGGTGGTTGATCTGGGACAGATTCTGGGCAGCAGCCTGGGTCTATTTGGACAGCACGTTGTTGTTTTCTGAAGTCGGGGCAGCAGCTGGGCGATTCTGGGTGTACAAGACAGCAGCGTCCAAGTGTCAGGATGGCTTGGCAGCTAGGGGAGGGATCCAGAATTCCTGGACAGCAGATTCCCTTTTGGATAGCAGCAGTTTGACCACGTTGGAGGGGTCTTTGGACAACAGTATGGGCTTCTTGGGGAGACAGGGCAGCAGGCTGATCTTGTTGTAACTCCTGGCAGCACTCAGAAATTCCCTACAAGGAATTTGACGTGGGGGAAGAAGCTTGAGAGGGGGCGGCTAGAGAAACTTTGTCTTTCCTTTCCAGAATTCTCAATCAGCAAAGAATTGGATGAATCAAATCCAATATGAATTAATTGGAGTCAATTAAGGAGTTGATTTAGGAGGCCATTGTTGGAAAGAAATAAAGAAAACAAGGAGAAGGGGTGGGCCGGTCATGTATTGAAAGAGAGAAGGGGATGATTTGAATTAATTCCATTGGGAGGGGCTTCCCTTTTGGAAAGAAATTAAATATGTGGGGACTAGGGGATTTCGGCTAGGAGAGAGGGGGGGTGGGGCATGTGACTAGATTCAATGTACTTGAGTTAGGGCAATCATTAATCAATCAATTCAAATTTTAAATGAACTGATTTAATTAAAGACCTTTCCGAAATAGGATTAGAGAAATAGGAAAGGTTATTAATCAATTAATTTTGATTTGAACTAATTGATTCAATTAAGATCCTTTCCTAAAATAAATTCAAGCATTAGGAAAGATTTGGAAGACAAATTTGAATTATTTCTAATTCAAATTCTTTCCAAATATTGAGTGGGGTAAATAAGGAAAGTGGGATTTTAGAAAACAATTTGAGAAGGGAAAGATGGGGAGGGGCCGGCGGCTTGGTGGTGGAAAGGAAGGGCCGGTGGTGGTGGTGGGGCTTGGGTGGATCGTGGGAGGAGGGGAAAAGAGGGCCGGCGGTGTTGAGGAGGGTGGTTGACCCTGGGCTAGGGCAAAGAGAATAGGGAAAAGAAAGAAGAGAAAAGAACACTATGATACTAACCACGAATCCGGACTCCTCCAAGATTGGTGGGTGATCTAATTTCCCTCCCTAGGGATTTCTCCAAAGCTCTCAAGCTCTCAACTCTCAAAACAAAGTGCAGGGCATTTTTTTTTTATAATTCATGCATTAACCTCTTTAAAGGAAGAGGGTGGCTTTAAATAGCCAAAAACATGAAGGGAAATAATAAAGACACTATTGCCCCTAGGGCATACATAAGACAAAGCCCTCAAGTGAGGGTAGAAAAGGAAAAGAACAATAATAAATCAAATACATGAAATAGAGCAAAATAAATAAACACAATCGTAGCCGTCGATCTCTGATGTCCTCATCACATCTACTAGTATTTTTCTTCTGTAAATTTCACAAAAACCATAACACCAAAAAAGACAAATTTAGTTTTAAGAAGCCTCAAATTATGATAAAACCATTATGTTTACTAATTTTGTTATGTTCAAACACAAATTGCAAAACATTAGTTTTCCACATTTGGCACCAAATTTTCACATTTTACTCAAGGCCAAAAAGTAGCTTCAATAAATTCTAAAGAATGCATTAAATGCCTCTACGCCTGCGCCCCCCCCCCCCCCCCCCCCCCACCCCCAATGTGTCTATCTCCGTATCCGCTTCTTTGTTCCTTCATCTCTTCATATTTGACCTTCTTTACACCGCATGAATACATCGTTTTTCTGCTCACCCAGAACCCGGCCCACTTTGAAAGCAAAACAAACAATCATCATGCCACCTTTATTCCCTCTACCACATCAACGACAAACCATCTTGTTTCCTCTTGTTCTCTTTTCTCAACACTCCCTCCCAAAACATTCAAACATTCATCAAAAAATGATTTAGTGGCTTGGAGGTATTATTGCATATAAACCAAAGGATACCTCTTATAATAACATTTTCAGGTTCAATCCAATTTAACCTATGACGAATAAGAGCTCAAGAAAGCCCCAACAAAATCTTATCACCAAGGAAAGCCCAAATCTAGTATATTTATCTAGTTGAACATCCCAGTAGATGCTCTTTAATGACACTTGCTAAATAAACCTCTTTAGCTCCAAGCTACCATCATGACCATCAGTCTAACTGAACCAACTAGTTTAGGATTGGCACATGAATTTTACACCATTCACACCCATAGAGTCTTGCATATTGTGTTGACTGCAGACTATAGAGGAATTTTTCACAAATTGTAACCCAGTTACAATTGCTCGTTCATTTTTCTGTTCATTCCAACTTATAAGCTTCATATTCCATACGCATTCCAAACTTTAGATTTCCATGGGTTAACGGAGTAAAAATAATCACATGATGAACTCACCACAAAGGAGTGATATGCATGGGGATCCCATGCCAAGCCTTCAACATCAGCCATAACCGGCCACTTCTTACTAACCTCATTGATAGATCTCCCATCTACCTGCATTTAAGATCTAATATATGCAAGTAGATCTCCCATCTACCTGCATATAGAGGAATTTTTCACAAATTGTAACCCAGTTACAATTGCTCGTTCATTTTTATGTTCATTCCAACTTATAGGCTTCATATTCCATACGCATTCCAAATCTTAGATTTCCCTGGGTTAACGAAGTAAAAATAATCAAATGATGAACTCACCACAAAGGAGTGATCTGCATGGGGATCCCATGCCAAGCCTTCAACATCAGCCATAACAGGCCACTTCTTGCTAACCTCATTGATAGATCTCCCATCTACCTGCATATAATATCAGCAAGAAGTCAAGACAACTAAAGATCAATAGAACATGCACAATACCGAACATATTTCACTGCATTTAAGATCTAATACTGCATTTCAAGCATAGCCTGCAATGTAGTACAAAGCATACCCAAACAACTCAATTTAACTACTAATACAAAAGCAAACAGTTAATTGTTAAAATTAACTTAAAACTAGATGAACACATTAGAATGTAAGAAAAAAAATTTATGGAAAAAAGGCTTAACAAGATGTTTTCCAAGCAAGCCACTTTCCTGAACCTAACCAAAGATTTGTCCAAAGCCAGTCGCATTTTCCTAATGTTACTAGAATACATATCTAATTCACAGCACTAACCCATATCAATGTGACAAGATTTGATTGTCATTAACAGGCCGCACTTTCACTATTACCACTACTTGAACAATCAGCATCATTAATTGGCTTACATAAAGCTATGACACAGTGTAAAGGAAAATAATCAACAGCTTGCGCAACCAATTCACAATCTTCTCCAATTTTAAGTGATCATGTACTACCCCATATAAACAAAGAAAATGGTTGTCTTCATTTACAGAAGTGATGTGATGTGGCCTTGGAAAGATGATGAACCAGGATTTCCAAATTGTTGTAGTAGGGTTTCAATGATGTGGTAATAGCTTTTTGGTATATTGATGAAGAGATATTTGAAGTGGTGCATCAATGGAGTGGTTAGTGAATTAGTGAGGAAGGCTAGTGGGGAGTTTAGGTGTTGGAAAGACATGGGATTGTTAGGTGGAAGTGTGAAGGTTAATTATGGAGTAGATGTTGAAATTCTAATAGGTTCAGGGGTTAGTGTAAGGAGAGAAGCTAAGACTAGGTGCTAGGAGTCCTAATTTGGTCGAGAGCTTCTTGAAGGGGGTCACTAAATTTGCTATGATTTTAGGGGATGGAAGATTGTATAAAATGCTTGTAGGAAGGCAGTAGAAGATACAATGTGAAAAGATGAGAAGTTGGAATAGAGATTAACAAGTAGCTAACAGATAATTAGTGTTTCCACCAAGGAGAAGCTAAAGTAGCTAATGGATAATAAGTTCACAAAAATTTTTAAAATTATCACTGTTTTTTTTTAAGGCAAGCCTACAACAACAACATCAAACATTTATCCCACTACATGGGATTGGCTACATTAATCTTTTTTCTCCATTGTATCCTGTTAAAAGTCAAATTCTCATTTAAATCTAGTAAAGAAAGGTAATTTCTAATATTTTATAGCAAAGTCTTTTTAGGTCTACCTCTAACTTTTTTAATATAAGTCAAATCTAATAAAACTACTCTCCTAATCAGGTTATCAGAAAACTGTCGTTTTATGTAACCAACCATCGAGGGCGATTGTTTCTGAAGCTACTCCAACCTTTTCACGTATATGCTCGTTTCGTATCTTGTCTCTAAAATTAAAGGCACTCATCCACCTAAGCATCCTCATCTTTGCAACACTTAATTTAATATTATGCTTCTGTTTTAATGGTCAACATTCTGTGCCATAAAGTATTTCAGGTCTCACCACCAGCTTATAGAAATTTTTCTTAAGTTTGAGGGGGACTTTTCTATCACACAACAAGCTTGATGCATTCCTCCACTTCAACCATCCAACTTTAATTCTACTAATAATATCTCTATCTATTTCACCATCACTCTGAACAATTGGCCCAAGATATCTAAAATGTGTACTCTTTGAGGCAAGCCTGTCAACCATAAAATTCTAAAATCCAATGATGTATGCATTCTACCTTTTGGAATGAAATGACACATCATTGCATGAAAATAAATTACATATTGTTTATGAATTTCAGTTAATTTCTTAATGTTTGGGTAAGAGAGACATTTGCTTAATAGAATAAAGCATACATGCCTAAGGGTTTCAATTAAGAATTTGTGAAATTCGCCTAATTTGATAAGATGAATTTCCAACAAAGGCTTTTAAAAGAGACTTTTAAGTCTGGTTTTTTTAATTTTAAATAGAGGATGAGATCACTTATGTTGGCTAAGTGATAAGAATTTAGAATTTGGGCCTAGATAATAAAATCACATACTTGATTGGGTCAAGTATGTGGGCTTTGGTTTTGGCCAAAGGGGGAGGATATGATTTTATATAGCTTTTATACTAATGGAAAATGTGATTTAATATATAGCTTTAAGGCTAATGGTTGAGGGATTTCCTATAGCTTTTAAGCTATGGAAGAATCGAGTGTAACCTATAACTTTTGGACTAAGGGGTAAAAAATTTCCTATAGCTTTTAAGTTAAGGAGATATGAAAAATTCTATGATTTTTGGATCCATCGAAATGAGAGATGATCTGTAATTTTAGGACTATAAATTAAAGATGGGTCCTTCAATTTTTGTATTCAATGATGAAGGTTCATTAGCTTAGTTTGGGTTAAGTAAATTTGGGAGAATAATATCCGGATCCTATGTTGAAGGTAAAGGTTATATCTAGATTTTAGCTCAAACAATTAGGTCAGGGAACCTAGGATTTGGTCTTAAGGACCCTTTTGTGCTCTTTTAAACTTTTTACATATTATGCAGAGACTTCTACGTCGGCCCAAGGAAAGCACCAAAGAGAGAGTGACTAAATAGCATGATTCAAGTTAAATTAGGGTCAACTTAAATCAAAATAATCCTCAGATTTATCTAAGCGTGAAGTGAATCTGAAGAGGTCCTACTGTTTGTGCAGTAAAGTGCTTGCATCCTTAGAAAGCTTCAAAGTACCATAAACAATGAAGGAGGGCTCCTAAAAAACACTTCTTCTTCTTTTTTAATATTTTGAATTCAAGGATTTACGCCTCTTATAGCTTTGGGATTGTCTTAAGATTAATTTTGTCATAAACTAAGAGCTTTTGAAGCACATAAAGGAGACTTGATTTTTTTTCTTTAGGAATTTTCCAAAGATATAGGTCATTTATTATCTCACAATCATTTAATTTGAAAATATTGTAAAGGCTTAAATTATTCTTTAATAAAATGGGATGTAACCTTTGAGGGTCAATTAAACACCAAATATAAATTTCACAAATATTTAGAACTAAATGAGCCTATTTAATGATTTTCTAAAACTCTAGAAAAAATGAGAACCCTAGCAAGAAACGTCCAACAATATTTATTTAGATTAACTTTATAATAATCTAAGCTTTAAATAAAATGCAACTTGTGCCAACCGAGTGGCATAACCATCTGAATGGGGTTCAATGGCTTCAAGTAACCTACGTTTGGTTGTAAGTGAAGGAAAATGATCCAATATAAATGTCTTCTCATACATTAGGGTCATTGGATAGGAGTCTGATGACCCAGTGCTTTGTCACCCTATTCTTGAGTTCTCAAATGAGAACAACCCATAGAAAATCGACAAATTTCAATGGGTTTATGAAGAGGGCAGCAAGGGTTCTAGGTTGAAAACCTAAGCTACATGTGATCAAAATGGACCTATGGCCTGTGGTGATCGTCATGCACACAACCATAAAGACCTATAAACTTAGGTTTCCTAAGTTCAAGAATTTAACCCATCAAAGCTAGTCCAATGGTTTCTAGCAATAGCATCTTTATCTGGTAGAGACAACGGCAACTAAAAAATGGAAAGGTTGATGTCCAAGCTATTCTAGATGTCAGCTCCACCCAACACCTCCCCGGAGTTGGTTATTTTGAACTTTACAGCAACCAAAAAGGTCCAACAAGAATAGGGGATGAACGGAAAATAGATAACAGCAACTCTAACTTGACCACACTAAAAGAAGGAGCTCTCACTGTCGATCTCCTTAGGAAAATTGGAAGTGGAGAAAAGCCAAACTCCCGATTCCTCCCTAATTCACTAGTCGTAAGTGAATAAGCTCCCCTGCTCGCAAGTTGTAGCCCCTCTCTTGTTTTACTCCGGAAAATCGAAAACATAAGCCAAAAATCCTCTCATTTCTCCTAGTCACAAGCAAATAAACATCACAGTTCTTGATTTTTTGAAAACCAAAAGACCAGAAGCCGTTCACTCTCTTCTACATTTCAAGGAATTAAAGGAAGAAGAAAGGAGTCACACAATCTCCCTAGGTTGCATGTCCTGCTCTCGATTTCGCTCCTAGGCACATGTGAATACCCCTCAACTCTCGATTTTGGTCTGACGCATGCCAGAACTCCTGCTCTCTTGATTTTTTGAAGCCCTGAAGGAGGAGCCGCTAAAGAAAGAGGAAGACATGCTCATTCCCTGCCTTTGTTTATACAAAACCAGGACTCAATGGTAGAAGATGATCGCGCTCCTATAAGGCTTCATATTGATGGCCTAAATGGATTCTTTCTTGCCCTTGATAGCTCTGACAAACCTAGTATGTAAAGGCAATAAAGAAAAAAGCCTGGAGAAGAAGCGCAAACACAGCAACTACAATTTCAATCATTGATGGATGTTTTCATGATTTGGATAGATTTAAGATGGTTTGATAGGTTGGATTAGGTAATGGTTGAACCGGGTGATTTAATTTGAATGGGTTTGATTTAGCCCAAATTAACTCGATTCGACTCAATTTAGTTAATTTAACACAATTCGGCTCTATTCAACTTCAATTAATTTAATTTGATGCAAATTGACTTAATTTGACTTGATTTGAGTCAATTCAACATGAATGAATTAAACTGATGTGATTTGACTCGATTCGACTCAAATTAATGAAATTAAATAAATTGAATTGATCGATTCAATTTAATAGATTGAGTTCACTTGAGCCATAATTGAGTCAATTTGAATCAATTAGTCAAATTTACTTAAACTGAATCGTCTCAAATCAAAATTGAGTTGAAATTTGATTTTTCTTAAATTGAGAATCTCAATTCAAAAATTGAGTTAGCAAGTCCCCATGCTATTCATGTGAAGTCAATTTAGTCTCAAAGTATCATGTTACTCCAAGTTAGTCTCTCGACTATATAAAATTGACCCAAATGTCCTCGTGTTATAAAATTGATCTCAATTTAGTCTCTCAACTATACAAAATTGATACAAATTTACTCTCAAAAAGACTATTTTGGATCAATTTTGCATAGTTGATAATTAAATTGGAGCAACTTGATACTTTGGAGATAAATTAATCATATATGAATATAGTCTAGACACTATTTTGAAGTTTACCAAAACTCTTTCTCTTGGGCTGGAGCTTGGTGGCATACCTTGGGCCCTCCTCCGTGGGAGAACAATTCATTTTATTTTGCTTATTTTTATTTCAAACTCTACTACATAATCATCTATATCTTTTCTCCGACATATATACAACACTATCTAACACCATTCTCCAATTCCTACAAAAATTAAAACTTCATTCTAGATTCTCTCAACCAAACTAGATTTCCTAGCCCCTAGTATTAGTTTTCCTCCATCCACCACCTCCTAAACCTCTTGAATCCTTATCATCTACTGATGTAAGCTAGACATACCACTATTTGGGCAATTATTGGTGGGTTGCATGTCATTTAATGGGCTTGGCCCATTTCTCTTTAGCTGCTTGGTGTTTTGAGTGTTGTAGCTGATTGGGAATTTGGCCTTTTGTGTGTTGTGCCTGTTGGGATCCTGCCGTGGGCCTCCTGGCTGTTCCTCTCCTCTATCTGTTCGGTTCAGCCGTACCTTTTGTTGCTTGGGATTTCCTCCTGGCTGTTCGGTTCCTGCTGTGCCTTTTTCCCAAAGGATTTTTTCTATTTTTGGTTGGCTGATTGGGCGGCTGATGGGGTGTCTTTTGGGCTCCTTTCTTCCTATTTATAGGGACTGTTTTGTGGCTGTTTGAAGTGTGTGTGATGTGATAATATTTGGAATGTAAAACCTATGGGTTTTTCTAGCTTGCAAGCTAGCCTCCTTCCCCTTCCCCTCTAAAATTTCGTCTAGGTCCCCTATATATTTCTTCTCTCCATAAGTTTCCACTTCAAATGTATCCTTCTTCATCAAAATTAATATACAAGACATATGGTGTTTTTATGACTTATTAGTTTTAGTTTTTTTTTTATTTTTGATTGCATCAATTTGGTATCAGAGCTTTTGGTTTGGTTAGAGTGTGAGTTTTTGCAATCAAAATGGAAAGCCCAAACATTCCACTGGCCGAAATGCAAGGGAATCGACTGATGATAAAAATCTTCCAACCAATCTTGAAGTAGGATTTCCAACTAGCAGCTAGGCTCCAACCCAAGGTCTAGCGATCCAATCCAAAATGAGTTTTACAAAATTCAAGAAAAATTGATTTTGTGAGCTGAAAGATATGAGAAGAGAGATAATCAACTTGAAGCTCAATTTATTCAAGAAAAAGAAAAAATCCAAAGAAAGTAAGTGGCTTTAATTTTAGAGTTGGATAAGGCTCATAAAGGAAATTCAGATTCGATCTCATTAGGAGATGAGAATTTTCAACCGGAGGACAATTGATGTAAGCTAAACATCCCCTATTTGGGCAATTATTTATGGGTTGCATGTCATCTAATGGGCTTGGCCCATTTCTCTTTAGCTGCTTGGTGTTTTGAGTGCCGTAGCTGATTGGGAATTTGGCCTTTTGTGGGTTGTGCCTGTTGGGATCCTAGCGTGGGCCTCCTGGCTGTTCCGCTCCTGTTTGTTCGATTCAGTCGTGCCTTTTGCTGCTTGGGATTTTCTCCTGGCTGTTCGGTTCCTGCTGTGCCTTTTTCCCAAAGGTTTTTTTTTTCTGTTTTTGGTTGGCTGATTGGGCGGCTGATGGGGTGTCTTTTGGGCTCCTTTTTCCTATTTATAGGGACTATTTTGTGGCTGTTTGAAGTGTGTGTGATGTGATAATATTTGGAATGTAAAACCTACGGATTTTTCTAGCTTGCGAGCTAACCTCCTCCCCTTCCTCTCTAAAATTTTGTTTAGGTGTCCTATATATTTCTTCTCTCCATAAGTTTCCACTCCAAATGTATCCTACTTCTTCAAAATTAATATACAAGACATATGGTGTTTTTATGTCTTATT
This sequence comes from Dendrobium chrysotoxum, assembly GCA_019925795.1. NCBI lineage: Eukaryota > Viridiplantae > Streptophyta > Magnoliopsida > Asparagales > Orchidaceae > Dendrobium > Dendrobium chrysotoxum. The sequence continues at coordinate 87,537,094 of CM034314.1, read as the reverse complement.
AGTTTTAGTTTTTTTTTTATTTTTGATTGCATCATCTACTTCACAACTGACAAACACACATCAACTGAGAGCATTCCTTGGTCACTCTAGCCCCTAAAAATCTCCTTACTCTCTTCCAAAAATTCCATAAGCCCAAACTAGGTTTTTTAACCCCCAGTTTTGGTTCTCCATCCACCACCTCATAAACATCTTAGAAACGTATCATCTACTTCAGAACTAACCACCACACAACAACCTAATCATCCAAAGTAAATCCTAAGCTTTGAACCTCCTCCATGCCACAATCCTAATTTATGAATCCTAAAGAAGATCTCTAAAATTTAGCCTCCCAACAAAACTGATGACCACCTCATAGGTCCCTCGCCTCAAGTAATCCTTCTTGACACTTCGTAGAGTATCGCCACATTAAATATATCCTCCTACGAAAATAGAAAGCCTTGGTTCATCATTTTTTCATGGCTACATTATTAGGTCAAAGTTTTGCAATAATTTTGAATGGGTCACAAGCCCTACCTTGTAATTTCTTAAATTTTTAGAATGGATATCTCTTGAATAGGATACAAACTAAAACACATGATCAAATTTTTTATACTCTTCAGAGGAACAACTATAATTACTCTTACAGCATACTTAGCATTGTCTTTAGCTATTTGTTTCCTCACATCAATATGAATGATTTGAACATCCTTAATAAATGTAAACGCAACCTTAAAAAAAAATTTAAGTGGGAATTCTAGCCACATTAATAGCTCTCTTTGGCTTGCGTCAATAGACTATCTCAAATGGTATTTTCTTTGTAATGAAACAAATGATAATATTGTAGGCAAATTCTAAAGTGGATAGATGATGCTTCTAATTGCTTTTACTATTAAGCATCTCAATAAATTTCTAAGAATCCTATTGATTACCTTAGTATGACCATAAATTTGAGGTTGAAAGGCTAAAGAAACTTTCAATTTAATAACAAGCAACTTCCATAATATATATAGAAGATAAGATACAAGTGTCACATCTTTATTTGATACTATAGTAGGAGATATGCTCTACAATCTCACTATTTCTCTAAAGAAAAGCCTTGTCACATGTGATGCATTGTTTGTCTTTAAGCAATACAAGAAATGAGTCATCTTTAAAAATTTATCAACTACCACAAAGATCCTAACATGCCCCATTGCAATCCTTGGTAATCATAAAATAAAATCCATTGATAAATCCTACAAAGGTCTATAAAGTATAAGCAATGCAATGTTTTTTCCTAATTTCTACTAGTGACTTTGGCTTATTTGCAAGTGTAACATTGAACCACTGATTTTTACTGATTTTTGGAGATCCCCCTTCAATACGGGCTAAAAAATCTATATTTTATCAAACATATGATCCTATCCTTACCCAAGTGGCCTGCTATGCCACTAGAACGCACCTCAGCTATGAGAAATTCCTAAGATGACCCAGAGATACACGATTACTTTCATCTATAGAGGTAACGATCAATAACAAAAATGAACTCTACAGAGCTAAGGGTTCATCTAGACACTCAAGATAAATGGCATGAAAATCAAAGCAATATAGAGTAACTTTTAAGTGTTTCAAAACTAAGTATCTATAATTCCAAAAAAGATAGCATTAATGTTACTGTAGATAAAGCATCTAACAAATAAATAATTATGTAGGAATTCAACTTGCTTGGCATGTATGATTCAGTTTTTTTAGGCGTTTATAAAAAACTCAAGGTATGATGGTAAGAGTTTAAGACAAACTACTTATGCAACTAATAATACCACAAATGCTTTAAGAACTAAATGATAGCATAATTTTTTCTATCATAAAATTCCACTCATTTGGCATATTCTGATTTAAGTTTCTTTGGGTGTTTAAAATTCCACTTATTAGGCTCATAGCATGATGATCAAAGTTTAGGTCAAGCTCTTAATGTAGTAAATAAAGACTCAAATTCCTTAAGGATCAAATACAACAACAACATCAAGCCTTTATCCCACTACATAGGATTGTCAACATGAATTCTTTTTCCCCATGTCCTATTAAGAGTGAAATTCTAATTCAAATCTAATAAACAAAGGCAATTTCTAATACTTACTAACCAAGTCCTTTTAAGTCTACATCTACCTTTCTTAACATAAACTAAATCTAATACATCTACTCTCCTAACTAGGTCATCGGAAGACCGATGTTTTATGTGACCAAACCATCTAAGCTAACTCTCTCAAATCTTATCTTCCACTAGAACTACTCCAATATTTTCACATACATAATCATTTCTAAATTTGTCTCTAAGTATAAAGCCACTCATCCACCTGAGCATCCTCATCTCTGCAACACTTAACTTAATTTTGCACTCTTTTAATGGCAAACATTCTGTGCCATAAAGCATTGCAGGTCTCACCACCCTCTTATAGAATTTTCCCTTGAGTTTGAGGGATACTTTTCTATCACACAACAAGCCTAATGCATTCCTCTACTTCAACCATCCATAAGGATCAAATGATAGCATCAAATTTTCTATCATATCAAAGTACTTATGTTTTACATCATTCATATCTCACTAAAGAAGGCAGTCTTGTGATTTTCTTAGCTCAAAATGCCACATATAACAGCCTCAGATGCACATAGATATGGGCATGCAATATTTGGATAAAATGTAAAAATTGAACCGAATCAATCTTATCTTGTCGTTTAATTTGGTTATTAAAGTATCGATTTGATTGTTTGTTATAATTTTGATTTTCTTTTATTTCTGTTAGAGGTTTGATTTTTCACTTTTGTAAAAACAATCAAACAAAAACTAAATTACATTAACTTAATCAAATATTAAATCAATAATGTCATATAAATAAACAAGTGGTATAGATCAATGTGAATATTATTTATTCTGCATGCCAAAATTATAAATTTTAACAAAAAAATACTTGATAGTCTTCTTAATATTTGTTATTTGAATTGGCTTAATCTTAGAAGGATCAAACTTATGGCTTGTTTCAAATACAAAAAATCACACAAGAATATCATCTTTGTCTATATTTATATGAAGTTTTTCTCTTCTAAGGGTTTCAAAAACTAGCCCAAGATGCTCAAAATGCCATGAATGTCAGGATTAAAAATAAGAATGTGATCAAGATAAACTACAAAAAAAATTTCAATATATGTCTCCGTAAAAGTGTCCATCAATCTCATAAAGATATTAGGAGCATTGATCAGACTAAATAACATGACTATCCACTCATATAGATCATCTAGGATCTTGAAGCCATTCTTCCACTCATCTCCTACCCTTATCCTTATTTGATGATATGCAATATTAAGGTCTGTTTAAAAAAAGAAATAGTTGGCCCCTAACACCAAGTCTAGCATATCATCAAGTTTAGAAATTATAAGCCTATACTTGATGATTATTTTATTAATAGCCTTATTATCTACAGTTCTACACACATCATGTATGTTTTATATTTCTTTGGAGTGAACAGGGCTAACACTGCATAAGGACTAAGGCTTTCCTAGAGGAAGCCTTCCTTTAGTAGCTTATCTACTTGCCTTTTTAACTCAATGAGCTCAATCGGATTTATTCTGTTCTGAGGCAAAAATTGGAAGCAGTAAATCAAGCATAAAGTATATGTCATAATTACATCTTTTAAGTGGTGTTTAACTCATTAGGTAAATCATCAGGGGCAATATCCTAAAAGTTTGATAGAAGTGGTGAGATCAAAGCAGCTAAGTGAGTCTCCACTGGCTCTGGTATGACCTCCCTCACATGGATAAAGTGATGAACCAACAAACACTTTCTTAAGAGTAATAAACCCTACCCTCTGTATGCTACAATTAGGTATAATCATGGTAGGCTCAACTATTAAAGAACTGGATAGAAAATACAACCACTATCAGTATGAACCCCAATTACTATCAATTGTAGTTTAGCATTCTTATGAGTAGGTTTTAGTTGGATGTCAGATGTGAGCTTATGTTGTGCTATTGTAGGTGTATTTTCTGTTGTCTTGGCGGGTAAAAGCTTAATGGTTTTGTTTTAATGCTTGAACATATAGGTGTTCTCCATACATAATACATAACATTCATATCATAAAACCAGGGCCAACCCAATTGAATGTGATATGTCTATAAGCAAGAGATCGCACCAAACCCGATCCTCATAGTTACCCATTTAAATAAGAACTAGATGCCTACTAGTAATGAGGAGAGAAATATAATTTGCCCAACTCATATAGAAGAGCTCAACATTAGATTCAGCTTTTAAATTAGATCTTAGTAGTACATAGGTGGATACAACATTCATGGAACTCCCACCATTAATAGCTAATCTGAGCCTATCTACATTGCACACTACATGCATAATATTCTTCCTTCTCTATTGTCGCACTCCTATGATTGATAAACATTTCAAAACTACAATTCAATTCTTATCATCAATATCAATTTTCCTTTCAGATTGGGGAGTCTCATCTAAAATGTCTCCCAAATAATTCTCTTCTGATAAATAAGAATCATCTAAAAATAGAATATGAGTCCAACATTGATGTTGCATATGGCTCTTGTGACACTCAAAATAAATAATGAATCTAGTGTTCCTAGAACTACCCTCAGTAGGAGTTTTAGTAATGAGTGTCACTAGTGTTGTGATTAGTCCTAGCAGTAGACTCTAGGAAGGTATAAAGTGGACTGGCACTTAGCTAAAGGAATAGAGGCAATGTTTGTCTCCCTTTTCATCATAAGGGCATAGTGAAAGGTATCCTCTGGAGACTGTGCGTCAAACATTTTTACTTCAATTATAATATCAGCTCGTAGAAATTTTTACTTCAATTATAATATCAGCTCGTAGACTAAATATAAATTTTTTTTTTATTTGTGAATCATTTTCATTGCATTTAGCCCCAGAAATTATGATGCACCGACACACCTCTATAAGAGATAGTGCAGTGTCCAACACGTGTCAGACACGAACACATGACTGACACAGTTGGGATACGTGTTGGACACGACAGACGTGTGTTTGATTAAAGTACTATTTTAAATAAAACGAACATACGTGTCATAATATTTAGTAATCTATTTATTAAATTACAAGATTTTAACATTTTAATATTCCTGTAATCAAATAAAACGTGTCTAAAGGTGTATATCCCGTATTCACAGAGTCGTATGGTTAGGGTTTCATTTTGAAGATCCTTCTCTCTTGTCTCCTTCGTTTACGCGACCAGGCGAGCCCCTTGTCATCTTCGCTTACGCGACCAGGCAAGCCAGTCGAGCAGAGAGAGCGACGATTGAAACCCGGTACATCCCTGTTCCTTCATCGTCATCATCAGTTCTTCTCTTCAACTCTTCGTCATTTCTGCGACGAGGCGAGGCCAACAAATCAGACGACTGCTCAATTTGAAGCCCGATACGTCCGGCTTCCGATCTCTCGTCGTTCTCTTCACTTTCGTGCAGGCATTGACTCTTTCGTCTTCGCCATTTTTGCAGACACTGAGGGCATCGAAGGGTTTCGACTCTTCTGTTGGCGCTGTCGAAGCAGAGGAGGGAGAATGGGTTAGATATGTTGGATTAAAGTATACTTGCCGGCTTCTTTATTTCAACAAGCAATTATTCGAAATTAAATAATTTGATTTTTTTGAACCATTTTAAAATTTGTCTTTGAAATACTGTAGATGTATAAGTTGCATCTCTCTTGGGCTGTCGATCAAAGATTGGTTAATTTAAGACAGGCTATTGTTATTAGGTTTTTCAAGATACATATATTATAAGCTAGACAAGTTATTATGACATTGATTTATTACTATTATTTGTCATTTCTAATATGATGTTACATTAATTTATATACATTGTATACAAAATTATAATTTTGTGCCCACGCCGCACTTGTATCCTATATTTTCAAAAATAACCGTATCCCGTATCCGTGTCGCCGTGTCCATGCATCAGAGCCTTGAAATGAAGCCCTCTGAAATATTAAGGTACGCGGTACTTTGGAAAGCTCCTTACCTAAGGTTCAGTAATTGCTCATATAATTTTTTCATGGAGTATAGCACAATACCTAGTTCTCAAAATCTCATTCATCTTTACTGAGGTTAGCCCATCTTAATCTTTTTTTCTTATACTAAGGTGTTGATCCAAAGTATTTTTGCATTCCAATGAGCCTCATCCTAATAATGGTGACCCTTTAGTAATCATCCGTCCTACTACAGTGTTTTTCTATAAAACCATTCATTCCAAAAGGTTGCCTCTTAAGGGTCTAATCTTACCTAGGGTACAAGGAATAATTACCATCCTCTAAATCATCATGAATAGGGTATGCAAAGACAGAGCTGGAGAGAGTTCCCTTTTGTCAAGATGTTGCATTTGTATAACCAACACAATCATTTAATTTCTCAACTCTTCTATTTGGTTCCTGTAACTAGGTTCTAGCTACCTCAATGTACTCTTAGTTTTTCAAATCACTCTCATGTAACCTAATATATAGTATCTATCATTCTTGTTATGCCCTCAATTTGATCAATTAAGGCTGACTTGGATGGCATGATATTCAAAAATAGGACTCATAAAAAACTTCAAAAAAAAATCTTTTAAAAAATTATTTAATGCATTCAAGGCATTGGCTCAAGTAAGGGTGTATGTTCTGAATGCTTTTACAAATCTTAAGCCCTTTTCACTAATTTTTGGCAAGCATTTAAGCATAAACTTTTACAAAATATGCCTCCTGCAATTACAACAACAACAAGCCTTTATCCTACTATGTGGGGTCGGCTACATGAATCCTTTTTCTCCATTGTGTCCTGTTAATGGTCAAATTCTCATCTAAATCTAATAAAGAAATGTCATTTCTAATATTTTCTAACCAAGTCCTTTTAGGTCTACCTCTACCTTTCTTAACATAAGTCAAATCTAATACATCTACTTTCCTAACCGGGTCATCGGAAGGCCGTCGTTTCATGTGACCAACCCATCTAAGGCGACTCTCTCTAATCTTATCTTCCACTTGAGCGACTCCAACCTTTTCACGCGCTCATTTTGTATCCTGTCTTTAAGAATAAAGCCACTCATCCAGTTGAGCATCCTCGTCTCTAAAACACTTAACTTAATATTATACTTCTCTTTTAATGGTCAACATTCTGCACCATAATGCATTGCAGGTCTCACTACATTCTTATAGAATTTTCCCTTAACTTTGAGAGGGACTTTTCTATCACATAACAAGCCCAATGCATTCCTCCACTTCAACCATCCAACTTGAGTTCTACTAATAATATCCCCATCTATTTCATCATCACTCTAAACAAATGACCCAATATATCTAAAATGTGTGCTCTTATTAATGACTTGATCGCCCAAAGTCACAATCCCCCCAGTAAATCTATTATTACTAAAATTACACTCCATATATTCGACTTTAGATCTACTCAAACGAAAACCTTTAGTCTCTAAGGTTGACCTCTATAATTCAAGTTTACCTTTAACTCCCTCTCTAGTCTTATCAACAAGAAGAATATCATCAGCAAAAATCATACAACAAGGTAAAACCTCTTGCAAATGACTAGTGAGAACATCCGTGACTAAAGCAAAAAAGATATGGGCTTAAGGTTGATCCTTGATGTAATCCAACTGAAAAAGGAAAATAGTTGGTCAAACCACCTTGTGTTTGAACACAAGTAATAGCTCCTGCATATCATTAATATCTTGAATATAAGCATTATTAACCCCTTTCTTATGTAGAACTCTCCATAACACTTCTCTTGAAACTTTATCATATGCTTTCTCTAAATCAATAAAAATCATATGTAGATCCTCCTTATTCTCCCTATACTTCTCCATCAAACCTCTCAAGAAATGTATAGCTTCCATTGTAGACCTACCCGGCATGAATCCAAATTGATTTTGAGAAACATTTGTGTCACGCCGCAACCTATGCTCCATAACTCTCTCCCATAGTTTTAAAGTATGACACATTAACCTAATTCATCTATAATTTGAACAATCTTGTGCATCACCTTTATTTTTAAAAATAGGAATCAACACACTCATTTTTCACTCATCTAACATCTTTTTAGTCTTCAAAATAATATCAAAAATTTAGTAAGCGAAGAAATTCCTTCTTCTCCTAAGCATTTCCACATCTCTATTGGAATATCATCAGGTCCAACAGCTTTTCCACACTTCATTTTCTTTAAATCCTCTTTAACTTCGATTTTACTAATACGCCGATAAAAACAAAAATCTTTATTTTCATTTAGGTTGATAAGGTTACTAAAGTCAATTGCATTCTCATAATCTTCATTAAAAAATTTAGCAAAATATCTCATCCACCTTTGTTGAATATCCTTTTCTAATAAAAGCACTTTTTTATCTTCATCCTTAATACACCTCACTTGAACTAAATCCTTACTACTCCTATCTCTTTGTTTAGCTAACTTATACATATATCTTTCACCTTCCTTAATATTTAATCTATTATATAAATCATTAAAAGCTAAAATCTTTATATTACAAATTACTTTCTTAGACTCCTTATGGGTCTCTTTATAACTTTCCCAATTATCAGAGTTTTTACAACTAAACCAATTTTTATAACAAATCTCATTATTTTTTATCTTTTCTTGCATATTTTGATTCCACCACCAACTATTTTTACTATTAGTAGATTTTTTCCTTTGATACTCTAAGCACACTTCTGCAACATTCTTAGTATTTTTTTATTTTTTTTTTTTTTTGCAACATTTTTAATATCACTAGTTACGTTTCATAACATTAACTTCCTCATACACAGATAAAATCTTAAGATCTAGACTCTTACTCTCAAAAATATTTTTGTTAGTATTCTTTAACTGCCCCCATCTAATCCTAAAATAACAATTTACTTTATTTTTTATTTTCTGCCCCTTCATCTTAAAGTCAAAAACTAATAAGTGATGTTAGGTACATAAATTTTCACTTGAAATACCTTTATAATTTTTGCAATCTAAACGATCTATTTTTCTTATAAGAAAATAATCAATCTGAGTTTTACTATATCCATTCTTATAAGTGATGAGATGCTCATCTCTTTTTTTAAATAAGATATCAGCAAATACAAAATCATAAGCTAAAAAAAATTTAATATGGTCTTACCACCTTCATTAGTCACTCCAAAGACATAGCCACCATGAATATTTTTAAAATCATTTACCTCTCTACCAACATGTCCATTTAAATCTCCTCCAATAAAAACTCTTTCTTCGAGAGGTATCATTTGTATTAATTCTTCTAGGTCATTCCAAAATTTTAATTTTGGATACATATCCAAACCTACTTGAGGAGCATAAGCGCTTATAATGTTAATAATCTTAGCATCAACAACAATCTTTAAAGCTATAATTCTATCTCCAATTCTATTAATTTTTACAACATTATTCTTCAAACTCTTATCTATAATCACACCTACACCATTTCTAGTACGACTCCTACCAGAAAACTATAGTTTTAATTCTAAACTATCAATCTCCTTAGCCTTTTCTCCAACCCATTTAGTTTCATGAATTCAAAGAATATTTATCTTTCTATGGATCATAATATCTATTAATTCTATTAATTTGCCTGTAAGAGAACATATATTTCAAGTTTCTATCTTAATTTTAGTTTCATGGACTAGCTTCTTTGTCCACATTCGTCCATAATATGGATACCCTTACCTATTTAACACTGCGCCCGGGCGCCGGTGCAGCGGCCCTTGCTCACTTGTCGTTGTATTCAGGCCATACAACGCGTCACTTTCAGGAAATGCCCTTGCATTAACACAATGTATTAAATAACAAGTTAATGCAAAATAATATAAAGTAGGTTTTTTATATATGGATTTGTAATCAAGGTGGGATGTTTAACATATGGAACACTGCTTTACCAAAGAATTCGCTCAATTTAACAGTTGTAGATAGGCTCTCACATAAGTAGTACACTAGGCTTTATAGGTGATGACAACTAATTGGAACTAAATACATATATCATAGACTTTCCTTCAACATTCAATAATCACTATTTTAGTCTTAATATCATTAAATCATGATAAAAAGAAATTAGTAAAGTCAAATTAGACATTATCCTTTTGTAGATGACAGATCTACCAATCACAAGTGTCCATGGTTCAAGCTCCAAGATGCCCCATGTGCTGAATTCTTAAAGTTTGATCTTTGGCTTTGATACCAAATTTGAAGTAGCATTGGAAGGATGATGAACCAAGGCTTCCAATTGATGTAGTAAGGTTTCAATGATGAAGTAATAGCCCTTAGTTTGTTGATGAAGGGATACCTGAAGTGGTGGAAGGAGTGGTTGGCCAAGCATTGATGGTAGACCAAACATGACAGCTCTTCCATGAGATTTAAAAATTATTGTCTTCGTGTGGAGTAAAGTCTAGATCATGGACATTTTTTGGATTTCGGCAGCTTGTAAGAGATGAGAAACTAAAACTAGGTTTAGGAAAACCAAGTTTAGCCGACTGCCCTAGTTTGGGCTTAGGGAATTAGTGGGGAGTTTAGGTGTGGTGGAAAGATTTGAGAATGTTAGGTGGATCTCTAGAGGTCAGCTCTGAAGTAGATGATAAAGTTCTAAAAGGTTTAGAGGCTAGCAGAGGGAGAGGATCCAAAACTAGGTGCTAGGTACCCTAGTTTGACCAATAGATTATAGAGGGGGGTTTTTATTTTTTTGATGAATATAGGGCCTAGAAAATGGTATTGGATGATTGAGGAATGTAATAAAAGAAGTAATGCCAATGGGACGAGAGGTTGGAAGAGAGATCGACAATTAGCTTAATAGATAATAAGCCCTCCCACCAAGAAAAAGCCAAGGGCGGCCACCAAGCTCCAACCCAAGGGAATGAGTTCTCTAATTTATTTTTTGAAAAGCAGAATCCCAAAATAGTCCCCAGACTATTCGTGTATGCCAATTTAGTCCCTGAGTATCACGTTGCCCCAATTTAGTCCCTCGACTATATAAAATTGATACAAAATAGTCCCTCATGTTGTAATTGTGATATAAAATTGATCCCAATTTAATCCTTGAACTTTACAAAATTGATCCCAATTTAGTCCCAAAGGAAAATTTTTGGATCAATTTTGTATAATCAAGAGACTAAATTGGAGCAAACTTATAGTCTATGACTAAAATTGCCACATACAAATAGTCGAGGGACTATTTTGAAATTTAACCCTTTTCAAAATATCAAAATTGAATTTCATTTCTTTCGGCCAATATTTATTTATTGCACTATTTCTAATGCTTCAAAATTCAAAATGATAAAAAGGGGAGAGAGCAAGAGAGAGACAGAGAGTTGATGGCCAGCCATCAAAGGAGGGGGAGGGGTCGAAACCACCTCCAACACTTAAGGAACTTGAATTTTAAATGGAATTCCAAGCATTGTCCTCCAAGGGAACGTCCTAATCATGCTAAAAACTTAATAAAATAAAGGAAAAAACAATTCTAAGGCCATTCATATTGATTCCATACATTAAAGGTTGAAAATTCAAATTTTCTTAACTTAAATTTTAAAATTCAAGCTTTAATTTTTTTTTTACAATTGTTTTAAGTTTCAAATAAAGGTTTTTTATTGATGCTTGCTTGATGATAATCTTTAGCCTTTAATCCCATCTTAAGCTGTAAAGGAAAATTTACTTGATGTTGTACGTTACATTGATATCTTGGTGGTTGCATGTTGAACGTTGAATAATGTTGAATAAAAAAAGGGGGGGGGGGGGGGGGGGGGGGGGGGGGGGGGGGGGGAATGCCTCTAATATTAACTGCCAATTCCAAGGGTGAAATGAGGCATTGATTAAAAGCAATAAAATCATAAAAAAGTTCCATTAATTTATTACTTAGGATTGAAACTGAAGTCAAAATTATAAACAACAAAAGGATTTAACATTAATTACGACTGGATATTGTCTCTCACCATAACGACTGATCTGTCAAAAGATCCACTAAGCAGCAGCTCAGGAGAAAACCGGTTCCATGCAACTGACTGGACCTGTGCATATTGATTTACGTGTAACAATGAGAGAGCCAAAAAAATATGAGAAAACACCTAATGCTAAGAAAATATTTTACCAGATAAATTGTAATGCACTTATGATGATCTCTCAGAGATTGGCTAAATGCTTTACCAATCGTTCTCAATAATACCAAACAGTTGGGAGATTTTAGTATAGCACTAAGCAGCATTCATAATATCGTTATCATAACCAATCAGCACCATTAGCAGAGTTTCTTATATGGTTTTGCTTCGCAATATTGTGTTGTATTGTAATAAATAAAGTTGATGCTATTCACAAAGATGGACTAGTTAATGCGCCATGAAGCTGAAATATTAATTTACTCATCAAACATTGACGGCCATATTCCAAATGATCAATAAATATTAGTTAGAATTATTACAAAATAAAACAAATAGATAAAATTATCGTCCAAGGATTATGAAGAAAAAGAGGTAGACAAAAGGTGACATGGATAATTGTTTGCATAAAGACTTCTAAAAATGAAAATACGAGGATTCATAAAACCGGCCCCAAAAAGAGACAACGATGGAAAGAATACATTAAAAAAAATTTAAATGATGCAATATTGAAAATAACTAAATTGGAGTTTACAACATAACAAGTATCCACAATGATCTACCTATCATCATCATCATTAATTTTATGATAATTAGTTGGGGTTGGATCTATGAATCCTCAATTTTCATTAATTCCAACTGAGTAATGCCTGATGTGCCGATCATATTTTCATAAATCATTCTAATAAATTCCATTCATGTTAAATTAAGTCTATACTCTCTTTCCTAATCATCCAATACTAATTATATTTACTCATCTAATGTGTTCAATTTCTATCCTTCGTTGTGCTTATCCAAAAACCATCTAAGTATATGTTAAAGAAGCATCTGATTATAATTTCAATTATTTGATTTTCAATGTCATTCTAGTCGTTCCTCTAATGTAATCAATATTTGATTCATCCCACCTACTCATTTCACATCTATCTCAACCTTCTTATTTTTTTCATGCCCAAATTAACAATTGACCAGCTCACTTACCGCCCAATACTCAAATTCATACAATATCATCAGTCTTATTAAAGTTTAAAAACATCGTTCATGATTATCTATCCATACTAAAAATCCAATTTTTTGCCAAAAACAGTCATTAGGGAACCATGACTCATTCACAATTTCAAAAAATCTGGACAATCTTTGAATTGTACTTGACCTCTAGAACTCCAAAATTGAAAAACAGAGCATTCAAAATTTACAATGATAATTTCAAATTATGAAGAAAAATGAGGAAGACAAAATATTTGCTAAAGCAAAAAAATTTCTGTCTATAATTCACAATAGTACTAAAACAGTTCTAATATATTTCATGCTAAGTTAAGACATGATCATTTACCTTGTCCGAATGGTGAGCAGTAGTAGCAACACATTTTCCAGTAACAACATCCCATATCTTGACTGACTTGTCCGCACTTGCACTGGCTAGGACATTCCTGGAAGTTCAACAAGCAGAGTTACAACACAAAAATATATTAACTGTGAATAACAAAAAATTGAAGTATATTGCTTATTGCTCACCTCACCTCCTTGTTCCAGGCAAGACCAAGAACAGAGTCTTTATGGCTATCTTTCCTGTAGAACACTGATTTCTGTTGTTACAAAAACTACATAATTACACAAGTGAAAATTGGCTAGTAACACTCACGGATTTCAAGTTTATTGAGAAATGAAAATAATTTACTGAAAGTTTGTCAACTGGCTGTTTAGATATTATAAAAATTGTCAAATGAAGAGCTTCAACTGAGCTTTCGTTTAGGCCTTAATTATCCAGAGGTCACAGAAACTGATGGAATTAAGGACTATGTAGAAATAATAAACACTTTTAATAGTTTGTCCACTTATTTTCATTGCGCTTGTCCTTCCCAATAAATTCGAAGCTTGCTAAATTATTATCATTGCAAACATGCACTCTTAACATTTCTTTTCTGGCAGAGTTCAAAATAGAAAATAAAGATACCTAAAACAATATTTAAGACAACTCAGAAAAGAAATAAACTAACAAAAGAAATACACGAGTTTCAAGTTCAAGCTAATCAGACAGCTAACTCGTGTGTACAGTCTATAAACCACAATATAAGAAAGTGTGCCATTATTTATTTCAAAGAAAAAAAATTAAAACCATATTTCAAAAACCAATTACAGTGCAACATCAGGAAAGTAGATGACTGAACCTTGTTGTTTTTTTTCTTCTTGTTTGACACACCCCCCAATACAAGAAATGGCTGTACTTCATCAATCTGTACCAATAAATATGTAATTCTTCAGTAACACTTGATGATTATAACTGAAGTCACCAAAGAAGGATCTCCAAGTTTTTTTTACGACGTCAAAAAGGTTGCAACTAATGAAATACGTACAAGATCAAGATCCCAAATCTCTATTGCAGGTTCCAATGAGCCAATAGCCAGAAAGTTACCTGTTAATTGAAGAAAAAAAAAATTAATTCCACTCATGAAAACCAATCTGCAGGATTTTTGAAGGGAGAGAACAGAGGCAAATAGAATCTCTAATAAAAACCAAAATGGCAGAAATGCGGACATCAAGATGAATTATTTGCAAAATTATATCATTTCTTTTCTCGAATACATGCTTTCAGCAAGACCTTAATAATTTTACAGGCTAAACTTGCACATCTCCTAACATGTATTCTGGACAATTAGTTGGAAATAGCTCATAAATTATCATCATCAACAATATAGTTAAACCCCATCAATATCAAGCCTTATCTCCAATGTTTTTGTTGAGTGTTATATGAGATGTTAATTTAATTTTGTGCAAATCATTTTGCATACTTCTAGCTATGTCAGGTAAGCTTCAAGTTAGAGAGAAAATTCACTACACACAAATGAAAATAGGGTAAATTAATTGCACGTGCTTAGACGCAATTTACTTTAAATTTAATCAAGAAGTTTCAAAAAGCCTAAATTGTTGGTCAATAAGTTCCAAAACCTTAACTGAAGGCATGTAAAGCTCACTTCCAAAACCTTAACTGAAGGCATCTAAAGCTCAGTGACAGCCTTCTATTGGGCATCAAATTTGAAGTCATGAATATTGGTTTGACTAAAACTTCATTTGATACTTTGCCTTATATTGAGTGATAAAGTTGCAGCTGATCACATAGAGATGGATGAGTTGCTCAGGAAGTGCATTAATTGTTTCGGGTGCAATAATGTAGCCTTCCACTAGTCAATACATTCCAGTCCCTTGTTACCAAAAAAAAAAATCAAGTTGATCAATCGAAGCATCAAATGATTTACATCACATAGTCATTCTACTTTTTACAAAATAATCTCAGATTCAGCATTTATTCCCATCATATGTTTAAAGAAAGTAAGGGAGAGAGAGAGAGAGAGAGAGAGAGAGAGAGAGAGAGAGAGTGGGACAAGGTAAAAGGACACCAAACTTCAATGGTTAAGAGATGTTTGGAATTCCTCAAGGAGTGTTTCTAGGAGGAAGTGAGAGAGAGATACCCATAATATAAAATAAAAAAGATAGTGATATGAAGTGCATCTGCACACCATATTCATGAAAATGGCGCTTAGAAGAAGATATGGACGGAGGGAGGAGAAGAAGAGGTAGTGTTGTCAAATCATAGCTTGATTATTTATTGAAGTGAAAAAAGGAGGGAGGGAGGGAGGGAGGGAGGGAGGGAGGCAAAAGAGGGGGCGCATAGCTTCACGTTGTTGTGAAGTGTTAAGAGTTTCTTGGAGAATTTCTAAGAGAAAAGGGACACACAGATAACCAAAAAATAAGAGAAAAAGAGAGAGATGGAGTGCATGTGCCAACTCCATAACCCAACCAATTCATCAAGATGGACTTAGATAGAGAGATGGACAAAAGGAGGAATGGAGGTAGTGCAGTTAATCTTGGCTTCATTATTTATTCTTGCCATATGTTTAAAGAGAGCGAGAGAGAGCACGAAGGTAAAGAGAGGACACTGAACTTCTCATGAATAAGAGGTGTTGGGAGTTCCTTAACGAGTATCTACGAAAGAAAGGAGAGAGAGAAAGACGGTCAAAAAGTAAGATAAAAAGGAAAGTAGTAGGAGTGCTTATACCAACTCCATAACCCACCCAATTCATCAAGATGGATAGGCTTAAGACGGAGAGACGAACAAAAAGTGGAGAGATGGAGGTAATCCATCCCCTCCCCTCCCCTTTCAAGGATGATTTTTTAGGCAGTATAGGGGAACATTTAAAAGGAGGGATGGAGGTAGGGGGGTAAAAGAGGGAAATATTAAGTGAGAGGTTGATGGCCACGGGTTTAGGATTGGTTCAAAGGAGAGAGTGTAGGAAGTGCAAGAGCCAAAAAGAGTTGGAGTGGTTTCCCAACAAACACCCATACCCAATCCAGCCAATGATGGATTGACAATGAATTTGTTTCTCTTCAGGGAAGGAATTAGAGTGTAGAAATAGCGAGAGAACAAGAATTATAATCTACTATCTTCTTGGCAAGCAGGAGAATATTAATCATGTAATAAGACATTCATTCAGATTATGTGGGATTCAAAAGAGAATAATGCGATAGATGAGGCCATAAATAATTACATCATACAATCCTTATGGACAGAAACAATAGTACGCCCTTATGCTACCTCATGAGATTCCATGTACGTCAAAATAAGTAACACAACTTTCTCTTTAAAGTGAAACCTATAGAGAGGGGATCATACCACCTCAAGAGGCAAAGAGTGTTATCACTAAACACTCAAAAGATAATGATACATGCAACTAAACAATATTTCCTTACTCGGATCAGAACATCAGACAGTTTATTTTGATCATGGGAGTTTGATTTCATATGAACAAAAACCTTGTGCTAAATTACATGTTAAGCATGAAGCTTGTAGAAAGCTTTTGATTAAAAATGAATAATCATGTATTTGGGACTCAGCATAAGGGTTTATCCCAAGAAGGAAAGGCTAGCAGCAATTATTGGTTAACATCAATTTCAGGAAGAGGTTAGATGTGATCATCCCAAGACAACACAAGTAGTAATAATAAAGTAAATGCATACAAATTTATAACAAAATCTATGAAAGTAGTCAAGCAAATAATATAAACATGCACAACAAATACTTTTATTAATTAAAGGAATTTAAATGGTATACAATGAATTTATTCCTATGAAATCACGACAAGGTAGCAACAAGTATAATGCAAATTCTAGAGGATCTACAAGGAAGTTGACACACTATAGGCGGATAACTGAATTGATTAAAGCCAAGCCTGAGCCAATGTCTAAGAATAAGGGACAAATCAGTAGGGTGTCAACGGATCCACACAATACAAGGCGACTAGGCCTAGTCATTATAAGCAAGTGAAGTATGGTTCTTGTGATTGCTCTAGATAGTTGTCGGTTTTGAGTCGATGGTTACATGTAATTCCAAAGCTGATGGTTATGGAACCTAAGGTTCTAGCATTGTGAGTCTGGGTGTGGATGCAGTAGAATTGGTGAATTGGCATGAGCACAAATTGCAATTAACAATGTGAATACTAAGCGGCGTGACACTCACAATTCAATGAATGGGCACATCGATGGGATGACGAGGAGGAGTCGTCATTTCATTGTAGAACATAAATGCGTCATGTTGCAGAGACGACGTGTTATCCCAATGAAGGACACGAAGATGTCAGTTCCCTACGATGGTGAACTCGTCATGTAGGATTCGGTGACTTCCAAAGTGCGAGGATTGTGAATTTTTCAAGAGCATGGTTATGGTCAATGACTTGGCAAATGTTAGGCCAACAAGTGCATCAACAATAGTGGGTAAATACTCGTCGAATAAAGGACTTCATGATGGACTAAATGGGCATAGAGACCTATCGCCTAGCATTGGATAGTTCACCTAGAAGAGTTCTAGTGCAAGTGGATGTTAGCCCTTCTTTTGCTTGTAAGGTAACCAACCCCACATAAGAGATGTTAGGCTTAGAAACCGATGATGGCAAAAGGGAAGAAGAAAGTAAGTGTTCTAAAGATAACTCTTGCAAAATTCTAACCACCCCACAAGGTGTCAACACAATGGCCATGCACCAAAAGAAAAGGTGTCAGCGACTCTGTAAAATCCGAAAATAATGATCTTCAGCGTCGCTCGCATTTCGATGTCATCAGAATTCGACACATTAAATTTTATAAAATAGTACGCAAAATTCTGAGCGAATCGGTATAAAGAACCCATATTGGATTTTGTGTAATTTTAAAGTAAAAATTTATTGAAGTTTCATTATGACAAGATTGCCCTTAATGTCATGTAAGTGGAGATATTAGTAAGTGAGGGCATTTAGGACTATGTGCCTTGAACCCCCAATGCCCCTACTCTTATAAGGGGACCGAAATAATTTCGGTCCCCATTTCGCTTCTTGCGGCCGAACGAAAGGGAGAGGGAGGCGGAGAGAGGGGCGACGGGTTCAAGGAGACGACGGCTCAAGCGGCGGCGTTTCGGCGGCGGTTCGTGAAGGAGATCGAAGGGAGAACGTTGGGAAGGTTAAGGTGAGTTTTATTCAAGAGATTTCTCATATTTTTGTAGAGTTTTCTCAAAGAAAGAAATCTAAGGTTTGAGGGAAACTTCAAAACTCTTTAAGATAATGATAAGGAAAGCTTAGGGGTTGACTCTTAAGCATAAAAATGAGACGATTTCTTGAAAATTTTATATTTTAAAAATTAGAGTTTTCTCCGATTTTTGTATTCTTTCAAAATGGCTTTGTAAGAAGGCTTCCTAATGGAGTTAGAGAGCTTCTATAGGAAGTTAGTTAAATTTTATGATGAAATTTTATGTTCCAAGGTTTAGGGCTTTGCAAAACCATGAAAATTTTTAAGTATCTTGGTTTCTAATGAACTTAGGAAGGTTTTTAGAGGCAAAAATTAGAGCTTGAGCATAAAAGACTATTTTTCTAATTTTTAAATTAAGTAAATCCGAAAATACATTGTATTTTAATTAATATTTAAGTGTAAGGGAGGTTCTTTATGCATGTGTTATGCATTAGACATGAAGGAGGTTTCCAAAATGTTAAGATTATGATTAAATCCCAATTTACAGAAAATAGGAATAAGATTAATCTTGAATTGGGAAAAGGGTTCAATTAGAAAGTATAAGAAAAGTGTATGGATGAGTTTTTTATTCATATATTAGGGTTTTGAGAAGTTTATGTGAAAACAAGTGATATTTACACATTATGTTATGTTTCTTTAGATATTAATCGTGTAAAGGAAAGAGTTCGTTAGGACGTTTGGCCAATCACACCGTGGTGAGGTAGGTAAAATGAAGTTCTTTTAAATTTGGAAATTTCTCTAAATGCAATCATGTGGAAAGTTATCTTCTAAATGCAACTTGTACTTTCATATGTGACTTAGCATGTTCCTACATGAATGCTTTTGAATACATGATACAAATGCAAATCTCTCATGTAATGATGGTAGGAAGTATTAAACTCATATTTTTTTTTATATGTAATGCTTATGTCTCCTTTTACATGTAAAATATTGGTGATCATCTCTCTTTTCTTATGAAATCATGCAATCATGTAATATCATATGGAAATGTTAGATCATACACATGAATGGCATGCTAAAGACTCTTTTATGAATAAATAAGGAATGCTTTCATGTGCATGTTTGATGCGAAGTATCAATGGTAAAGGGGCTCTTTTGAGCCAATGGTAAAGGAGCTCTTTGAGCCAAATGGTAAAAGAGTTCTTTTGAACCAAATGGTAAAGGGATTCTTTTGAATCAAAAGGTAAAGGAATGGTCAATTAAATGTGTACCTGATCAGTACAAAACAAATGATACTTCCGTGACGGGTGATTAATATTATGTTATCATAATATCATGTCATTATGTTATATGTGTATGAGGCATCAAATGAATCATGGATGCTTAATGAGAAGGATTGCAAGTTTATGCAAATAAAGAGAACATAAAGATTGATTTAGGGACACTTTTACTTTAGATGATGTATTATGATATGTTGAATGTTTCTCTATTTAGAAGTATATGCATGTTGTACTCTATTCCTTGCCTCTAAATTTAATTGAATGTCATTTTACATACTGAGTTGTGACTCACCCAGCTTATGGGACATTCTTTCAGAAGAACCTGTTAAACAACAATGACGGATAGACCACCTTATACTTACCGTCGTAGGGAGACGACGGGTGACAGGTTTCTTTTTAGTTTTTTTTTATGTTTAGTAGGAGATGGATGCGTAGGATAACCTGTGGTAGATAGTTTTTTGGACATCCATCGATGTATTGAACTTTGATGTATATGATGATTTTTGAAAGGAAAAAAAAAGGAAAAAAAGGAAAAAAAAGTTGCTTGGTACATTTAATGGCTCTTTGATGAGGACATCTCTACATGGAAAGTTTATCGAAGACGTGGTCGTCGATCTACGGCCCCGATCGAGTCCTTATATTTTTGAGTCTTGTTGTGTCCTTGTTTTATTTCATTAGTTCTATGTTTTATTTCCCTGTTTTACCCCTTATGCAAGGGTGGATTGTTTGTAAGCCCGGAGGGCATCGTTGTCTTTATGTTATGTCTTTGTGTGAGGCTATTTAAAGCCCATCTATGTATCTTTTAAGTTTAATGAATGATTATTACAAAAATTTCCTGCACTTGTGCTTGTTAGCTTGAGATTTGAGAGCTCTTGAGAAGAATCCCTAGGAGAGGGAGAGTGCGCATTACCCACCAATCTAGACGTGTCGGATTCGTGGTCGCTCCGTTGGATCTTCCTCCCCTTCTCTCCAACCCACCACCGGCCTCCTCCTCCTTCCACCACCCCTACGGCAGCCCCACCACCCCCACCACCACCTCACGGCCAAGTCCCCCCCCCCTTACCCAACCCACGGCCCAACCACCCTCCCTCCACCGCCGGCCATCCCTACCCCTCCACCCTCACCAAGCCGCCGGCCCACTTCCCCTTCCCCTTTTAAATTGGTTTCCTAATTTACCATGACTTAATTTGGAAAGCCAATTGAATTTGAATTCAAATTTAGTACCTTCCTTATTTAGTAATCTATTTTAGGAAAGGTACTTAATTTAAAGTCCTATTTAAAATCTCAATTAAGAGGATTTAAATTAATTCTTTCCTATTACTTAATCCTAAATTTGGAAACCCCAATTAATCCCCAAATCCCTCTCCCCTCTCCTTAATGCCGCCGGCCCCATACCATTGCCGCCGCCCCCTCTCTCCCATTCTCTCTCTCCAATCCTCCTCCAATCAATAAATCCTATTTCCTTTTTCTAATTCCCACCTAATTTCAAAATCTGAGAATAATTTCAGGTTTGAAAATTTTAAACTCTCTTAACACTAACCCTAACTCTACAAACAACTCTTCCTCCCTATCCCTACCTTGGCCGCCCACTTCCCCTAGCCCTTTCTACTTGATTTTCAAAGGGAAACCTTTATTCCCTTGGGAGGAACCTTCAAGGACAGCAAAGCCACGACATCCTCGCCCCACCTACTCCACAAGAAGCATGAATGGAAGTCCGCCCTTGGGATTCGGGCTTGGTGCTTGACGATCAAGACAATATTGACGTACTCCGCTCCCCATTCTTCGACGTAGGATTTGACTACGAAACCACCGTCGAAGAATACTTCGAGCGGATCCACATACCCTTGGTTGATACAATCGACGATCAAAGATTCAAAGGACGGTGGATTACCGTCGGTCGATTCACACCCGCCATCCCTCCGGCTACTTCACCGTCTCCCTTCAAAGGCTACATCAATCGTCTTCTACAAATCATCACCGGCACCATTAGCAAATTAAAGGACTTCTTTCGGCAACGATTCCTCTCCACATAAGGGTTAACTTTTCTTCCCTTTTCAATTACCTCTTTGTTTTCTAACCTTGTAGGTGGTGACAAAAACGCAAGGGATCGCTCCGCTTAATCTTGCTAAAGCTTAGTAAATGTAGGATATGAGTTGTTGATTTTCTATGCATTCTAATCTTATTGTTAGAGTAGGGATTTTGAATGAACTCTTATTATTACGCATGTTGTCGAATTTCTAGTTATTTTGTTTGTCCAAGTGCTTAGCTAGTGGTTTGGCCTAAACGTAGGCACCCGTCTCTTGTTTTATTTTATCGTTTCATGTGACATTAATTGTATCGTTAAACTCTAATCAAGAACTCCTGCAATATTCTTATTTCATCCCTATTAAGCATATAGTCCTACATCACTCTTTCTATATGTTTGGAGATGCTTTAGTTATGTTATGTGAAATATGTTAAATTTTACCGTCTGATTTTCGTTCCCGCCTTGCCTATGCGAGCTTATCGGGTCGGGTCATGACAGACTCCTAGAGCCAGCAACACAAGGTCGGCCAAGAGCTACTAGGAGAACTTTCAAAATGTCAAATGACCCAACCAACTTAGATTCACTTGAGAAGATGGGTATAAATAGTGGAGAAAGGCAGCAATCCCAATCGTCACACCAACAAATGTTATGCAGGGATAGACAGAGTAGGGGACAGGCAAAGCCTTTACTATCACGTCACCAAAAAGGAAGAAAGGAGACAAGCCATCTTCTCAATATTCTTTTCCTCTTAACATGGAAGGGGGAAATTACTAAGAGAAAAGTAGCCAACAACACCTGACTAGAAATAAGTTGCCAACGGGGTTAATGACTTCAAAGTCAGCGTGGGAAAAGATGTTGCGTAAGGCATTGCCTCATCATACTGGATAACAGGATGGATTGACAATGGACCCATCAGAAAGCCAAGACATTGGCTAAAAAATAGGGGCTCCTCATAGTGACTTTATCAAGATTTTGGCAAAGCCAAAGTTACCAGGAGAGGCAAGGGATAGAACCAAACTATCAACCAAGGCAATTAAAAGAACTTAGTTGATCTAGAAGAAAGTCTTCAATCAATATGATGAGAAGTAGTGAGCAGGGCAACAAGAGAGTCGTTGGTCATAGCATCGAATGACATCAGTCAGCGACTAGAAGTAATTAGCCAAAATAACAGATGGACTAACAACTCAAGTCTAGAAAGGTGGTCAACATTTAACATAAATTCTATTACATTGAGAAAATTCATGTTCCAAATTTGTCTAATTAATCCTTTGGCTTCTCTAATGAACAACCATATTCATGTCAAGCCTACAAAATGATTGGTAGGCAAAGAAACATCTCGTTTTCTTTTTTGAAAGAGGGAAGGCAGGAGAAAATAGAAGGGGGACGAGGGATTGAAGCTTACAAACCAAACAACCCCGAATAACAATAACTAGATTTTTTTACTGAAGAAAATAGGTCAGCATAGCCAACCATAACTAAAAAATAGTACCTCGAATACATTTTCAAGAAATTGCTAGAAGATTAAAATAGAAAAAAACAAAGGTGCAGAAGGATGATATGCATCAAGTTTGAGCGAATTAGGCTTAACTTGGACTCTAAATTGAAAATGAATTATAAGCTCGAACTTAATTCAACTCAAAATAATTCAATTTCGAGATGAATCAAAATTAGATTTTCATTATGTTATATATATATATATACAATTAATATGTTTTTCATATTTTATATAAATACTTATTTCGTGGTAGAAGTCGAATTAACTCAAATCATATTCGAGCAAATTAGAAAAAATTAAAAAATGATTTCATGTTTAGAGTGGGGCTCAATATCAATTTCAATTTTGAAATGGAGCTCAAAATTGGATCAAGTAGATTTTGGTCTAGTTCAAAAGAATTTCAAGTTTCCAGCCTTTTTAAGAAGGTTAATTAGCTGCTAAACCATGAAAATCCAAGCGCAAAACTATTTGTAAGTTTTAAATCCGCAACTGTATTTACAAAAGTCAGAGCTATAGAGGTGCTAAATCGTAAAATGGCAAATGCAATACTATTTATACATTGGACCTGTATGTAATGAGGGCATCAGCAGGAGATTTCGACGTGTTTATCATCGGAGGAATTGTAGATCGACGGCTACGATTCGGAGCCTTTACTTTTGATATATTTATGTATTGTCTTATTTTGTATTTTAGTTTTTCTATTTCACCCCTATGGGTAGTTAGTTTGATGTTGTAGCCCAGATGGCACTTTAGTCCTTTTCTTTTTGCTTTTGTTGAGGCCTATATATTAGGGCCCCTCTCTATTGTAAGAGGATGATGATTTGATGAATAAAAATTCGAGCTTTTGTAGTCTTCAATGTTGTGAGCTTTGAGAGAAGAAAGAGAATCCTAGGTGAGGGTGATTGCAATACCAGTCAGTCTTCGGAAGAGTCCAAGACTCGCGGCTTATCTCTTCCCTCCTCGCCATACATCCGGCCACCCTGCCCATCCTCTCTCCCACCCGCCGGCTTCACCCCCTCCTCCACCCAAACCCGCCAGCCTCTTCCCCTAACCCTTACCCACGGTCCCAAAACCCCAGCCAACCAATTTCCCCGCTAGCCCACGCATCCTCCCGCCGGCCCCCCATAACCGCCGGCCTCTTTTCCCCCACAACCCTAATTTCAAATTCAATTCCCCTCTTAATCACCTTCCTAAAATATCATATTATTGATTAAGAAAGTTTCTTATTTGAATTTAAATATATATTTGAATTGTAAACTCTTTCCTTCTTGATGAATCTAATTTAGAAAGCCCCCATAATTATCTCCAATCTGGAATTAAATCTCAGATTTAATTTCAATCACCAATTAAAGTAAAGGGCCCACATACATTGAACCTAGACACCCTCCCCCCCCCCCCTCATATGGCCGGCCCCCTCCTTTGCCTTTTCTCTCTCCAATTTAATCCTTAACCCCTACTTAAATTCCCCATAAACCCTCCTAAACTGCCGCCCCCTCTAGCACTATTTTAGAATAATTTTGAATTTCAAATTATTCCTTCCCTCCTTTTGGAAGTCTGAAATTAAATTTCATATTTTATAAATTATTCCCTTCCACCTCCCTAGTCCAAAGTCCAAGAATCTTCCACCTACAACCCTAGCCGAAATCCCCCAAGCCCTCTTCCCTCCATCTCTTTTCTCCTCCACTATGTCAAGCACCACCAAGGATCAAGCTCCACCCAACGGCCTACTCTAAGTGTATGGCTGATCCTGAAATCGACCACAGATTTGCGTATGATTCACAAGGACGAATAGACATTCTTCTATCTCCTTTCTTTGACCCCAACTGGGAGATAGAAGATACCGTCGACGACTACATCAACCGCATCCTCTTCAACTTGACTGAGATTATCGACGAGCAACTACCATCTGGGCAGTGGCAAATCATTGGACATCCACCAACTTCTCCCACTTCGTATACTTCTCTAGTGAACAATACTGTAGGCGTCTCCTGTTTCCTAATGGCATTACTAGGTTTGTTAATATTCTTCTTCCGCTAACACCATTTTTTATGAGTGAAAGTGAGGGAACTCAAGATGAAAATTTCTAACTGTTAAACTGTGGATTTCTGTTGTTTATTGCACTAGCTTTGCTATATTATTGTTGTTATTTTAATGCATCCTTCTAATCTAGTTTGTACCTGATTGCTACTACATAAATTCTAACTGAAAATCCTGGAATCTAACTTGGTGAAGCATAACGTTTAACATTAGCAAAGTTGTACAACTTATTATTAAATTCAATAAGCAATTCTTGTTTTCATACATGTTTCACATCAGTATGGCATAAACTATTGAATACGCAAAAAGTAGGATAATAAGGAATAATGTACCAAACAAGTTTAAGTTATATATAATCGGACATTTTTGTTAGGGTGTTGAGAAAAATTGGCCATTGAGCATCTAAATTTACAACTAGAATATATCCAGACACCAGTGAACAAAGAAGTAAATTTATCAGGCACAACAAATAACATATGCATTTTAAACTTTCTAGGGATTATTTATCTTAATAAGTATTGGTATTGAAGAAAATATGTCCTTTTGAACATGCATTTTTCAACTAACAGAAAGAAAAAAGAATACAGACATTTGTACTGTGTGAAGCAAATAATATGTACTGAGCAATGCAAAGCTCTTTGAACTGACCCAAGTGAAAACCATATTTAATATTTATTCCATTTGATTAGTATTAAATATATTTGTTCTTCCCCAAGTAAATTCAAAGTGAAACATATTCATTGCTTACAAACTAATAAAACGCAAAAAGTTCAACCCACTCTCAAAAACCCAAGCAACAGAAAGTCATAATGGAGAGCCAAGATTGAAGAAAAAAAATCAGTGAAGTAACAAAAAATATAAAAACTCTTTACCTTTATCACCACCTTTAAGGTTACAATCCAGCCATGCTGTGCAAAGGGGGAAAGCCGGTAAGATGACATCATGATGCACATACATATTTGAATCTCCATCTCCTGAATCTTCAAAAATCCAAACCTATCAAAACAATATCATTAAACCTGAATACACGAAGAAAAACAGAACTGAGATAAAAAGAACTAGTAATTGAGATCCACAATCATTGAACAATGGCATCTATCTCACGAGGTAAGATGGATGTTCTGCAACTTACAAATATTAGAATTGACTACAAATATTCATAGAATGTATGATGGGGACATCGACAAGAAGTTCCAATGCATTTATCAGAGGAAACATTGGAGATCGATGGCCATGATGGAGAGCCTTTACTTTTGATACACTTTATGTACTATTTATTTTTATATTTCAGTTTTTCCGATTATACCCCTATGAGTAGTTAGTTTGCTATTGTAGTCCAAGGGGCATTCTAGTATGTTTCTTTTGTCATATTGAGGCCTATATATATGGCCCCTTCTTATGTATTTGGATGATGAATGAATAAACATTTTTCTGATTTCACTTTAGAACGTGTGAGTTCTTTGAGAGGTGAAGTCCCAAGGAGTGGGCAAAGCATTACTCACCAATCATTGGAAGAGTCCGTGACTCGTGGTCGTTTCTTTTTCTTTTCCTTTCCCCCTCTGTCCCCCCCCCCCCCCCCCCTCTCTCACCCGTCAGCTTCCGTTGGCCCAACCACCACCGGCTGGCCACCCAAGCTCCACCTCCTTTAGATCCACGTGACCCCCAATCCAAACCTCCCCAACCACTCCACCCGTTAGCCCACCCTACCCCCATCCCGAACCCGACACCCCCCTTCCTAAATTAGCTCAAGCAAGAAAGAAAATATGGAGCTATTTGAAATTTCAAATTTGATTTTCAAATACTTTCCATATTTGTCATCCCTAATTTAGGAAAGTCAATTAAATCTAGGTCTAATTTAAATTAGATTGGATTTAATTATGTCTCTCCCTAAATTGTGAGACCTATTTGGAAGTTTTAAATCTCCTTCCAATCCCCTCCCTCTCTCTCTATACCGACCCCCTCATTAATGGGCTTCCCATATTTTGCCATTTGAATTCTAAATTCTATTTGAATTTAAATTCAAATCCAAATTAAGTTCCCTCGAAAACCACTTAAATCTGAATTTAATTTCATATTATATTATTTCCCCTTCACCTCCCTCCTAAACCTAGCCGCCCCTCTCTCCCTCTCTCCCCACCCGAGACCCCCACCCGCCCATCTCTTCCCCTTATATTTTCAAGCCGCCGGCCACCATTGTTTCCAAACATCAAAGAGATCTTGTCCATGGATGGCGGATCCCGAGGTTGACCACGGCTTCGCTTATGATGAGTATGGACAAATAGACATTCTACAATCACCGTTCTTTGATCTGGGATTTGGCTTCGACTACACCATGGAAGAATACGTTGATCGTATCCTCTACACCTTAGCGGACATCATCGACGAATAGCGACCATCCGGATCTTGGTAACTTATCGGACGATCCACTCCTCCTCCACCGCCGACTACCTTCCCTTGGATCAAAGCCGTTGGTATTGCTACCATCTTAGTGGCATCGTTCGGTGTGCTGAAAGCCTCTCTCCGTTAAACCTTTACATTGAGTGTGAGTGAGAATTGTACCTCTCGGTGAACTTTCTAAATATTAAGCTTTGGATTTTATTACGGCATATATAGTGTTATTGTAACATTTTTCGAATTTTCTTAACTTGTTCTAATCTCCAAGTCTTGTGACTGCATGCCAAAACAAAATTGATAATTGAGAATTCTTTTAATCATGTTTTATGGTTCATTAATCTTAAAGTAGCAAGCTTCACAATATTTTTATTAATTTCCTTGCAATTCTTGTCGGTTTCACATCATCTTGGTATCAGAGCATGGTAGGCATAGGTGACATATGCTAGAAATCATCCTAGGAGTTTACCTTACCAACCATATGTTTGTGTGCATGCATTCCATCAACTAGATAATTTAATTTGTTGTGTTTACTTGCTGTCCAGAACTTTTCTACTTCTTTTAGTGGCCTTTAGGAGGGTCTAACTTAGTGTTTAAGTGCTGTCCTCACTCTAGAGACATCCCTAAACACCTAGACAACTTAGCATATTGTTGTAGTTTGCTGTCCTTATTATTTCTGCATCATTTAGTTGCATTTAGGTGAGTACATCTAGTGTCTAAGTGCTGTCCTCTACCCCTTTACCCTCC